>CM067172.1:92697397-92717760 GCA_034093135.1 Erigeron breviscapus
GTTCTATCATTGGGAGATTGAATACTTTCTTTCTCTCATGCCCTCTGTATGGTGCATTAACCCTAAATCCAGGGAAAATGTACCATGACTACTTATGTGAATTCTGGTACTCCGCGTTCTATAATGAAGAAACTTCATCAATTTCTTACACTCTCAATGGAGGTACCAGATCTTTGAGTTTTTCGGTGAATTTGCTCAGGTCTGTTTTACAGTTGAACTACCATGACCAGAATGAGCTGCCCATCGAACTCCCTACTGGCATAAATTTCAGGGAAGTGTGCAGGTTGATGGGGCACACAGAAATTGTAGATGACCAAGGCCAGTTGTTGAGAAAAGGAACAATTTATATGAGTAGGCTGACAGATTCGTGGAGATTTTTCTTCACTCATTTGGTAGAGTGTCTAGGAGGTAGTTCTGGAGGTCTTGATCAGATAAATCAAACACAGCTCCAGATTGCCTATTGTTTGTGGTTTGGGATAAGGGTGGACTTTGCTCAGATCCTGTTTAATGATTTGGCGGATCGACTGAAGGCAAAAGGGAGAAAACCCCATATTCCTTATATCCGTTTTCTTTCCCTTATGTTCAGAAGTGGTCTAGGAGACCAATACAATATTAATACTACTCATTTTTCCATGAGTGAGTTTTTAAGGGATCTGAACAACCTACAGTCAAGAGATGGTGAGGTAGATATTCCTCAGTCCATGCTCTCATTTCAAAGGGCAGAAGAGATTGTGGCACCAGGAAGTGTTCAAGTTGTTGAGGAGATGGTTCAGACTGAAGAACAAGCATCTGGTGAGCAAGAGGCTCAGATTGACTTGAATGTCCAGGCTGGTGAACAGGTTGGTACATCTACTGGTGATATGTTTTGGGAAGAGGCTGATTCTCCCATTTCTGAAGGGCAGAACCTTGATATTGATATGAATTTTCTGGGTGAAGAAAATGTACAAGTTGAAAGTTCACCAGAAATGCCACCACCTCCACCACCTTCAATTCCACAAACAACTTCATACTTCAATCCACCAACAATCCAATCTCAACCACCAGTCAATCTAACCGAACAAAGTGTGCCAGACTCAAATGTTGAATCTGAAGAGGTCTGGGCACAAGTACCAGTAATGGAGAGAATGACCTCTCATCTGGAACAACCCTCTGGTCTCTCCACTTCTTCTTCAACCGAGGTCCAAGGCCTTCTTAGTAAGGTGGCGGACCTGGAGAGATCACTTCAGTCATCTTCCCAGGTTATTTCTGATTTCAAGTCCTTATTGTCAAACAACTTAGCATCAGAAATGAACCTCTTCGCTGGGAATGAGAAGTTAGTGTTCGAGAAGTTAGATGAGCTGGTACTGGCCACCAATCGAAATTCTGAAAACTTTAAAGTGGCAGTCCAGGGTTTGGAGTCCAGACTGGTGAATTCTGTTCAGACTGCAGTGGATAGTCAAATTGTTCAACCACTGGCAGGTCTGAAAGAAGAGGTTGAGAAACTGGTTACAAGGGTTGGTTCTCTGGAGAGCAGGCCAACATTAGATCAGAATGATATTGTCAGCACCCTTAGTGATGAAATTATTAGAAAATTTAGGGGTGATATGCTGAAGACAATCACTGATGATATCTCTAATTCTGTTCTAAGAAACATTCAAGAGAGCTTGTTGCCTGAAGTTGTTCAGATGATTGAGGTTGAGCTGCCAAAGGACTTGCCAGAAGAAATTGAAAATATTAAAAGGGAAGTCCAGGCACTCAAGACTGGTATGACTGCTTCCATGCCAGAACAAGGAAGAACTTTTGGTTCTCTGGAGAGCAGGCCAACATTAGATCAGAATGATATTGTCAGCACCCTTAGTGATGAAATTATTAGAAAATTTAGGGGTGATATGCTGAAGACAATCACTGATGATATCTCTAATTCTGTTCTAAGAAACATTCAAGAGAGCTTGTTGCCTGAAGTTGTTCAGATGATTGAGGTTGAGCTGCCAAAGGACTTGCCAGAAGAAATTGAAAATATTAAAAGGGAAGTCCAGGCACTCAAGACTGGTATGACTGCTTCCATGCCAGAACAAGGAAGAACTTTTGGTTCTCTGGAGCAGGCCAACATTAGATCAGAATGATATTGTCAGCACCCTTAGTGATGAAAATTAGTTAGAAAGTTCACCAGAAATGCCACCACCCCCCCCCAAACCTCCACCACCACCCCCCCCCCCCCCCCCCCCCCCCCCCCCCCCCCCCCCCCCCCCCCCCCCCCCCCCCCCCCCCCCCC
Organism: Erigeron breviscapus; assembly: GCA_034093135.1. Classification (NCBI taxonomy): domain Eukaryota; kingdom Viridiplantae; phylum Streptophyta; class Magnoliopsida; order Asterales; family Asteraceae; genus Erigeron; species Erigeron breviscapus. The sequence goes on from CM067172.1 coordinate 92,699,649, forward strand.
CCCCCCCCCCCCCCCCCCCCCCCCCCCCCCCCCCCCCCCCCCCCCCCCCCCCCCCCCCCCCCCCCCCCCCCCCCCCCCCCCCCCCCCCCCCCCCCCCCCCCCCCCCCCCCCCCCCCCCCCCCCCCCCCCCCCCCCCCCCCCCCCCCCCCCCCCCCCCCCCCCCCCCCCCCCCCCCCCCCCCCCCCCCCCCCCCCCCCCCCCCCCCCCCCCCCCCCCCCCCCCCCCCCCCCCCCCCCCCCCCCCCCCCCCCCCCCCCCCCCCCCCCCCCCCCCCCCCCCCCCCCCCCCCCCCCCCCCCCCCCCCCCCCCCCCCCCCCCCCCCCCCCCCCCCCCCCCCCCCCCCCCCCCCCCCCCCCCCCCCCCCCCCCCCCCCCCCCCCCCCCCCCCCCCCCCCCCCCCCCCCCCCCCCCCCCCCCCCCCCCCCCCCCCCCCCCCCCCCCCCCCCCCCCCCCCCCCCCCCCCCCCCCCCCCCCCCCCCCCCCCCCCCCCCCCCCCCCCCCCCCCCCCCCCCCCCCCCCCCCCCCCCCCCCCCCCCCCCCCCCCCCCCCCCCCCCCCCCCCCCCCCCCCCCCCCCCCCCCCCCCCCCCCCCCCCCCCCCCCCCCCCCCCCCCCCCCCCCCCCCCCCCCCCCCCCCCCCCCCCCCCCCCCCCCCCCCCCCCCCCCCCCCCCCCCCCCCCCCCCCCCCCCCCCCCCCCCCCCCCCCCCCCCCCCCCCCCCCCCCCCCCCCCCCCCCCCCCCCCCCCCCCCCCCCCCCCCCCCCCCCCCCCCCCCCCCCCCCCCCCCCCCCCCCCCCCCCCCCCCCCCCCCCCCCCCCCCCCCCCCCCCCCCCCCCCCCCCCCCCCCCCCCCCCCCCCCCCCCCCCCCCCCCCCCCCCCCCCCCCCCCCCCCCCCCCCCCCCCCCCCCCCCCCCCCCCCCCCCCCCCCCCCCCCCCCCCCCCCCCCCCCCCCCCCCCCCCCCCCCCCCCCCCCCCCCCCCCCCCCCCCCCCCCCCCCCCCCCCCCCCCCCCCCCCCCCCCCCCCCCCCCCCCCCCCCCCCCCCCCCCCCCCCCCCCCCCCCCCCCCCCCCCCCCCCCCCCCCCCCCCCCCCCCCCCCCCCCCCCCCCCCCCCCCCCCCCCCCCCCCCCCCCCCCCCCCCCCCCCCCCCCCCCCCCCCCCCCCCCCCCCCCCCCCCCCCCCCCCCCCCCCCCCCCCCCCCCCCCCCCCCCCCCCCCCCCCCCCCCCCCCCCCCCCCCCCCCCCCCCCCCCCCCCCCCCCCCCCCCCCCCCCCCCCCCCCCCCCCCCCCCCCCCCCCCCCCCCCCCCCCCCCCCCCCCCCCCCCCCCCCCCCCCCCCCCCCCCCCCCCCCCCCCCCCCCCCCCCCCCCCCCCCCCCCCCCCCCCCCCCCCCCCCCCCCCCCCCCCCCCCCCCCCCCCCCCCCCCCCCCCCCCCCCCCCCCCCCCCCCCCCCCCCCCCCCCCCCCCCCCCCCCCCCCCCCCCCCCCCCCCCCCCCCCCCCCCCCCCCCCCCCCCCCCCCCCCCCCCCCCCCCCCCCCCCCCCCCCCCCCCCCCCCCCCCCCCCCCCCCCCCCCCCCCCCCCCCCCCCCCCCCCCCCCCCCCCCCCCCCCCCCCCCCCCCCCCCCCCCCCCCCCCCCCCTGATATCTCTAATTCTGTTCTAAGAAACATTCAAGAGAGCTTGTTGCCTGAAGTTGTTCAGATGATTGAGGTTGAGCTGCCAAAGGACTTGCCAGAAGAAATTGAAAATATTAAAAGGGAAGTCCAGGCACTCAAGACTGGTATGACTGCTTCCATGCCAGAACAAGGAAGAACTTTTGGTTCTCTGGACAGGCACATGATGGAAGAATTGTGGAATGATCTGAAGTCCAGGACTAGAGATCATTCCAAGGGGGAAAAATTGTCTATTCCATCATCTGGTGTCCAAGAAAGTTTGATAAGAAAGAGGAAAGAAGAAGTTGTAAGGGCTGTTGCTACTGAAAGCATTATTCAAAGAAAACAAGTGACTGGTACTGATGCCAGTGCACGATTAGCCCAGAGAGCACTTGGCACTGAAGCCATTGTGCAGACTGAAGAAGAGGTTACTGGTACTGAAGCCAGTGAACCCCAGTTTGAAACCTTCCCAGATATTCCTACCACACTGAAGGCAGTCAAAGGAAAAGAAAAGGTTGTATCTGGTGAAGAGGAAGAGCAGATTGAAGATGTTGACAATGAAACATCAAGGAAGTTACAACAACAGTGCATCATGATTGAAATTTTCAAGACAAATCAAAAGAATGAACTGCTGGCCCATCAAAGGGAGATGGCTATAATGGGCACTCTGGATTCCTATAATGCTGGAAGGTTGGGCATAAATATTGAAGTTTTCAAAAGGATGAAAGATGACCCCAGAGTTCATCAGTGTCTTGATGCACTGAATGATGTCCATATACGCTCGTTCTACGCTGAAGAAGAACAGGTATATGACTCATTGATTTATGGTGTTACAATTCCAGAGTTGATCAGACAAAGAAAGGAGGAGCTTGTAAGCCTCCAGAAAAAGATAAGAAGAAATGCTGGTGCTCTGGAGTTGGAATACAGGAAAAGGATGACTGGTCTACCAAAGCTTACTGCCAGACAAGTGAAGGCAATAAAAGATGGTGATCTTAGCACCTTCATTCCACTGGATACTACTCTTAGAATTAATCAACATCACCAGTCCACTGAAGGACAACAGAGTGGTGTATCCAGGGAAACTGAAGAAATGGTTCACTTGGCTAAGCAGAAGGCAAAATATGATGAAATGATGAATTTCAGGGCCAATGCAAGAAAGATTGTTAATGCTGAAATCAAATTGGCTGAAATTCATCAAGGAATGACCAGATTCAATGTGAAGTTGACCAGAGAGGGTAACTTTACAGATGAAAGGAAGGATACTTCAGTCCAAGCTTTTGGATGGACTGAACTGAAGGAGATAGGATTGACCTTTAAAGGTAAAACTGATCTCTCTCCAGATGTGAAGGCCTTTATGAAGAGAATCGAGAAGATCTGGAGAAGAATTCAACAAATGGAAGCTGTGTTGGGTCTGAGACCACCAGTGTCTGTTCCATCATCTCCATCTCCAAAGAGGAAGGCTACTGAAGATGCTCCAGAAAGGACATCGAGAAGAAGGGCCTAAACTCTTATCATTGTACTTATTGTAATTAGTGACTTATGAAAGTTGTAATTATTTTCCTTTTGATGAAAGTTAAAATAGTTGCAATTTTTTATTTTTTATAAGTAAATGACCAGATTTAGTCTAAGTTAGAACTTAAAAGATGAAACTGAAAACACTCATGATCTATAAAGTGTTTTCCAGTAACTTAGATTTTTTAGACTTAAATCGACCAAGTGTTTTCCAGACATACAAATTTGTATATCTATAAGTCTGAAAACACTTGCATTATTTCTAAACAAATAGGGGGAATTTGTTAGGTCCAGATTTAGTCCAGACTTACTGGACTGGCTCCAGACTGGACTACTGGAACCTTATTTAGGTTTGTTAAGAAAACTTGTTTTGCTGGTCTCGCTCCAGACCCGACTACTGGAGCCTCACTGAAGATCTGACCAGAAAACGTTTCTCTACTGGACCTACTCCAGACTTGGAATCTGGAGTCCCTCTGAAGATTTGTCCAGAAATAATTGAAGACTAGTGAGCATTTACTTGTATAGGTACTCTGGAGCATTCTCCAGATTAGCTCACTGAAGACTTCACCCCAGTCCAGATCTACTCTACTGAAGACATTCTGACTGAAGTCAAAGACTGAAGTCTGAAGGAAGAAGACTTAACAAATGGCGGAGTCCACTGGAAAGTCTTACCAGATCTGCACACTGGAGGATTGTCAGTGTTCTAGATACTACAAGTCTGAACACTGATATCGAGGTTTGACTTATGCCTTTAACACACTTTCCAAAGAACAATCCACTTGTTCTTTAACAAAGTATACGTGTGTTAAGGTGGTTGGATAAAAGGATACACTTGCACTTGATGTGACTTTATCCTTATTCCTTATCCAATACATTTAATGTTCTTGTCGGATCATTAAATGTATACAACCATATTTGTACGGCACAAAATTCACTGGTGAATTTTGTTGCCTATAAATACAAAGTCATATCCTTGAGAAAATTACTTTTAAGCATAACACTTTGCATGAAAGTGAATTTGTCCAAATACTCTCGATCTTAAACAGGGATACTTCACAACTTTAAGTATCTCGATCCTAAAGAGTTATTTGACAAATATAGATCATATTGTAACTCATAGGTTGTTAGGATACACACTTAATTGTGTTATCTTGATTCCGCAACAACCTTGTATTTTATTTAAACATCAATAAATGAAATACCCATGAAACATACATAATGGTCCACTTTATTTGTTTATTGCTTTAAGTCTTGTATTACTTTGTTTATATATCTTGCATCTTTATTTACAAGTAATACTAGTCCAATCTAGTGATTATTAGACTTGTTGTATTTTACACTTTCATTGGTTAACCATCTCGTAATTAAAGGGACTCACACTAGTTATCTCGTGAGGATTCCGCACTCACGACATAACAATAGACGATCTCGAGAGCGATCTGCAGCTATCGAGGGACTCACACTAATCATAATAACAACCATCATTCTTATGTACTCCCCCTCAATTTATGACTGGGATACATAACTATGATAGAACAAGATATTGATTAAAAACTTCATATTCTTATGAAAACACAATTGACTAGGCACTCCTCCTCAAATTAAGACATGTTTTCATAGCTATATGATCTAAATAATCAATGTTTAAACCTTTCACATTCATATATGTTTCTATATCTAAGGTAACAAGGACCTTTCATATTCAAACAATATATCTATGTCTAAGGCATAAAATATTAACTATGTAGCCTTTCACATTCAAACATGACATTTCTACGTCTAAGGCATAATATAGTCAATAACCTTTCATATTCACTTAACGTCTATGACTAAGATTTTCTTAATCTTCTTCAATCACATTAAGTCTATATCTAAGGATTTATTTAACCTTCTACATTCACATTATGTCTATGTCTAAGGTTTTACTAACATAGTTGATAATCTTTTATATTAAAATAAAATTATTTCTATATCTAAGATCTTCAACTAATAATGACCTTGCTATTAACATCTTGATGTTCTTAGCATTGTCTTGAATATTTCAGTCTTTTGCTTAGAAACCCTTCCTTTGGATTGACTTCTCTGCAAATATACTGAAAAACAATTTCGAGACAACAAAATATAATTGCCATACCCGAAACTTGATCCTCTGAAACTTCAGATTTGAGAAGCAAACTTCAAACTCTCTGTATCGTCATAACAATCAACCAATGCACCATTGCTTGTTGTAGTTCTCCCCTTCAACGATAAGTCTCTCCGAATTAAGCATATTTCGAGTTCCTGCTCGCCTTGCCTAACCGGCATGTAATAGAGAGGTAAAATTTCCAACAATCAATCCTGAACTAGTTGACTCCCATGAAAACCACAAACTTTGAAACTTGAATCACAAACTTCAGGAACATGGAACCTATTTCAAAAGCAATTCTTTGTCTCCATATATCAAAATGTTTCTTCTGATTATGATCAACATCTTCAGACAAAACATATAAGATACAGCTTACGTAAGCTGTTAACAAAACACATAAACGAGATAAAAATGATGATGTTATTCTTCATTATTTCATCACTATGACATTTGATATTAATGACTTAATCTAGAACTACATTCTTCATTTTCTTCTCCAAATTTGTTATTCTTTACTATCATAAGTCATAAACATATGACATTATCATAGTCTAGAACTACAAATCTTCAAGAACTTGAACTTCTTATTGTTCAAAAACATTGACCTATAAACTCCTTGTTTTATCCGTCAACTTATCAGAAAAAAATTATAGAATCTTAAGATCTCTGTCTTATCATTCTATCGATACTTATCTAGAATCTTAAGATCTCTGTCTTATCATTCTATGGATACTTATCACAAATTCTAGAATCTTAAGAACCCTGTCTTATCATTCTATCAATACTTATCTAGAATCTTAAGATCTCTGTCTTATCATTCTATGGATACTTATCTAGAATCTTAAGATCTCTGTCTTATCATTCTATGGATACTTATCTAGAATCTTAAGATCTCTGTCTTATCATTCTATGGATACTTATCTAGAATCTTAAGAACTCTGTCTTATCATTCTATGGATATTTATCTAGAATCTTAAGAACCCTGTCTTATCATTCTATGGATACTTATCTAGAATCTTAAGATCTCTGTCTTATCATTCTATGGATACTTATCTAGAATCTTAAGATCTCTGTCTTATCATTCTATGGATACTTATCTAGAATCTTAAGATCTCTGTCTTATCATTCTATGGATACTTATCTAGAATCTTAAGATCTCTGTCTTATCATTCTATGGATACTTATCTAGAATCTTAAGATCTCTGTCTTATCATTCTATGGATACTTATCTAGAATCTTAAGATCTCTGTCTTATCATTCTATGGATACTTATCTAGAATCTTAAGATCTCTGTCTTATCATTCTATGGATACTTATCTAGAATCTTAAGATCTCTGTCTTATCATTCTATGGATACTTATCTAGAATCTTAAGATCTCTGTCTTATCATTCTATGGATACTTATCTAGAATCTTAAGATCTCTGTCTTATCATTCTATGGATACTTATCTAGAATCTTAAGATCTCTGTCTTATCATTCTATGGATACTTATCTAGAATCTTAAGATCTCTGTCTTATCATTCTATGGATACTTATCTAGAATCTTAAGATCTCTGTCTTATCATTCTATGGATACTTATCTAGAATCTTAAGATCTCTGTCTTATCATTCTATGGATACTTATCTAGAATCTTAAGATCTCTGTCTTATCATTCTATGGATACTTATCTAGAATCTTAAGATCTCTGTCTTATCATTCTATGGATACTTATCTAGAATCTTAAGATCTCTGTCTTATCATTCTATGGATACTTATCTAGAATCTTAAGATCTCTGTCTTATCATTCTATGGATACTTATCTAGAATCTTAAGATCTCTGTCTTATCATTCTATGGATACTTATCTAGAATCTTAAGATCTCTGTCTTATCATTCTATGGATACTTATCTAGAATCTTAAGATCTCTGTCTTATCATTCTATGGATACTTATCTAGAATCTTAAGATCTCTGTCTTATCATTCTATGGATACTTATCTAGAATCTTAAGATCTCTGTCTTATCATTCTATGGATACTTATCTAGAATCTTAAGATCTCTGTCTTATCATTCTATGGATACTTATCTAGAATCTTAAGATCTCTGTCTTATCATTCTATGGATACTTATCTAGAATCTTAAGATCTCTGTCTTATCATTCTATGGATACTTATCTAGAATCTTAAGATCTCTGTCTTATCATTCTATGGATACTTATCTAGAATCTTAAGATCTCTGTCTTATCATTCTATGGATACTTATCTAGAATCTTAAGATCTCTGTCTTATCATTCTATGGATACTTATCTAGAATCTTAAGATCTCTGTCTTATCATTCTATGGATACTTATCTAGAATCTTAAGATCTCTGTCTTATCATTCTATGGATACTTATCTAGAATCTTAAGATCTCTGTCTTATCATTCTATGGATACTTATCTAGAATCTTAAGATCTCTGTCTTATCATTCTATGGATATTTATCTAGAATCTTAAGAACTCTGTCTTATCATTCTATGGATACTTATCTAGAATCTTAAGAACCCTGTCTTATTATTCTATGGATACTTATCTAGAATCTTAAGATCTCTGTCTTATCATTCTATCAATACTTATCTAGAATCTTAAGATCTCTGTCTTATCATTCTATGGATACTTATCTAGAATCTTAAGATCTCTGTCTTATCATTCTATGGATACTTATCTAGAATCTTAAGATCTCTGTCTTATCATTCTATGGATACTTATCTAGAATCTTAAGATCTCTGTCTTATCATTCTATGGATACTTATCTAGAATCTTAAGATCTCTGTCTTATCATTCTATGGATACTTATCTAGAATCTTAAGATCTCTGTCTTATCATTCTATGGATACTTATCTAGAATCTTAAGATCTCTGTCTTATCATTCTATGGATACTTATCTAGAATCTTAAGATCTCTGTCTTATCATTCTATGGATACTTATCTAGAATCTTAAGAACTCTGTCTTATCATTCTATGGATATTTATCTAGAATCTTAAGAACCCTGTCTTATCATTCTAAGGATATTTATCTAGAATATTAACATCTCTGTGTTCATTCTTAAGAAAATCTTCTTTCTAAGAATCAATGCAAAGGCATTAACTCAATATTCGTTTATTGAAATCAACAACTCTGTGTTCTTTTCCTTAAACCCATATTCTGTTAATGTGACAAACTTTCTTTTAGCTTTTGATCACAACACTATGGCTTAACTACCCTACTCGTTTATTCAGTGTTCCATAAGAACGTAGTTGAGTCCTCTTGGAAACTAGATTCTATTCTGACTCTATCTCTCGTGCAATAGGAACTTTTATTTAAACAATACAATACAAACAAAAGTTAAACATTTCACGAAAAACATAATACACACACACACACACATACACTAAACATAAACGAATAACACATATATAAGAACTAAAGTTACTGCTGATTAGATCAGATTAGCATGTTACATAAGCCTACTAGCGAGAAATAATTCTCTTATTATTAGTTATGAACAGTGATCCAAAAACGATTACCAATATGTTTGTCCTCTTAAACACTCGGTACTTCCAGTCTCCTTTTTGGTTTGTGACACTTTTGACATACACTGGCCAAGGACAGTCACCATGTAACCCGAGTAGCCTAATATGTCACTTAATCATGTTTGCGAACTTATGTGCCCCATATTCAGATACACTCTCACAATCGACACAAGCACTAAGATTAAGACATTTGGTGAATAAAGTGAGAAAGTCTTTAAGAATCAAGTCAGCGGTGACAGGTCGGTGATTTCTCACGCGCAAAGCGACTTAACTTGACTCACGTACGGAAATATACTCAACATTGCATAATGCCAAGTACTTGCATATTTGTGACATTATTTTTTAAGCACTTATGAAAACTCGTGACTTTCGATGAGACCCGTGTAGCGAACTTTCTGACAACCTATCTGTAACACCGAACTATATAAAAATATGGATTTCAAAATTTTTCTTAAAAACACAGAGTATTGCGGAAGTTTCCATCAATTATTACATTTCCAAAATAAAAATGTTCAACTTAAATGACGGTGTTACTCGTCGGATCTAACCATAATCAAATGAAACCCATAAACGTCAAATAACGATAACGGTCAACGAAATATAATAAACGAGTTTGAATAAATGAGGCAGTCTAGGTAAAAGCCTTCAGCTGTATCTTCTACCATCCTCACTCTAAACTGCATCTCAACTAAGCATCAACCTGAGGTGGCACAACATTTTCAACAAAAGAACAAGTGTCAGCTTTAAAGCCGAGTAAGATATACCACAGGTTAATATAAATGATTGCCAATTTAAAACAACTTAATAAAGAATCATACGCAGTCGAGCATGTAACAACAACAATATATAGCAATCGAATACCCATAAGAATGATTAACAATCCTACGTGTGCCTATCGACTTAATCAACAATATTCAACTTTATCTACGTATTCCATCTAGCAACTTAATCAACTTCAACAACTTTATTCAACAATAGGTTATGCCCTTTTTATTACAACTAAAGGTGGATGACTCGCGTCACCACAATGAATACAACTACAAATGTGTGCAAAGGCGGCTTTAAGGCCTTTAAGGGACCTTGCACCCGACTTGATGGGTAGTCCTATCGGGGTCCATCAGTGTCGTTAAGGATAGGCATAACCAAATCTAGGAGAAAGCTGTGACGCAACTTGTAGTGACTAGACCTAGTCACCCAGCTAATCTCAAACTTCGAGGCCGTGCCATTGGAAGCAACTAGTCTACTCCCGCTGACCAACTAAATCACACTAGTTCCTACGCGGTTCCAGTATGGGATAAGCTTACCACTTTCAACTTAGATTTATACTCGAGTTTTAACAACGATATCAACTTTAGCAACTTTTATTTCAACTTTAAGTTTAGGGCCCTAATCGTGCACAGTGTTAACATGGCAACCTACACAAGTCTAGTGAACTAGTGTAAAAGCCAAACCAACTCAACAACTTAGCATTCCAACGAAAACAACTTTACAACTAAAAACGACATTAATATCAACTATAATTCAGCATGTACAAGCATAATAACAACAATATAAATCAACCTAATCATGCAAATCTACCCATTTCGCGAAACCCTCCAAAAGTCCCATTACCCAAACTAGCATATGAGAAAGAAAGGTTTTAAACCACTTTTACGAAATCACTATTTTCGTTGTGCACCCCAGCGTATCAAAAATGATATATCTTACCTTGATACAGCTTACCAACAAGCTAAGAGTATCTTAAAGTGCTTGCTAAATGCTCCCGACAACCTATAATGAGTATAAGATCGAAGTATAAGCTAAACGAAGTGTTTTGTGAAATCTGGGCATGAGGTGCGCCGCACCAATCCTTCAGAAAATCCCAAAATTCCAAACTGACCAGAGGTGCGCCGCACCTCCCAAGTGGTGCGTCGCATATCGGGCTCCATTCAAAAATCAAGTTTCCCAAACTGGGCAGTGGTGCGCCGCACCACCCATTTGGTGCGTCGCACCTTAGGTGCCGACCAACAAAATCAATTTTAAACTAGCTCTAAACGATTCCCATTCGATCTCCAACCCTTAGCCCGACATGGAGACATAAAATTGACCTCTTTGACAACACTTTTGATGACTTTAATCTATCAATCAATCCTTTAATCCTTTACGACATAAATAAATCATTGAATCACCCAAGCATGAAATCAATGATCAACCAATTAATTAACCCAACCAAACCCTTATGGCCTGGATTAAGACTAATATAAGACTCCAACATTCAGATCTCAAATGGTAAATACTCATATTACCTGTAGATCGCTATAGGGAAGCAAAATGCTAGACCAAACTCTCTCGAATCACACGTTGGAAGACTTTTCGGTTTGCAATTGATGAAGGGATGATATGGGGCTGCTAGGGTTTGTTTAGGGAATGAATAATCTGTAATTGTAAGTCCCTGAAATACGATGGTTAACCTAGAAAGTGTATAATACAACAAGTCTAATAATCACTAGAATGGACTAGTATTACTTGTAAATAAATGCAAGAATATATATAAACAAAGTAATACAAGACTTAAAGCAATAAACAAGTAAAGTGGATCATAATGTATTTTTCAATGGTGTATTTTATTTATGATGTTAAATAAAATACAAGGTTGTGCGGAATCAAGATAATACAAATAAGTATGTATCCTAACAACCTATGAATTACAAATGATCTATATTTGTCAAATAACTCTTTTGGATCGAGATACTTAAAGTTGTGAAGTATCCCAGTTTAAGATCGAGAGTATTTGGACAAATTCACTTTAATGCAAAATGTATGCTTAAAAGTATTTTTATCAAGAAAATGACTTTGTATTTATAGGAAACAAAATTCACCAGTAAATTTTGTGCCGTACAAATATGGTTTCATGTATTTAATGATCCAACAAGAACATTAAATGCATTGAATAAGGTATAAGGATAAAGTCACATCAAATGACTTTGTATCCTTTTAACCAACCACCTTTACACACGTATAAACTTTGGTAAAGAACAAGTGGAATGTTCTTTGGAAAGTGTGTAAAGGCAAAAGTCAATTACTCGATATCAGTGTTCAGACTTGTAAGGTCTAGAACACTGACAATCCTCCAGTGTACAGATCTGGTAAGACTTCCAGTGGACTCCGCCATTTGTCAGTCTTCTTTATTCTGACTTCAATCTTTGACTTCAGTGAGAACGTCTTCAGTAGTGTAGATCTGGACTGGGGTGAAGTCCAGTGAGCTAATCTGGAGAATACTCCATATTTCCTATACAAGTATTTGCTCACTGGTCTTCCATTATTTCTGGACAAATCTTCAGAGGGACTCCAGATTCCAAGTCTGGAGTAGGTCCAGTAGAACACGTTTCTGGACAGATCTTCAGTAAGTCTCCAGTAGTCGAGTCTGGAGCGAGTCCAGTAAATCTGGACCTAACAAATTCCCCCTATTTGTTTAGAAATAATGCAAGTGTTTTCAAGCTTAAATCTATACACTTTGTATGCTTGAAAAACACAAGTTTTGACTTAGTCTAAAAATCTAAGTTACTGGAAAACACTTTATAGATCATGAGTGTTTTCAGTTTCATCTTTTAAGTTTTAACTTAGACTAAATCTGATCATTTACTTTTATGAATCAAAAACTGCAACTACTATTACATACATCAACTGATAAATAGTTTACAATTTTCATAAAACAATAAATTTACAACAAGTAAATGATAAGAGTCAGGCCCTTCTTTTCGATGTCTGTCCTGGAGCATCTTCAGTAGCCTTTCTCTTTGGTGACGGAGAAGATGGTATTGATTCTGGCGATTTTATGCCATTGCAACTTCCATCTGTTGCTTTCTTCTCCATACCTTTTCAACTCTTTTCAGAAATGCTTTAACATCAGTCGACACATTTGTCTTCCCCCTGAACATTAAAGCAATCTCTTTCAATTAACTCCATCCAAATGCTTGGACTGAAGTACTTTTCCTTTCATCAGTAAAGTTACCCTCCCTGGTCAACTTTACTTCAAACCTGGACATGCCTTCATGATTTTCAGCTAATTTGATCTCAGCACCAGTGATCCTTCTAGCATCAGCCCTGAAATTTAACATTTCATTGTACTTGTCTTTCAATTTGGCTGTCTGGATCAATGCTTCAGTTTCCTTAGACACTCTCTTTTGCTCTACAGCAGACTGGAGTTGTTGACGATTAATTTTCAGAGAAGTGTCCAGGGGAATGAATTTGCTTACATCAGCATCTTTAATCGCTTTGATTTGTTTGGCAGTCAGTTTTGGTAAGCCAGTCAGTTTCTTTCTGTACTCTATCTCCAGAGCACCAGCGTTCTTTCTGATCTTTTTCTGGAGGCTTATCAGTTCCTCCTTCCTCTGCCTGATGAGTTCTGGTACACTAACGCCATAAATTATAGAGTCATAAACCTGTTCTTCTTCGGCGTAAAAGGAGCGTACATGAACATCATTCAATGCATTCAGACATTGATGAACTCTGGGGTCTTCCTTCATCTTTTTGTAAACATCGATATTTATGCCTAACCTTCCAGCATTGTAAGAGTCCAGAGTACCCATAGATGCCATCTCCCTTTGATGGGCCAGCAGTTCATCTTTTTGATTTCTCTTGAAGATTTCAATCATGATGCATTGTTGTTCAAGCTTTTTGGAGGTTTCATCATCAGCAGTAGGATATTCTGATGATTCTTCAGCAGTTTGCTCTTCTTCTCCAGATACCATTTTTTCTTTTCCTTTAACAGCCTTTAGTGTAGTTGGAATATCTGGGAAGGACTCAAACTGGGGCTCACTGGCTTCAGTACCAGCAGCTTCTTCAGACAGCATAGTGGCTTCAGTGCCATATGCTCTTTGTGCCAAGTGCTTCAGTGTCACTTGTTTTTGGTCACCAGACGACTTTTCCCCTTGGAATGATCACCAGTTCTGGACTTGAGATCATTCCATAATTGTTCAAGCATATGTCTGTCCAGTGCACCAAAGGTTCTTCCTGCCACTGGAGTTGTATCAGTCACAACTTTCTTAAGTGCCTGCACTTCCTTTTAACAGTTTCAACTTCTTTAGGCAAGTGTTTTGGCAACTTTTCTTCCAGCAACTTCTCCACTTGGGGTAACACCCCATCTTGAATGGTACGAAGAACAGTCTCAGAAATCTCTTCAGATAATTCTTTCAGCATACTGATTCTGAACTTCTTTGTACATTCATCACTTATTGTACTGACTAACTGCATCCTGATCAAGTGTTGATCTACTCTCTAGAGAACTTACCCTGGAAACCAACTTCTGAACTTCTTCTTTTAGACCTGTCAGTGGTTGAACAAGTTCACCAGTCACTGCAGTCTGAACTGAATTAACCAGCCTTGTCTCTAAACCCTGGACTGCCACTTTGAAATTTTCAGTATTGTTGTTTGTGGCCAGTACCAGTTCATCAAGCTTCTCAAACACAAGCTTCTCATTCCCAGCAAACAGATTCATCTCAGATGCAAGGTTATTTGATAATAAGGATTTAAAGTCTGAAATAACCTGCGATGAAGTCTGGAGTGATCTCTCCAGGTCCGCCACCTTACTTAAAAGGCCTTTGACCTTGGAAGAAGATGAAGTGGAGAGACCACTGGGAGGTTCAAGATTGGAAGGCAATCTGGTCATTAGAGGTACTTGTGCCCAGTCCTCTTCAGTTGCAGCTTGTTCAGATACGGTGACTGGTGTTTCAAGAGGTTGAGGTTGAGATTGTGAAGTTTGAATGGTTGCAGGAGTGAAGTATTGAGTATCTCTAGGAATTGAAGGTGGTGGAGGTGGTGGCATGTTTGATTCTGGTGGAGGTTCATTTGATTCTGGTGGTGGTGGCATTTCAGCAGATGTAATTGGTTGGGTGACTGAAGCAATAGCAGATGTGTCAATATTTTCTTCTTCATCACCCAAGAAATTCATGTTTACATCAAAACCTTCAGACATTGGGGAATCTATATCATCCCATTCTGGAGCCATCCCAACTGTCTGATCACCAGTCTGTTCACCAGCCTGTTCACTAACTTGTTCACCAGCCTCTACATTCAAGTCTATTTGAGCCTCTTGCTCAACAGATACATGTTCATCAGTCTGAACATCTTGTTCAACTTGCTCAACAACCTGCTCAATAATCTGGGCAACATTTTCAATCTCCTCATCAGTCACCTGCCCAACAACTGGTACATTCTCTTGCTCAAAAATCGGAGACCCATCCAGATTCATTACATCACTAGGATGTCTTTCAGGATTTACCTGAAGTCCAGCTCTCATCAGACACCTGTTAGTTCTAGGTCATCTGGAAGGTTCAACAACTTCTGGTCCTTGACCTTCAGGAGCAATTTGTCGAATGGGTTGTACAGCTTCTATGATCTGTACATCTTGATCACCAGAGGGTCCTTCAATAACCTGACCTCTACCTGGAGCCATTTCAGCTTCTTCTCTCTGAAAGAAGAGCATGGACTGAGGAATATCTACCTCGTTTAGTGGAGATCTGAGGTTGACCAGATCCCTCATATACTCACTCACAGAAAAGTGAGTAGTCTCAAAATCATACTAGTCTCCAAGAGCTCTTTTAAACATGAGTGAAAGAAAACGAATATAAGGAACAAAGGGTTTTCTACCTTTCACTTTAAGACGCTCTACCAGGTCATCAAAAAGAATCTGAGCAAAGTCCACTCTAAGCCCAAACCATAGGCAGTAGGCAATCTGGGGATGGGTTTGATTTATCTGGTCTAACCCTCCAGAACTGCCTCCCATACATTCAACAATGTGGGTGAAGAAGTATCTCCATGAGTCTGACAGTTTGCTCATGTAGATAGTTCCTTTCCTGGATAGCTGGCCATGCTCATCCATGATATCTGTGTGCCCCATCAGTCTGCACACTTCCCTTGTATTGATACCAGAGGGAAGTTCAATAGGTAACTCATTCTGTTCAAAATAGTTTAACTGTAGAACAGACCTGAGTAGACTAGCAGTGAAACAAAGGGATCTGGTATCTCCCTTGAGAGAATAAGTGATTGATGAAGTTTCATCATCATATTTTGCAGTGTACCAGAATTCACAAAGGTAATCGTGGTACATCCTTCCTGGATTTAATGTTAAAGCACCATATAAAGGACATGAGAGAAAAAATGTGTTTAATCTCCCAATAACAGATTGAGCATCATGAACACTGGAGAGTGAAAGTCTGGCCATCCAGTTGTTCATGTTTATTCTTATGGCATTTGCCTCTAGAGTGATATGAGGTGCCCTTTCAACATTTTCAGAAGGAGCATATTCAGCGGCAAGCAGATTTTTAAGCGATTTGGATTGTCTTGGTCCCATTTTATAAAGAATATATGAAGCTGAAATTGAATATATATGGTTATGATGAAGATTTGATGAAGAATTGAATGGTAATGGAGTAAATAAGAGAGATAAATATGATTGGAAATTGAATGAAGAAGTAAATGAAGAAATTTGAAAGATTTGGGAGTAAATATGTTCGAAGTAAATGCATTTGAAAGTGAAAGTGGGTATATATAGGAGAGAAAATGTGGAACTCAAACGGTTTAATTTGAAATTATCAAATAAAATTTTGGTCGGGTTTGAGATCCGCATTAATTACATCACATCACACATAAATGTGTGAAGGTTTACAGCCCACAAACATTAACAAGTTGCTCTTTTTGACTTCCCAAGGTAAAAATACCATCATTACGTTGAAAAATTTACATGCCATGTAGGATTAAAATATCTTTAAAAAGGTTTTCTTACGTGGCACACACAATGATCAAGTATTTAAAAAAAATATTATGACTTATTTCAGTGCATCTGGAGGTTGACTGGACACTCCAGTATCACTGGTGGATTAGTCCAGTGAACATGTACTGATGGTACACTGGAGGGACACTCCAGTAAAGTACCAGTGAAAACCATTTTGAAAGACTGGTAACCTCAAACGTGCACGTCAACTAATACAGACAAATGAGAGGGACACATTTACAAGGAGACATAAGTCACCTCAAACACGCACTTCAACCTGTCCAGTTACCAGTGAGAGGGACTTATTTACAAAGTACCAGTAATATTTTCTGAAGAATTTGTCCAGTGAGAAAATAAATTAATAAATCCCCCCTGAACTTAAAACATTTTTAAGAACAAAAATATCTTTCAAGTCTTCCCCTGGAATGTTGATCCAGAAATCTATTAATGCAAAGATAGTACACAAAGGCGTTCAATATCTGAGCAGTCACCAGATTTAAGGGTTTAACATTCCCAACTCACCAACAAGATATTCAAAAGTTTTGACATCCGGAGGTTTAGTAAAAATGTCAGCGAGTTGTTTGTCAGTGGGAATAAAATGGAGTTCAATGTTGTTTATCATAATATGATCACGTATAAAATGATACCTGAGATCAATGTGCTTCGTTCTGGAGTGCATGACTGGATTGTTCGAGATAGCAATGGCACTGGTATTATCATAAAAGATTGGGGTCTTTGAATACTTAATACCATAATCAAGCAACTGGTTCTTCATCCAGAGTAGCTGAGCACAACAACTGGCTGCAGACACGTATTCAGCTTCAGCAGTGGACAAGTTTGCTTTTACTGGTCCAGCTGACCAGTTTGCCACCAAGGAAATGACATCCACCAGTAGTGGATTTCCTGTCTATCTTACAACCTGCATGATCTGAATCTGAATAACCCATTAGATCCATGCCTGAGCCTTTGTGATACCAAAGACCCAAAATGGGAACACCCTTGAGGTACTTCAGTATGCGCTTTATAGCAAGCATATGAGATTCCTTTGGATTAGATTGATATCTGCCACCACTTGTCACACCCCATAATAATGCGGAAGGGTACGAGGTGCAACATTCATGAAATCAAAACACAAGGCATAATGAACGACTATAAAGGAGTCGTTTTGAAAACATTTCATTTAACATAAGTTCATTGTCTTGAAATATTGGAAATTCATTAAGGAAAAACATTACAATAATTTAAAGAGTATTTATAGGAATTCTAAATCCTCGATAGGTGGTGCTATCATTGGTTTCGACAACAATGATAACTTGAACAAAAGTAAAGTCTTTTCCTGATAAAAACGAAACATCAACTCCAAGTGGCGGAAAAGCCTTATGTGAATCCTACCGTGCATCTTACGGACCTGAGATACATGCTAAAATGGGTCAACAATAATGTTGGTGAATTCATAGGTAAATAAGTAATTTGCATGAAACCACAAGATTTAAGTGTGACCATTG
This sequence comes from Erigeron breviscapus, assembly GCA_034093135.1. Lineage (NCBI taxonomy): Eukaryota > Viridiplantae > Streptophyta > Magnoliopsida > Asterales > Asteraceae > Erigeron > Erigeron breviscapus. The sequence continues at coordinate 92,717,712 of CM067172.1, forward strand.
CTAACCCGCAATGTCGTGTTGCCATTGTTCAAAAACAATGCTATGAAAA
>CM067172.1:92718760-92731511 GCA_034093135.1 Erigeron breviscapus
CACGTACTGTAAGCTCTTATGATCCGTGTATAGGGTACACTTCTGTACCATACAGATAATGTCGCCACAATTTCAGAGCAAAAACAACAGCAGCCAGCTCAAGGTCATGAGTAGGATAGTTCCGCTCATGAGGCTTCAGCTGTCGAGAGGCGTAAGCGATAACTTTGTCTCGTTGCATTAATACACACCCTAACCCCGTGATGGATGCGTCACTATAGACCACTAAATCGTCGGTTCCTTCGGGTAAAGCTAGAACCAGAGCTTCACACAACTTCTTTTTCAGCGTCGTGAAGGCTTTCTCTTGAGCATCGGTCCACACAAACTTCACACCTTTCTTCGTTAATTCAGTCATTGGCTTGCGCAACAACCTTGTATTTTATTTAAACATCAATAAATGAAATACCCATGAAACATACATAATGGTCACTTTATTTGTTTATTGCTTTAAGTCTTGTATTACTTTGTTTATATATCTTGCATCTTTATTTACAAGTAATACTAGTCCAATCTAGTGATTATTAGACTTGTTGTATTTTACACTTTCATTGGTTAACCATCTCGTAATTAAAGGGACTCACACTAGTTATCTCGTGAGGATTCCGCACTCACGACATAATAATAGATGATCTCGAGAGTGATCTGCAGCTATCGAGGGACTCACACTAATCATAATAACAACAACCATCATTCTTATGTACTCCCCCTCAATTTATGACTGGGATACATAACTATGATAGAACAAGATATTGATTAAATACTTCATATTCTTATGAAAACACAATTGACTAGGCACTCCTCCTCAAATTAAGACATGTTTTCATAGCTATATGATCTAAATAATCAATGTTTAAACCTTTCACATTCATATATGTTTCTATATCTAAGGTAACAAGGACCTTTCATATTCAAACAATATATCTATGTCTAAGGCATAAAATATTAACTATGTAGCCTTTCACATTCAAACATGACATTTCTACGTCTAAGGCATAATATAGTCAATAACCTTTCATATTCACTTAACGTCTATGACTAAGATTTTCTTAATCTTCTTCAATCACATTAAGTCTATATCTAAGGATTTATTTAACCTTCTACATTCACATTATGTCTATGTCTAAGGTTTTACTAACATAGTTGATAATCTTTTATATTAAAATAAAATTATTTCTATATCTAAGATCTTCAACTAATAATGACCTTGCTATTAACATCTTGATGTTCTTAGCATTGTCTTGAATATTTCAGTCTTTTGCTTAGAAACCCTTCCTTTGGATTGACTTCTCTGCAAATATACTGAAAAACAATTTCGAGACAACAAAATATAATTGCCATACCCGAAACTTGATCCTCTGAAACTTCAGATTTGAGAAGCAAACTTCAAACTCTCTGTATCGTCATAACAATCAACCAATGCACCATTGCTTGTTGTAGTTCTCCCCTTCAACGATAAGTCTCTCCGAATTAAGCATATTTCGAGTTCCTGCTCGCCTTGCCTAACCGGCATGTAATAGAGAGGTAAAATTTCCAACAATCAATCCTGAACTAGTTGACTCCCATGAAAACCACAAACTTTGAAACTTGAATCACAAACTTCAGGAACATGGAACCTATTTCAAAAGCAATTCTTTGTCTCCATATATCAAAATGTTTCTTCTGATTATGATCAACATCTTCAGACAAAACATATAAGATACAGCTTACGTAAGCTGTTAACAAAACACATAAACGAGATAAAAATGATAATGTTATTCTTCATTATTTCATCACTATGACATTTGATAGTAATGACTTAATCTAGAACTACATTCTTCATTTTCTTCTCCAAATTTGTTATTCTTTACTATCATAAGTCATAAACATATGACATTATCATAGTCTAGAACTACAAATCTTCAAGAACTTGAACTTCTTATTGTTCAAAAACATTGACCTATAAACTCCTTGTTTTATCCGTCAACTTATCAGAAAAAAATTATAGAATCTTAAGATCTCTGTCTTATCATTCTATCGATACTTATCTAGAATCTTAAGATCTCTGTCTTATCATTCTATGGATACATATCACAAATTCTAGAATCTTAAGAACCCTGTCTTATCATTCTACAGATACTTATCAAAAATAGAGAATCTTAAGATCTCGGTCTTATCATTCTATGGATACTTATCTAGAATCTTAAGAACCCTGTCTTATTATTCTATGGATAACCTAATCTAAGGTCTTCCAACAAAATATCCTTCATTATGCAAACTTATATAGATTCTGTTTCTAAACTCACTTGTCTTTAACTTTGTAAAAACATCTAACTGAAACCTAATCTCTTATATTTTTGCAAATGAAATTTGATAATGCAAAATCCTAAAACCATATGAAATACTCCTATGATTGCCTCATCAAACTAGTATTCATCTTGGTTAAACAATTATAAATACTCCTATGATAGCCTCATCAAACTAGTATTTATCTTTGTTCTGGATACATTTGCATGATCCATATCTTGCTTTCATGGTGAAATCTTGCTCGACAACCTACAAAAACGAATATTTGTCCGCTGTCCTGCACATCTCAACAAACACATCAAATCTTCTCAAAGTAATAACATACAATCCGAAGAAATGAATAAAAAAACAAGATAAAATGAATATACTTAGCAATCTATTATTAACCTAGGTCACTTTAAGGTCAAATAATTCACTGCAAGCACTTTCAATCTTCGCACATAACATATCAAAATTATTTAGAATCTCTGTTCCAAATCTTTTTGATTCAAAAATCTTTTAAAGATCAAATTCAAAACTATGAACAACTCTGTGTCCATTCTAATGAAAATCTTCTTTCTAAGATATAAAATGATTCTTTTAAAGATTAAATTCAAAACTATGAACATCTCTGTGTTCATTCTTAAGAAAATCTTCTTTCTAAGAATCAATGCAAAGGCATTAACTCAATATTCGTTTATTGAAATCAACAACTCTGTGTTCTTTTCCTTAAACCCATATTCTGTTAATGTGACAAACTTTCTTTTAGCTTTTGATCACAACACTATGGCTTAACTACCCTACTCGTTTATTCAGTGTTCCATAAGAACGTAGTTGAGTCCTCTTGGAAACTAGATTCTATTCTGACTCTATCTCTCGTGCAATAGGAACTTTTATTTAAACAATACAATACAAACAAAAGTTAAACATTTCACGAAAAACATAATACACACACACACACACATACATTAAACATAAACGAATAACACATATATAAGAACTAAAGTTACTGCTGATTAGATCAGATTAGCATGTTACATAAGCCTACTAGCGAGAAATAATTCTCTTATTATTAGTTATGAACAGTGATCCAAAAACGATTACCAATATGTTTGTCCTCTTAAACACTCGGTACTTCCAGTCTCCTTTTTGGTTTGTGACACTTTTGACATACACTGGCCAAGGACAGTCACCATGTAACCCGAGTAGCCTAATATGTCACTTAATCATGTTTGCGAACTTATGTGCCCCATATTCAGATACACTCTCACAATTGACACAAGCACTAAGATTAAGACATTTGGTGAATAAAGTGAGAAAGTCTTTAAGAATCAAGTCAGCGGTGACAGGTCGGTGATTCCTCACGCGCAAAGCGACTTAACTTGACTCACGTACGGAAATATACTCAACATTGCATAATGCCAAGTACTTGCATATTTGTGACATTATTTTTTAAGCACTTATGAAAACTCGTGACTTTCGATGAGACCCGTGTAGCGAACTTTCTGACAACCTATCTGTAACACCGAACTATATAAAAATATGGATTTCAAAATTTTTCTTAAAAACAGAGTATTGCGGAAGTTTCCATCAATTATTACATTTCCAAAATAAAAATGTTCAACTTAAATGACGGTGTTACTCGTCGGATCTAACCATAATCAAATGAAACCCATAAACGTCAAATAACGATAACGGTCAACGAAATATAATAAACGAGTTTGAATAAATGAGGCAGTCTAGGTAAAAGCCTTCAGCTGTATCTTCTACACATCCTCACTCTAAACTGCATCTCAACTAAGCATCAACCTGAGGTGGCACAACATTTTCAACAAAAGAACAAGTGTCAGCTTTAAAGCCGAGTAAGATATACCACAGGTTAATATAAATGATTGCCAATTTAAAACAACTTAATAAAGAATCATACGCAGTCGAGCATGTAACAACAACAATATATAGCAATCGAATACCCATAAGAATGATTAACAATCCTACGTGTGCCTATCGACTTAATCAACAATATTCAACTTTATCTACGTATTCCATCTAGCAACTTAATCAACTTCAACAACTTTATTCAACAATAGGTTATGCCCTTTTTATTACAACTAAAGGTGGATGACTCGCGTCACCACAATGAATACAACTACAAATGTGTGCAAAGGCGGCTTTAAGGCCTTTAAGGGACCTTGCACCCGACTTGATGGTAGTCCTATCGGGGTCCATCAGTGTCGTTAAGGATAGGCATAACCAAATCTAGGAGAAAGCTGTGACGCAACTTGTAGTGACTAGACCTAGTCACCCAGCTAATCTCAAACTTCGAGGCCGTGCCATTGGAAGCAACTAGTCTACTCCCGCTGACCAACTAAATCACACTGGTTCCTACGCGGTTCCAGTATGGGATAAGCTTACCATTTTCAACTTAGATTTATACTCGAGTTTTAACAACGATATCAACTTTAGCAACTTTTATTTCAACTTTAAGTTTAGGGCCCTAATCGTGCACAGTGTTAACATGGCAACCTACACAAGTCTAGTGAACTAGTGTAAAAGCCAAACCAACTCAACAACTTAGCATTCCAACAAAAACAACTTTACAACTAAAAACGACATTAATATCAACTATAATTCAGCATGTACAAGCATAATAACAACAATATAAATCAACCTAATCATGCAAATCTACCCATTCGCGAAACCCTCCAAAAGTCCCATTACCCAAACTAGCGTATGAGAAAGAAAGGTTTTAAACCACTTTTACGAAATCACTATTTTCGTTGTGCACCCCAGCGTATCAAAAATGATATATCTTACCTTGATACAGCTTACCAACAAGCTAAGAGTATCTTAAAGTGCTTGCTAAATGCTCCCGACAACCTATAATGAGTATAAGATCGAAGTATAAGCTAAACGAAGTGTTTTGTGAAATCTGGGCATGAGGTGCGCCGCACCAATCCTTCAGAAAATCCCAAAATTCCAAACTGACCAGAGGTGCGCCGCACCTCCCAAGTGGTGCGTCGCATATCGGGCTCCATTCAAAAATCAAGTTTCCCAAACTGGGCAGTGGTGCGCCGCACCACCCATTTGGTGCGTCGCACCTTAGGTGCCGACCAGCAAAATCAATTTTAAACTAGCTCTAAACGATTCCCATTCGATCTCCAACCCTTAGCCCGACATGGAGACATAAAATTGACCTCTTTGACAACACTTTTGATGACTTTAATCTATCAATCAATCCTTTAATCCTTTACGACATAAATAAATCATTGAATCACCCGAAAGCATGAAATCAATGATCAACCAATTAATTAACCCAACCTAAACCCTTATGGCCTGGATTAAGACTAATATAAGACTCCAACATTCAGATCTCAAATGGTAAATACTCATATTACCTGTAGATCGCTATAGGGAAGCAAAATACTAGACCAAACTCTCTCGAATCACACGTTGGAAGACTTTTCGGTTTGCAGTTGATGAAGGGATGATATGGGGCTGCTAGGGTTTGTTTAGGGAATGAATAATCTGTAATTGTGAGTCCCTGAAATACGATGGTTAACCTAGAAAGTGTATAATACAACAAGTCTAATAATCACTAGAATGGACTAGTATTACTTGTAAATAAATGCAAGAATATATAAACAAAGTAATACAAGACTTAAAGCAATAAACAAGTAAAGTGGATCATAATGTATTTTTCAATGGTGTATTTTATTTATGATGTTAAATAAAAATACAAGGTTGTGCGGAATCAAGATAATACAAATAAGTATGTATCCTAACAACCTATGAATTACAAATGATCTATATTTGTCAAATAACTCTTTTGGATCGAGATACTTAAAGTTGTGAAGTATCCCAGTTTAAGATCGAGAGTATTTGGACAAATTCACTTTAATGCAAAATGTATGCTTAAAAGTATTTTTATCAAGAAAATGACTTTGTATTTATAGGAAACAAAATTCACCAGTAAATTTTGTGCCGTACAAATATGGTTTCATGTATTTAATGATCCAACAAGAACATTAAATGCATTGAATAAGGTATAAGGATAAAGTCACATCAAATGACTTTGTATCCTTTTAACCAACCACCTTTACACACGTATAAACTTTGGTAAAGAACAAGTGGAATGTTCTTTGGAAAGTGTGTAAAGGCAAAAGTCAATTACTCGATATCAGTGTTCAGACTTGTAAGGTCTAGAACACTGACAATCCTCCAGTGTACAGATCTGGTAAGACTTCCAGTGGACTCCGCCATTTGTCAGTCTTCTTTATTCTGACTTCAATCTTTGACTTCAGTGAGAACGTCTTCAGTAGTGTAGATCTGGACTGGGGTGAAGTCCAGTGAGCTAATCTGGAGAATACTCCATATTTCCTATACAAGTATTTGCTCACTGGTCTTCCATTATTTCTGGACAAATCTTCAGAGGGACTCCAGATTCCAAGTTGGAGTAGGTCCAGTAGAACACGTTTCTGGACAGATCTTCAGTAAGTCTCCAGTAGTCGAGTCTGGAGCGAGTCCAGTAAATCTGGACCTAACAAATTCCCCCTATTTGTTTAGAAATAATGCAAGTGTTTTCAAGCTTAAATCTATACACTTTGTATGCTTGAAAAACACAAGTTTTGACTTAGTCTAAAAATCTAAGTTACTGGAAAACACTTTATAGATCATGAGTGTTTTCAGTTTCATCTTTTAAGTTTTAACTTAGACTAAATCTGATCATTTACTTTTATGAATCAAAAACTGCAACTACTATTACATACATCAACTGATAAATAGTTTACAATTTTCATAAAACAATAAATTTACAACAAGTAAATGATAAGAGTCAGGCCCTTCTTTTCGATGTCTGTCCTGGAGCATCTTCAGTAGCCTTTCTCTTTGGTGATGGAGAAGATGGTATTGATTCTGGCGATTTTATGACCATTGCAACTTCCATCTGTTGCTTTCTTCTCCATACCTTTTCAACTCTTTTCAGAAATGCTTTAACATCAGTCGACACATTTGTCTTCCCCCTGAACATTAAAGCAATCTCTTTCAATTCAACTCCATCCAAATGCTTGGACTGAAGTACTTTTCCTTTCATCAGTAAAGTTACCCTCCCTGGTCAACTTTACTTCAAACCTGGACATGCCTTCATGATTTTCAGCTAATTTGATCTCAGCACCAGTGATCCTTCTAGCATCAGCCCTGAAATTTAACATTTCATTGTACTTGTCTTTCAATTTGGCTGTCTGGATCAATGCTTCAGTTTCCTTAGACACTCTCTTTTGCTCTACAGCAGACTGGAGTTGTTGACGATTAATTTTCAGAGAAGTGTCCAGGGGAATGAATTTGCTTACATCAGCATCTTTAATCGCTTTGATTTGTTTGGCAGTCAGTTTTGGTAAGCCAGTCAGTTTCTTTCTGTACTCTATCTCCAGAGCACCAGCGTTCTTTCTGATCTTTTTCTGGAGGCTTATCAGTTCCTCCTTCCTCTGCCTGATGAGTTCTGGTACACTAACGCCATAAATTATAGAGTCATAAACCTGTTCTTCTTCGGCGTAAAAGGAGCGTACATGAACATCATTCAATGCATTCAGACATTGATGAACTCTGGGGTCTTCCTTCATCTTTTTGTAAACATCGATATTTATGCCTAACCTGCCAGCATTGTAAGAGTCCAGAGTACCCATAGATGCCATCTCCCTTTGATGGGCCAGCAGTTCATCTTTTTGATTTCTCTTGAAGATTTCAATCATGATGCATTCTTGTTCAAGCTTTTTGGAGGTTTCATCATCAGCAGTAGGATATTCTGATGATTCTTCAGCAGTTTGCTCTTCTTCTCCAGATACCATTTTTTCTTTTCCTTTAACAGCCTTTAGTGTAGTTGGAATATCTGGGAAGGACTCAAACTGGGGCTCACTGGCTTCAGTACCAGCAGCTTCTTCAGACAGCATAGTGGCTTCAGTGCCATATGCTCTTTGTGCCAAGTGCTTCAGTGTCACTTGTTTTTGGTCACCAGACGACTTTTCCCCTTTGGAATGATCACCAGTTCTGGACTTGAGATCATTCCATAATTGTTCAAGCATATGTCTGTCCAGTGCACCAAAGGTTCTTCCTGCCACTGGAGTTGTATCAGTCACAACTTTCTTAAGTGCCTGCACTTCCTTTTTAACAGTTCAACTTCTTTAGGCAAGTGTTTTGGCAACTTTTCTTCCAGCAACTTCTCCACTTGGGGTAACACCCCATCTTGAATGGTACGAAGAACAGTCTCAGAAATCTCTTCAGATAATTCTTTCAGCATACTGATTCTGAACTTCTTTGTACATTCATCACTTATTGTACTGACAACTGCATCCTGATCAAGTGTTGATCTACTCTCTAGAGAACTTACCCTGGAAACCAACTTCTGAACTTCTTCTTTTAGACCTGTCAGTGGTTGAACAAGTTCACCAGTCACTGCAGTCTGAACTGAATTAACCAGCCTTGTCTCTAAACCCTGGACTGCCACTTTGAAATTTTCAGTATTGTTGTTTGTGGCCAGTACCAGTTCATCAAGCTTCTCAAACACAAGCTTCTCATTCCCAGCAAACAGATTCATCTCAGATGCAAGGTTATTTGATAATAAGGATTTAAAGTCTGAAATAACCTGCGATGAAGTCTGGAGTGATCTCTCCAGGTCCGCCACCTTACTTAAAAGGCCTTGGACCTCGGCAAAAGATGAAGTGGAGAGACCACTGGGAGGTTCAAGATTGGAAGGCAATCTGGTCATTAGAGGTACTTGTGCCCAGTCCTCTTCAGTTGCAGCTTGTTCAGATACGGTGACTGGTGTTTCAAGAGGTTGAGGTTGAGATTGTGAAGTTTGAATGGTTGCAGGAGTGAAGTATTGAGTATCTCTAGGAATTGAAGGTGGTGGAGGTGGTGGCATGTTTGATTCTGGTGGAGGTTCATTTGATTCTGGTGGTGGTGGCATTTCAGCAGATGTAATTGGTTGGGTGACTGAAGCAATAGCAGATGTGTCAATATTTTCTTCTTCATCACCCAAGAAATTCATGTTTACATCAAAACCTTCAGACATTGGGGAATCTATATCATCCCATTCTGGAGCCATCCCAACTGTCTGATCACCAGTCTGTTCACCAGCCTCTACATTCAAGTCTATTTGAGCCTCTTGCTCACCAGATACATGTTCATCAGTCTGAACATCTTGTTCAACTTGCTCAACAACCTGCTCAATAATCTGGGCAACATTTTCAATCTCCTCATCAGTCACCTGCCCAACAACTGGTACATTCTCTTGCTCAAAAATCGGAGACCCATCCAGATTCATTACATCACTAGGATGTCTTTCAGGATTTACCTGAAGTCCAGCTCTCATCAGACACCTGTTAGTTCTAGGTCATCTGGAAGGTTCAACAACTTCTGGTCCTTGACCTTCAGGAGCAATTTGTCGAATGGGTTGTACAGCTTCTATGATCTGTACATCTTGATCACCAGAGGGTCCTTCAATAACCTGACCTCTACCTGGAGCCATTTCAGCTTCTTCTCTCTGAAAGAAGAGCATGGACTGAGGAATATCTACCTCGTTTAGTGGAGATCTGAGGTTGACCAGATCCCTCATATACTCACTCACAGAAAAGTGAGTAGTCTCAAAATCATACTAGTCTCCAAGAGCTCTTTTAAACATGAGTGAAAGAAAACGAATATAAGGAACAAAGGGTTTTCTACCTTTCACTTTAAGACGCTCTACCAGGTCATCAAAAAGAATCTGAGCAAAGTCCACTCTAAGCCCAAACCATAGGCAGTAGGCAATCTGGGGATGGGTTTGATTTATCTGGTCTAACCCTCCAGAACTGCCTCCCATACATTCAACAATGTGGGTGAAGAAGTATCTCCATGAGTCTGACAGTTTGCTCATGTAGATAGTTCCTTTCCTGGATAGTTGGCCATGCTCATCCATGATATCTGTGTGCCCCATCAGTCTGCACACTTCCCTTGTATTTATACCAGTGGGAAGTTCAATAGGCAACTCATTCTGTTCAAAATAGTTTAACTGTAGAACAGACCTAAGTAGACTTGCAGTGAAACCAAGGGATCTGGTACCTCCCTTGAGAGTATAATTGATAGATGAAGTTTCATCATCATATTTTGCAGTGTACTAGAATTCACAAAGGTATTCATGGTACATCCTTCCTGGATTTAATGTGAAAGCACCATATAAAGGACATGAGAGAAAAAATGTGTTTATCTCCCAATAACAGATTGAGCATCATGAACACTGGAGAGTGAAAGTCTGGCCATCCAGTTGTTCATGTTTATTCTTATGGCATTTGCCTCTAGAGTGATATGAGGTGCCCTTTCAACATTTTCAGAAGGAGCATATTCAGCGGCAAGCAGATTTTTAAGCGATTTGGATTGTTTAGGTGCCATTTTATAAAGAATAGATGAAGATGAAATTGAATATATATGGTTATGATGAAGATTTGATGAAGAATTGAATGGTAATGGAGTAAATAAGAGAGATAATTATGATTGGAAATTGAATGAAGAAGTAAATGAAGGAATTTGAAAGATTTGGGAGTAAATATGTTCGAAGTAAATGCATTTGAAAGTGAAAGTGGTATATATAGGAGAGAGAATGTGGAACTCAAACGGTTTAATTTGAAATTATCAAATAAAATTTTGGTCGGGTTTGAGATCCGCATTAATTACATCACATCACACATAAATGTGTGACGGTTTACAGCCCACAAACATTAACAAGTTGCTCTTTTTGACTTCCCAAGGTAAAAATACCATCATTACGTTGAAAAATTTACATGCCATGTAGGATTAAAATATCTTTAAAAAGGTTTGCTTACGTGGCACGCACAATGATCAAGTATTTAAAAAAATATTATGACTTATTTCAGTGCATCTGGAGGTTGACTGGACACTCCAGTATCACTGGTGGATTAGTCCAGTGAACATGTACTGATGGTACACTGGAGGGACACTCCAGTAAAGTACCAGTGAAAACCATTTTGAAAGACTGGTAACCTCAAACGTGCACGTCAACTAATACAGACAAATGAGAGGGACACATTTACAAGGAGACATAAGTCACCTTCAAACACGCACTTCAACCTGTCCAATTACCAGTGAGAGGGACACATTTACAAAGTACCAGTAATATTTTCTGAAGAATTTGTCCAGGGAGAAAATAAATTAATAAATTCCCCTGAACTTAAAACATTTTTAAGAACAAAAATATCTTTCAAGTCTTCCCATGGAATGTTGATCCAGAAATCTATTAATGCAAAGATAGTACACAAAGGCGTTCAATATCTGAGCAGTCACCAGATTTAAGGGTTTAACATTCCCAACTCACCAACAAGATATTCAAAAGTTTTGACATCCAGAGGTTTAGTAAAAATGTCAGCGAGTTGTTTGTAAGTGGGAATAAAATGGAGTTCAATGTTGTTTTTCATAATATGATCACGAATGAAGTGATACCTGAGATCAATGTGCTTCGTTTTGGAGTGCATGACTGGATTGTTTGAGATAGCAATGGCACTGGTATTATCACTAAAGATTGGGGTCTTTGAATACTTAATACCATAATCAAGCAACTGGTTCTTCATCCAGAGTATCTGAGCACAACAACTGGCTGCAGACACGTATTCAGCTTCAGCAGTGGACAATGAAACTGAAGTTTGCTTCTTACTGGTCCAGCTGACCAGTTTGCCACCAAGGAAATGACCTCCACCAGTAGTGGATTTCCTGTCTATCTTACAACCTGCATGATCTGAATCTGAATAACCCATTAGATCCATGCCTGAGCCTTTGGGATACCAAAGACCCAAACTGGGGACACCCTTAAGGTACTTCAGTATGCGCTTTACAGCAAGCATATGAGATTCCTTTGGATTAGATTGATATCTGCCACCACTTGTCACACCCCATAATAATGCGGAAGGGTACGAGGTGCAACATTCATGAAATCAAAACACAAGGCATAATGAACGACTATAAAGGAGTCGTTTTGAAAACATTTCATTTAACATAAGTTCATTTGTCTTGAAATATTGGAAATACATTAAGGAAAAACATTACAATAATTTAAAGAGTATTTTTAGGAATTCTAAATCCTCGATAGGTGGTGCTATCATTGGTTTCGACAACAATGATAACTTGAACAAAAGTAAAGTCTTTTCCATGATAAAAAAACGAAACATCAACTCCAGGTGGCGAAATAGCCTTATGTGAATCCTACCGTGCATCTTACGGACCTGAGATACATGCTAAAATGGGTCAACAATAATGTTGGTGAATTCATAGGAGAAAATAAGTAATTTGCATGAAACCACAAGATTTAAGTGTGACCATTGCTAACCCGCAATGTAGTGTAGCCATTGTTCAAAAACAATGCTATGAAAAATATAATGTATATATTGTACTAAGCTCATGAATTGAAACTCGACGGTAATAAGTAACATTGTGCCTCGGCAAGTATTTGATCCGAAGG
>CM067172.1:92732511-92735011 GCA_034093135.1 Erigeron breviscapus
TGCATACTCATCCAATCAATCAAAAGAACTTGTTTTGCAACAAAAGATTTCTGAGTTAAACCATGAGTTGCAAAATAGGTCCACCATTTTTTAGAGCAAAGTTGAAGAAGAAAGAACAAATTTTTGTGCTCAAATCAAGTGTCTTGAAGACAAGTGTTTGCAATTTCAGTCAAACGAAACATTTTTGACAAAAAGAATCTTCGATCTTGAGACTGAATTGTCTACACGTCCTATGACTGTGAATTCTTCTGTACAAACTGGTTGTGATGATGAATTTCATGAATGTGTTGAGACTACCGAGTCCTCAACTCAGACTGATCTTGATTGTGTTTGTTACAAGACTGAGGTGTCCAAAAGTTTTCCAAAACCTATTTCATCCAAACCTAAAGTTGATGTTCCAAAGAGGATTTACACGGGTAAATCTTCAAAACCTTTTGAAAGAAAGGTCTCTCAGTTTACTAATTACTCCTTACAAAAGGGTAAGAAGTACACTAAGAAACCAAATTTTGATGGAACAACTACTTTAGTGTCTTTTCTATCCTTTGAGTGTAACACCCCAACTAAGGCGGAACGATGAGATGTACAGAAAGTCGAGTATTCAAAACAAGGGATAATAGATAACATTCACCATAGCTTTATTTGATAAAAATAATTTTCACAATGCACAAGCATGTGAACCAATTCCCAAGTACAATACGTCTACTATACTTGGATGTTGAGTCCACGAAACAAATAACAAATACATGAGATGGTATACTACAATGATCAGGGCGGATTCCATTGCCCGTCACAAGGTTTGATCTTTGACTCCCAAGTGCAATGCAAGTAATCATGATGCATATAATTCCTCAAAGCTTACGCTAATTCCTGAAAAGCATGAAGAAAAAGTGTCAACTACGAAAACGTAGTTGGTGAGTGCATAGGTTTGCAAGTACACCTCGTTACATATCCATTTCAAAATAGTTGAGAAATCCATGGTAAATTATAAAGTTCTCATTTGCCACATTTGTCGTGAGAGAAAAAGTATGTCAAGCGATCAATCATATATCGCACCCAAACCGTATGTTCAATCAATAATTTCCATCCATAATAATAACTTTCCATTCCGCCAAAGGCATAATTCGATGAGTATATGCTTGAGCCACTACTACGACCATTTACATGTCCCAAACAACATAATATTTCATTTCAGAGCACAAACTGTCAATCAAGTGCTTTAATCACAATTGGGGTCGTGCCATGGAGACGACCAATAATATATAAAGATAGTTAGAGCACCGCTCGGGTCGGACTGGCAATGAAGGTGGCCACCAAGGCAGACCAAACATTCCACCGTTACCTATTTAGTGGGTGAGTGGACGACTCCTAGTTGCGCAACCCTCTAACTACAGGCCTCCACTATCGGAGTTAAATAGTAGTGTACTGAAGTAATACAGTTTGACAGAACTCAAGCTCATCGTATAACTTATAACACATTGAACATACAATATTTCCCATTTCATAATCATTCTTTCAAGAATCATTTCATATATATAAAGCCATTTTATTTATCATGCTTTTCACCCCGAAAGTAAAACACATAAAAGAGTTTGAAAGGGGGCTATGACTCACCTTGATATGCCGCATATTATATTCACTTATCCAAAATGGGTACTTCCCATCTATCGCTTCCTTGATCATATATCCGTCATATTCCTCAATCACATCTCAAGCCAAGACTATCCTTACGATAGGACTAATATACGTAAGTTCCTATCTTAAGCCATCACTAAGAAATGCCACTTTCATTATGTTGTCATAAATTTTGGGATCCAAGTATATTGTTAACATTCGCATATTTTTGGTTGTAGAGAGTGTTGGTGTAAAAGGGTCACTTTCATTATACATGTAGTTATAAGTTGTTAGAATTTCGGTAATTTGCCTTTGATTATCATGGTTCCCATTGTATGCTTTGCTTAATCATGTCCTTTGGCATTTGTAACTTATAATATTGGTATTCATGAATATTTTCTGATTTATAATCATTTATTCAATTTAATATTATTTATTTAATTATTTATTCGTTTTGTCGATCTAGTAATTAAATAATTCCTTAAAAATACTTTTAAGTATCATAGTTGCCTTTGTAACTTAGGAATAATTATAATTGAGTTATATTCTGATTATTATGCTTTTTAACTTAGGATATTGTGATATATATTTATTTATGTAATTTTTCTATTAAATTAAAAATAGTTATTAATTAGTGATTTTCACTTACTTAATTATTTCCTAAATTATATGACATTTGTTCTTTGACTTAAAATGATTTTACTCCAGTAGGTTTTAGTCACTTTCATCATTGGTTGTGATTATTTAACCAGTTTCATGATTTATATAATTTATTTATTTATTTATTTACCTTTTTAATTAGCATTTAAATTTAATAATTAATAGAAATTCTTAGAAATCATCACATAACTTTTTGGCTAAAAATCCCAGGTCTTTTAGGCAACTTTTA
>CM067172.1:92740011-92763618 GCA_034093135.1 Erigeron breviscapus
ATCCTTTGATCCTAACTCATCACAAATGCGAGTTATCCTTATCACCCTTCCGTTCAGACATTCCATAACTAGCTCTTCACGGGGTTTGTTAGTTGTGTGAAACTTAGTTCAGCGATCCACTTCCTTGATCGTCGCGGTAGTATGTGCCTTGAATTCTAGCGTCGTATTCCTTACTTGCTTTCACTATCAACTTTAGCAATTCCATGTTGTTTTCTTTTGCACTCTTCTTGGGCGCACTACTCCTTGGGTCGATGGTCCTTGACGATTAACTATGTGTTGCAAATTGTTTTTCACTCAGATTCATCTTGTTTTAGCCTACCTCCCTACGACCGTTGACCTATAGGGGATACTCTTCACGACTCCCCGTGCTTTTAAACTCGGGTGTTGAGCGTATATCGATTTCTCTTGGCTTAGTTGATATGGTCTACTAATAGCTTGTCTTTCGATAGAGATTTTCCAATTGATATTCAGAGAATAACGTGTGGAGTGCCGTAAAGATGAACGCTACCGGAACTACATCTGGTAAATGGCGTCAATGCCTTCACTTCATTTGTTTGAGTCAAATGACATTTCTTCACTTCATATTCTACTCCAAGTCATCTTCAATGATGCTAGTGAATAACTCTTCTTGAAAGATAAAGTAAGATCTTGCGCTTCATACTCCTTGTTCGAGTATCTACCCTTGCTGTGATTACCCCCTTAACATTTTTCCTCTAGAAAAATGTGAGGGATCTCCTGCTCTTCACTTCATCTCGCCTTCCTTGACGATCTTCAACTCAACAATTTCCTTATTCCTTCGTGTAACAAATCTCCATCTACACACTTGTTTCGGAAAAGAAAGGATAGCTCGGAATCCTTTTTGTTACTCTTTAATCATGAGGGTTACTCAACCCATCCTAATATCTTATTGCCCTTAATTAGTTTTCTTCTTCCAATTACCTTCATTTTCCAGCATTGCTAGTGATCTCCTCCAAGTTTTAGGGACGTCCTTGTACTTAACCAAAAGTGACCTTCATGTCATACAACCTTCCTTTCGTTGGCCGCTCAATTTTCCTTTTGGGTTGATTGACATAGATAGGGAAGACCTTCAATTCTTTCTCCAAGTTAAAGCTTAGTATACTCTTCGCTTGTGCTTTCATGTACTTTGACTTATACACCACAAATCTTCTCCGCCCTACTTTATGTACATGATTCAATAACATCTTCTATGCTATGTGGTTATCCCAAGTATTTCACTTATGGACGGCCGATGTCTCACGTCTTTCGTATCCCTTGACGTCGCAGTAAGAGAAGGGTACTAGTTACTCGATTTCGCTATTGCAGAGTGTTGCGTAAGTGAGTTGTATGTTGTTAGGTTACTAACCTTGAGGAGAAGCGGTGATGATCATTACTTTGAATAATCAAGAATATAAAGGATATAGAATTTGGTTTCGAATAAATGGGATAGGAAATAGGAAATCAAAAGATTCATTAAGGCTCGAATCAGACTCCTTGCGCGAGTTAAAGGAGTCACTTCTCTGTCTTTCGTTGCCCAATGGACTCCAACTTCCGATGACGTCAATATATGTCGCACCGGCTTAGAATATAGATTGTTGTTTGCGTACTCGTGTTAGAATAGATATATCGCACCAAATTTCAGAGCTACAATCCCCAGAATGTGTCGTCTAGAATGTATATCGGAATGTGCTCTATCGGCGTCGTCGAATCGAAATTTGGCTTTAATACCACTCGTCCTGCACAAGTCTCCAACTTCATTCGGCGTTTCCATATGTTTCGCACCATCTCAGATCGAATACAAAGGTTATGCGTAGTCTCTAAAAGGATAGAGTCGCGTCATATCTTGGGTCTACAATTCTCAGAGTATATCGTCCAACGTACGTGGAAAGATGCTCCACCGATGACATCGCCGTTGTCATATGTCCATAATGAATAGTGGTGTCATAAGAAATAGAATGTGGGATAATTTCCAAAAGAGCACAAGTGAACGAATGACGGAGGGGTATTTAATGGCAACTTTCATACTTAGAAAATATCTAATTCATAGTGAATTTCTCAGGGACAATCACTAGTTCTCAAGCGGTCAAATCTCGACACACAATATCTATCTTTATAGTAAGGACTAGCCACATCATCATCATATCGTGCAAATACTAGTTCTCAATAGTCAAATCTTAGAGCATAACAACTATCCCAATAATATGGCACAACTATATAATCATTAAATCCACACACTAGTCCTCAATTAGCTCAACCTCAGGGCACAATAACTATCTTAATAGTAAGGCCTGACTACATAATCGTCGCAATATTCACGCGCTAATTTCAAATAGCTCAAACTTAGAGAGTAAAGGCTCTTATATCCATATCGTCCATGAAATTTCATATCGACTCGCCATGCTCATATTTTCTTTCCAAATCAATCATAATTAATCAACCTCATTATCCGATAATCTAAACAAGTCATATTCCAAAATGATTTCTTGCCTCATAGTAATCATATTATTTTAAAGTGCATACGCTACTTAAAGTTCGACATCATAAATCACAAGGCTTTTACGCATGCATTTATCTCATAATTTCCACATTGCACATTCCAAACTTTCATATTGATATCACAAGCTTTCACATTGCACATTGTAAACTTTCACATTGCACATTACAACTGTCACATTGCACATTGTAAACTTCCACATTGCACATTCCAAACTTTCATATTGATATCACAAGCTTTCACATTGCACATTACAACTTTCACATTGCATATTACAAACTTTCACATTGCACATTTAAACTTTCACATTGATATCACAAGCTTTCACATTGCACATTGTAAATTTCCACATTGCACATTCCAAACTTTCACATTGATATCACAAGCTTTCACATTGCACATTGTAAACTTTCACATTGCACATTCCAAACTTTCATATTGATATCACAAGCTTTCACATTGCACATTACAACTTTCACATTGATATCACAAGCTTTCACATTGCACATTGTAAACTTTCACATTGCACATTACAACTGTCACATTGCAATCAAATCATGTCCAAATTCACATGTTATAGCATATAGCAGTATTCATCAACGAATATTTTTCAATCTTAGGTTCATTTCAACTCTAAGGTGCATAAGACTAGCATAATCCTCTAGTAAGGCAAGTCTCGAATTCCTATATACTTAGGTGAATGTCTAAATGCAACACGTATTCTCATTAAAACGAGTTTAATAAAGATCTTTTTTTTTTTTTGAAAAGGAATCCTTTTGAACATAAGTCTAAGTGGCCGTTGGAGTTTTACATGGTCCTCTCATAATTAAACGTAGATTCATGACTTTACGTTTAATTATGGTCCTACCATGTAAAGCTCAAACTAGTCCGCTTAACCTTATGCTCGACTCGACTATAAAAATTCGTTTTGAAAAGTGGCTATAGTTTTGGAATTCCCGGAGGAACCCCAATGTTCTCTATAACCTTAGTCTCTGATACCATTTTCTGTAACACTCCAACTAAGGCGGAACGATGAGATGTACAGAAAGTCGAGTATTCAAAACAAGGGATAATAGATAACATTCACCATAGCTTTATTTGATAAAAATAATTTTCACAATGCACAAGCATGTGAACCAATTCCCAAGTACAATACGTCTACTATACTTGGATGTTGAGTCCACGAAACAAATAACAAATACATGAGATGGTATACTCCAATGATCAGGGCGGATTCCATTGCCCGTCACAAGGTTTGATCTTTGACTCCCAAGTGCAATGCAAGTAATCATGATGCATATAATTCCTCAAAGCTTACGCTAATTCCTGAAAAGCATGAAGAAAAAGTGTCAACTACGAAAACGTAGTTGGTGAGTGCATAGGTTTGCAAGTACACCTCGTTACATATCCATTTCAAAATAGTTGAGAAATCCATGGTAAATTATAAAGTTCTCATTTGCCACATTTGTCGTGAGAGAAAAAGTATGTCAAGCGATCAATCATATATCGCACCCAAACCGTATGTTCAATCAATAATTTCCATCCATAATAATAACTTTCCATTCCGCCAAAGGCATAATTCGATGAGTATATGCTTGAGCCACTACTACGACCATTTACATGTCCCAAACAACATAATATTTCATTTCAGAGCACAAACTGTCAATCAAGTGCTTTAATCACAATTGGGGTCGTGCCATGGAGACGACCAATAATATATAAAGATAGTTAGAGCACCGCTCGGGTCGGACTGGCAATGAAGGTGGCCACCAAGGCAGACCAAACATTCCACCGTTACCTATTTAGTGGGTGAGTGGACGACTCCTAGTTGCGCAACCCTCTAACTACAGGCCTCCACTATCGGAGTTAAATAGTAGTGTACTGAAGTAATACAGTTTGACAGAACTCAAGCTCATCGTATAACTTATAACACATTGAACATACAATATTTCCCATTTCATAATCATTCTTTCAAGAATCATTTCATATATATAAAGCTATAGTTAGAGCACCGCTCGGGTCGGACTGGCAATGAAGGTGGCCACCAAGGCAGACCAAACATTCCACCGTTACCTATTTAGTGGGTGAGTGGACGACTCCTAGTTGCGCAACCCTCTAACTACAGGCCTCCACTATCGGAGTTAAATAGTAGTGTACTGAAGTAATACAGTTTGACAGAACTCAAGCTCATCGTATAACTTATAACACATTGAACATACAATATTTCCCATTTCATAATCATTCTTTCAAGAATCATTTCATATATATAAAGCCATTTTATTTATCATGCTTTTCACCCCGAAAGTAAAACACATAAAAGAGTTTGAAAGGGGGCTATGACTTACCTTGATATGCCGCATATTATATTCACTTATCCAAAATGGGTACTTCCCATCTATCGCTTCCTTGATCATATATCCGTCATATTCCTCAATCACATCTCAAGCCAAGACTATCCCTACGATAGGACTAATATACGTAAGTTCCTATCTTAAGCCATCACTAAGAAATGCCACTTTCATTATGTTGTCATAAATTTTGGGATCCAAGTATATTGTTAACATTCGCATCTTTTTGGTTGTAGAGAGTGTTGGTGTAAAAGGGTCACTTTCATTATACATGTAGTTATAAGTTGTTAGAATTTCGGTAATTTGCCTTTGATTATCATGGTTCCCATTGTATGCTTTGCTTAATCATGTCCTTTGGCATTTGTAACTTATAATATTGGTATTCATGAATATTTTCTGATTTATAATCATTTATTCAATTTAATATTGTTTATTTAATTATTTATTCGTTTTGTCGATCTAGTAATTAAATAATTCCTTAAAAATACTTTTAAGTATCATAGTTGCCTTTGTAACTTAGGAATAATTATAATTGAGTTATATTCTGATTATTATGCTTTTTAACTTAGGATATTGTGATATATATTTATTTATGTAATTTTTCTATTAAATTAAAAATAGTTATTAATTAGTGATTTTCACTTACTTAATTATTTCCTAAATTATATGACATTTGTTCTTTGACTTAAAATGATTTTACTCCAGTAGGTTTTAGTCACTTTCATCATTGGTTGTGATTATTTAACCAGTTTCATGATTTATATAATTTATTTATTTATTTATTTACCTTTTTAATTAGCATTTAAATTTAATAATTAATTCATGATTTATATAATTTATTTATTTATTTATTTACCTTTTTAATTAGCATTTAAATTTAATAATTAATAGAAATTCTTAGAAATCATCACATAACTTTTTGGCTAAAAATCCCAGGTCTTTTAGGCAACTTTTATCATGGGAAAATCACATCAATTCAACCTCTCTTGTGTCTTGCTCATTTTGAGGATTTTAAGCTTATAAATCGTTTACCGAAAAATCTCCCAATTTTATTTTAAGTTAGGGACACTTTGAACTCAGTTCACACCAAGTTTAAACTTCTGGAACCTATTAGTTAAGAAATTAAAAATCATCGAAGTTGACTCAATATTAAGACAAAAATCCAGTTTTGACCACTTTTGGTAGAAAAATCATATCTTTTGTTTAGTTCAGTATTTTTAAGTGATTCCAGTTGGAGGTTAAACTTAACTCGTTTATTTACAACTTTTATTTTGAAAGTTTTTCTTGAATCTGCCCTCACAAGCCCCGTTTATCCGTTCCAAAACAGAAAATGGTTTCTGTCAGAATGTATATTGATTAAAACAACCACCCAATGGCCTTTTTGCTTGATTAACACCTTAATTTATCACTTACAAGATTATCACTCCTATTTGTATTATTTTATCATCAATTTACAGATTATTATTATCAATTTCAAATCATTAATCATCATCCAAAGATCCATCTCAAATCTTAACTCAAAATCAATCAAAACTAGTGCAAATCCAAGCATGCATGTTAAGATCTAACACTTTTAAGCAAGATTAAGCTATAAACTTTAATCTAACTTTTGAAAATAACATTTTGATGAAAAATCACAGAATATAAACTCATAATATTCATAAAAAAAATCAGTTTTAATCAAAGCCTTAAACCCATTTAGCAACAAATCTTACAACTACTAACTCTTGGGTCTTGTTCTTGTTGAATAATTGAATCCTTTCTCTAGATCTTTACATGCATGAACATGTGAGATAAGGATCTATCAACCTTGCCCTCATTGAGTTTAAATCAAGAAGAAAATCAAAGAAAACATGATTTTTTTGATAAAGATCTTTTAATATATACAAAAACAAGATAGATTAAACAAAGAGATGTTGTTGTCAACCTTTTGTTTTGAGATTTGGGGGCTGTTTTGAGAGCTGAAAAATGGCAGAAAAATCGGCCATGGATGACCCCAAATGAGCTCCTTGACATGCCTCAACATGCCCTTGAATGATCTAGCTTCAACCCTTTATTATTATAGTTGATTTACTTAAGATTTAACCTTCCTTTTGGGTGATGTTTGAACCGAAAATGATGAAGAGATGGAGAAGGAATGTGCAGATTTTTTTGAGAGGAAAAGATGAGAGACTTGTGTGTGAAATGTGAGAGAGAAATGAGAGAATAATGCTTGTTCCAAGAGAGGGTTGAGTGTAATGAGGAGGAGGCTTGTGTGGGGAGTTGAACAAAGACCATGTGCTAGTAATAAGGTGATTGGTGGAGTGTGGGATGTTGTTTTTTTCTTTTGTGTTGGCCGAAATTGCATTCAAATTTCAAAGGTGGTATTTAGTTTTAGCCTTGTATAGTGTATGTGTATGCATGAAGTGTATAGGTGCATGTAAGGGCACTTTGTTTACTAGTTATTGGACTTTTATGATACATGTGTGTTCCTTTATGTATATAGCCGTGTATATATATATATATATGTATATATTTTGATGTTTTAATTTGCTACTTAACTCATTAGTTATAATCTTGTATTTTTATTAGACTTATACATTCACTTATTATTATTATTATTCAACGCTTTTGTACGCATAAGGTTTATAAATGAAATTTTGAGATGGTCCTTATATTTTTGTGTTCAAATGTATTTTAAATAGCTTGGTGATTGAATAGTTGGATATTTATAAGATTGTTGATTGATGCCACAACTTGTGAGTCTTGTACAAATATTTTTATCACTTAACTTCTCAAAATAAAGTTTTTGGTTCATTGACGTTTCATCAACTCCAGTTAGAACTATTTATAGCTTGAGATTGTGTTGAATGATTATAGTTATTGTTCATGGCATTTCTAAGGCAACTAGCTTTCTTTTGGCATTCTATTGAACTAGAGGGCAAATATCACCATGCCCTAAATGTCTAGAAGGTCAATTCTCTTAATAAACCTCTAGGGATAATTGTCTAGACAAGTCAAGTAAGTTATCCTAGTCGGGATTTTGAGGGTTGTTACATTGAGGATAAATCATCTCATATTTCGCAAGCAAAATCTCAGTTGACTAAATCTAAATGGAAACCAATTTTAAAAGATCAGTCAACTGAGTCAAAATCATTCAAATATTCTTTTTCGGAACTTTTTGATCTTGCACCAAAACCTGTGAAAGCAGTCGTGCAAAAAGTGAATGATTTTGTTTCGAAAAATCATTTTCCAAATCCATCTCCCAAGATTGGAAGTTTTTCAAAGAATTCAAATGATTTTTCACCATTGCTTCCACGAAAAATCTTTTCCACTAAAACACCGGGTTTTAGTTATCCGTGGAATGCAACTTCTATTCATCAAATCGATGAGACTTACATTTGGAAGTTTTTCAAAGAATTCAAATGATTTTTCACCATTGCTTCCACGAAAAATCTTTTCCACTAAAACACCGGGTTTTAGTTCTCCGTGGAATGCAACTTCTATTCATCAAATCGATGAGACTTACATTTGGATTTTCAAGAATTCAAAAACCATTGGACCCAATCTCAAATGGGTTCCAAAAGTGATTTCCAAGTGATTTGATTAATAGTGGCTTATGCACACATCAGTGTATAACCCGTTCTAAAACCGTGTTTATAATTTCATTCTTTTTAGAAAAATCCAAAAAGATTTTCATTTTCTTATTTTAAAAATCCAAAAATTTTCTCTTTTCATCATTTTTACTTTGTCTTTTAGTTACTCACAAAGTATTAGGATGAGCTGCAAGGCATCGAACGCCTTTGTGTACTGCCTTTGTTGTCTCATTTTTAATGTTTGTGAGCAACTTTCAAACCTTTTACTCTCCTTTTATATGCAAAAACGTTGTTTATATCATGCATATATTTAGGGGGAGTTTGTTTATAAAACCAAAACTTCCAAGTGTTTAAACTCATTTTCCATTTTTCAACACTTTGGAAGATTTTAAAACCATTTTCGATCAAATTCAAAGAAGTTCGGTGTTAGATTTGCACATGAGAGTTTAGGCCACTCATACATACTCCATGATCTTGTCATCGCCGATGAGATCTAACCCCGGAGTTATATTCACAATCTTAGATTGTGAGGGTTTATGAGCGTGGTGATGATGTTTGTGCAAATAGGACATGAGGGAGTAGTCGAAAAGTGAGAGGTTACGGTGAAATGATGTGAAAAAGGGCTAAAAGAAATAAAAGCCCTCACCAAAATTCTCAAAAATCCGGGTCAACACGTTTCTATCGGATTTCATTTGTTGATTTCTCGATATTGAAGAAGACTTCATGGACCCAGTGAAGCAATGCACATCTTTACCTAACCACTCAAGTGTTTCTTAACAAATACTTGTTTTATTCTCACGGAGATTTTCACATTTCTATCGACTCTTCATTTAGAAGACGTTGATATTGAAAAAAGGAGACACTCTGCTCCGGTCCCCGACTTCATTTGATCACTATCGAGTCTAGAGCGTACTTGGTATATCTTTCATTTGACTAGGACACAATGAGTCTTTATATGTCTTTGTGACATTGCATATCTTTGTGATATTGCCGGAACATTCGTAGTGATATCATATTTTTGATATTCCACGATGATCGAATGGAAATCCTACCAATGCTAACATCATTTCCAACGTTGAACGTAGGTCTCACATTTTCATTTTATGAATTTGTTGAGTTAACGAGAAGTCTATGTGACCTCGGATTTTATTTCCCAAAGTCTTTGAGGATAGTAAGACATGGTTATCGAACGCCTTTGTGACACTGACCATGAATTACATTCTTTAAAGCAATCTATCGGTTGAAAAGCCAATGACCGAACCATTTAGAGATAAGCTTTGTGCATTTCTCGATGATAATGGGAAGTCCTAAAAATAGTAATCGTATTTTTAGGCCACACCATTAATCTTTTCGATTTCTGGTTGTGAGAACGGATCATTTTTATCCGGATTTCATTTCTCTTCGCACAAACACAAAGAACACAAACACCTTATAAAAATCTTTTTCCAACAACGCAACCTCACATTCTAGTTCACCAATAGGTTCATTGGGAATTGGGAATTGGGTTGGGTTAATTTGCGTGCTTGTTGTTTGTTGGCATCTACCGTTTATGCTATCAATCATTATTGTATGATGAACACGTTTCACATATTCATCATAAGGGGGAGAAATGATTAAATGATTGATAGATAGAGTTCAAGGGTTAAGTAGAATTTGATTGATGATATTCATTGTGTTTGGTTGTTCAAAGGATCGTTAGTTTAGGTGAAGAGAGTGAATAATTATCGTGATAAGTTGAAAGATTGTTTTGAGAAAGTTAAAGGATTGATTCGAGATCGAGTATATTCAAGATGATGTACATGGTCGATAATTGAAAGATTTATTGAATAATTGACCATTGTTTGATGATTACAAGAGTTTGAGACTGAATAATGTTTGAGAAGCAATGAAAAGTTTGAGATTAGATGAAGTTTGTTCTTTTGATATTAAGTTCGTTTATAGTTAAAAGAGATTGTTCATTTGAGGGGGAGCAAGAGAAAACTCGTGAATTGTTAAATATGCTCCGAAATGATTGTTTGTTCGAGGGGGAGCAAGAGATTAAAGATTTGTTATTGAATAATTTGCTTCAAGATAGTTGTTTGATTGAGGGGGAGCAAATGTTAATTGATCAAAGAATCAAGTGCTCCAAGATGTTTATTGATTCAGAGACAAGTTAGACCAATAATTGAAGTTTTAAAGACAAAATCAAATTTCCGCATTCCAAAACCAAGCTTCCGCAATGCCAAGAGATTTCAAAGATAACCAAGCTTCCTTATCTCAAAAGAATTCAAAGAATTCAAAGTCAAAACCAAGCTTCCGCAATGCCAAGAGATTTCAAAGATAACCAAGCTTCCTTATCTCAAAAGAATTCAAAGAATTCAAAGTCAAAACCAAGCTTCTGCATGCTACTCAAAGTTCAAAGAATTCAAAGACAAAGAATCAAAGATTCAAGCTTCCGCATCAAAAGAATTCAAAGAATTCAAAGTCAAAACCAAGCTTCCGCAAAGCCAAAGAGAATCAAGTTGAAAGTCATCGTCAAGAATATATGTTTGTTGAGAAGATTCAAAGTCAAGGTTGATACAAGACGTTGAAGACAATGAGAAAGCTTCAAAGTCCATTCAACATTGAAGATTTTCAACAAATGGGCTAATCATGTTATTTAAAGACCGAAGACGATGCAACATTTACAATTCAACACCAAGGAGGAGATTGTTAGAAATATAAATATGATGTTAAATTGTAAATATTCAATAGTGGAAGGAGTATTAGTTATAATTGTGATTAGAGTATAAATACTCCTTCCTAAGTCATTTGTAACTAACCCTTACCATAATAAACACACACATTTGACTTAATTACTTTCTCTCTCCTCCCTATCATCTTCAACCTCCATTTCACACACAAACACACTTTTCACACACTAACCTGAATCCTCCATTAAACCTTCAATTAAGCTCATTTCCATTTATATCACTTTTGCTGACGTGTCACACAAGTTGCGCCGTAAATAGAAAGTAATGATCACTTTTTCTTTAAAGTGTTGAAAAGTTTTGTGAAAATGTGGGGTCATAGCCGTTGTTGCATTAAATGCGGACGTATACCCAAAATTATTTTCGGACTTCAAACCCGATCAAAACTGATTTCATTAAAATAATATTTTTTTTTGGGGTTTGAATTTCAAAATCAATTTTAATTTATTTATTTTGGAAAACCCTTTGTATTCCATCATAAATATAAATACCTTTTCGAGAACAATTCCTTCATTTACTTCTCTTTACATTTACTCCCAATCATCATTCTCTCTTATTTTCTCATTCCTTCATAACTCCAAAAGCCTAAATTCATCTTTCATATTCAGTTTTCCCTTGTAGAAATAATAGCTAAAGTAGTCAAATCACTTATATCCTTCGAATACAAACCATCCAAAGTAGTCAAGGCAAGTGCACAATGGCCAAAAGGGTTCGAGCCATCGACCCTTAGATTCAATATGAATAACTTCATGGCCGCACTGAACGCCAAAGGCAAAACCTTAATGGGGAGGATTAATAAATTTCTTGAACAATCCCCTCTCTATTATGCCTTGACTGCAGATCCTCAAGTAATGTATCATAGATACTTGCTTGATTTCTAGTATACTGCTACTCTGAGCAAGGATGAAAAATCCATTGCTTTTTCTTTACAAGAAGGCACTAAGCAGTATATCCTTTCACTTGATGGGTTTCGGGAGGCCCTTCATTTGAACTACCTTCCCTCTTCTTCAGCCTATGCAAAAAGGCTAAAAGGAGTTAATTTCAGGGAGGTACTGCACGCCATGGGTCATGATGACATGGTCGATGCTGAGCACAATCTGAGAACATCTGGACATATCTTTCTGTCTGGATTTAAAAATTGTTGGCGTTATTTCTGGACTCAGATTGTGGAGTGCCTAGGAGGAAACTGGGGTGGATTGGACCAGATTTCCTTAACACAAGTAGAAATCGGGTACTACTTGTGGCATGGGATTGAGGTGGACTTCGCTGAGATACTTTTCTATTAGTTGGTAACAAAGTTAAAAGGGAAAAGGAGTCCACACATCTCATTGCC
Source organism: Erigeron breviscapus (assembly GCA_034093135.1). Taxonomy (NCBI): domain Eukaryota; kingdom Viridiplantae; phylum Streptophyta; class Magnoliopsida; order Asterales; family Asteraceae; genus Erigeron; species Erigeron breviscapus. Next base: position 92,752,488 of record CM067172.1, read on the forward strand.
TAGATTTCTGAGCATTTGCTTCATGAACATGCTTGGAGATGCGTATCATTTGGAGGGGCTTGAATCTTCAGTAACGGAGTTCTGCAGGGATCTATCAAAGCTATCTACTTCAGATCCAGAACCAGAGCTCTCCGCTGCAATGCTTCATGTAATCAATAAAACTGAAACAGCACGACCGGCTGGCTCATAAATGTCACCGAGCGGGTCGCAAAAGAATGCGAGACCCATTGGTGCACCTGGTGGTCAAATGTTGAAGTTGTTTAAAACCCAGCAACTTCATCTACCCAACCACCAATTCCCTCCTCCACTAACCAACCTGAGGATCTCCCAAAAGATCCCTCAGGATCTCCAAAGGGCTTATTAAAACGTCGTAAATATAAGCAGTCCTCACAGCCCAAGGACATTAGTACCGAAGCAAACCCCTCTGGATCTTCCCAACAAGAACCAAATAAATCGAGTCCAAAGGGAAACCTACAAGCAGCCATCTCCAAAACTTCTTTAGCAGGATATGGTGAAGATAATATTAGTGTGCCAGCCCAACACACAATAGAGTCCGTGTCTGCACGCGCACCCCCAGTAACTTCACAAATCTCGCACTCTACTGCAGCACGAATTGATGAAGTCTTTGGTGTGACACCACCTGAGACTGAGATTCAGACTCTACGACCAATGAAGTGACTCTTGATGATGGTACGAGGGTCATTAAGGCAACCCATGTGTCTACTGTCTCTGGCAATGAAGCTATGGCTGAGCCAACCCATAAATCTGGTGACGATGCATCTGCAGCAGCAGTTGTTGAACCAGAAGCTGGTTCAGGTACCAGTGATCTGAACCAGGACATATCTGATCAGACTGCAGTTTTAACTGACCTCTGGGATGAAGATGAGCCACCTCAAGGGAATCTTGATTCCTTTGCTGACTTTGAGTTTGATGAGGGCTTACTGGAGGAGAATCAGTCTTCTGATTCTGAGCCAACCTTCAGCCTCACAAACGTCCAACCTCCCCAGAAATCCAAAATTTAATTGTTGAACAACCATATCGCCAACCTGAAACCTCTCATGCACATCCATACTTTCCACCTGGCTCTACACCTGCCTATGTAACTTCACCTCGTTTTCAACCACAACTCCAACACTTACACCCACAAATTCACCAAGTACCAAGGCCCATCAGTTATGATGATCAAACTGAAAAGGAGTTGGACTTTGCCACTGAATCTGAGAGTCCAACTGAAATGCAATTGGAGAAGGCATTAGATGGGCTTGGTAGAATTCCCTTTGTGGCTTCTGTTTCTGCACAACCACCTCCTCCTTTGAGTGTAGAAGCACAGTTAGAGAAACAACATACCGAAGTCCAAAGCCTACTTCTCAAGGTAGAGGACTTAACTAAATCTCTAACTGCCAGTACTACGTCCCTGGCTGAAATGAAGGGTGCTCAGATGTTTCTTGGCACTGAGTTTACCAAGGTTGCTGGGAATGAGGGACTAGTAAGTGGGAAGCTAAATGAGCTGGTGCATTCATGTAATAAAATAAGTACAGCTATCAGGGAAGCCTTCAGATTGGCCAAAAGAGATGTGCAAGCTTCAGTAGTTGCGAACTTGACATCTGGTATTGAATTGATCAAACAAGAAGTTATGGCAGTCGGGAAGGAGGTGAATGAGTTGGTTAAAAGGCCAAGTGTCAATGAGAAAGAACTTGGGTATTCTATTAGTGTTGATGTGATTTAGAAGCTGAAGTCTGAGATATCTCAGAATCTTGTTGCTCAGATTCCAGCTTCTGTGGCTGAAAAGGTTGAAGAAGGGGTCAGAAGGATGGTCTTAGAACTCACCAAAGACACTTCCAAGAAGGTAGATAAGGCTGTTGCTGAAGTTCAGAAATCTGTATCTACTCTTGATGAAGTTGTTAAGGGCCAGTCCAAGCAGTTAGATGAAATTCTGACCCTTTCTCAAGAAAGAACAAGTTGTTGCTCCTCCCCCCCTGCTTCATTTACTGAAGAAGATAGAAAAATGCTGAAGGAAATAAAAGAACAAGAGGCACTGAACCTTAATTCATCCTTTAGATTAAGGGCTCAGTTCTCTACCATGGCTAAGAGTATTTCTGATAGCCTAGAGCAGCAGAGTTGGGAACCTCTGAAGTCAATGAAAACAACCATTGATCTTTATGCCAAGATGCCTTCTGAGGTCCCCAAAGGGGGAAATGTGCCTATTGGTTTGCTCTCCAGTACTCAAGAATTAATAGAGGCAACCAAGAAGCAAACTGAAGTACAATCTGGCAGTGCTTCAGTTCAGGGGGAACAGATTCAGAAATCTGAAGTACAAGCTTCTGAACCAGCTAAGAAAGATAAGGGCAAGGCCCAGTGGTGGAAGAACCTACAAAGAAAGATTCTAAGGGTTCTGGTTTGGTGGTTGGTGAAAATGTAGATGAGCATGGTTATCCCCTTCATGATCCTAATGCTGATAGCAAGAAATTAGAGGCTTTGCAGAAGCAAGTTTCTAATCAATTCATTATGTGGAGGGAAAACAAGGAAAGAGAAAGGGAACAACATCTGAAGATGGGGACCCTTGATCATGTTGATGCTGCAGCTCTTGGTCTCTCTCTGGAAAGATATCTGAAAATCAAAAATGATCCAAGAGTGCAGAAAGCTGTTGTTGATATGCTTGAGTATGAGTATGGGGTAAATTATTCTCCCTTAGAACAAAAGTTGGACCATCTCACATTCAGGTTGTCCATTGAGGACTTGGTGAAAAATAGAGAAAAGGAGATGGCAATCAAAAAGAAAGAAATTCTGGCTGGAGTTCTGAAGGTTGAAAAAGAATTGGCAAGGCCACCCACAAAGCCCAAATTGACTGGACCAAGATCATTGAGAAAGAATATTCGTGATGCTGATCTTTATACCTTCAAACCAATGTCTGATGACGCTGCTGAGATCCAATGAAAGCATGAGAAGGATCAATATGAGCATTATCTGAAGCATCGATCTCATCCAGCTAAAATAGTTGATATGGAAGTAACCAAAGCTGATGGATTGAGGCTTTTTGATCTGATTGTCAAAAAAGAAGGTAGAGCAGCTGAAGAATATAATCAAACTTTAGTGCATGAATTTGGGATTTCTGAGCATAGGGAGATGATCCAGATTCTGAGGGGGAAGCCAAAATCTGCTCTGATTGGTGCATGGTTATCAAGAATACAACAAAAGATGCAAGCCAAGGTAGAGATTGAAGGCAGATTATTTGGAAAGAAGGATCACTCTCCACTGAAGAGGAAACCTACTGAAGCACCTTCTGGTTCAATGCCTGCCAAGAAGTAGTTCCTTTTCAGATTATTATTTACTTGTAAAAATATTTGCAAATGTAACAAACACTTCAGTTTGTATATATATGTTACATTTTGAAGCTTATAAGTAGATGATAGGTTTAAGTTAGAAAAATCACAAGTAAAATTCTGAGACATCAATGATCTATAAGATATACTTAGAAAATTTTTACAACTTAAACAAAAACTTGCATTTCAGACTTACAAACATGTATAGATAGAAGTCTGAGATGCATGCACTATTTCAGAACAAATAGGGGGAATTTGTTAGGTCGAAAATCGACCAAGTATAATTTGTTCAAAAATAGCTGAAGCTTAGTGAAGAATACTTGTACAGAATTCTGAAGTCGTTCAGAATTAGTTCACTGAAGCTTCACTTCAGTTCAGATCAACGTATCAGAATACCGTTCAGAATGAAGTCAAAGACTGAAGTATGAATAAAGAGAATCAGCTCAGATGTGGAGCTCAGAAGTTGATTCTACCTGATCGAAGACTGAAGCATCTCAGTGTAAAAGTACTTACACACTTTTACACTGATTATGAGGAAGACTTTTTACTTTACATACATTTACCCAGTTAATAGATTTAACTATTAATAAAAGTACAAGGTAAAGTAAAGGTTGGGAATAAGGTATGATAAGTCACATCAATTGACTTATATACTTAACGTTAAAAGTACGCATGTAAGGAATTAGCTTTAATTCCTTAAATGCTCCCAACCATATTTGTACGATCTGGTCCACGTCATCATGGACTTGGTCTATAAATATAAGTCTTCTCACAACTTGCAAATGGCTTGAAAACTTTAGCATTGCAACTTGTGAGATATACTCTAAGTAATCCTTACGAGTATTTCCAAGTTATTAGATCACTTGTATTTCTAGGTTGTTTAGATATTTACACTTGGGTGTTTATCTTTGTTCTGCAACAACCTTTGTATTTGTTTATATCAATAAATCAAATACATTGAAAAAGTACATCGTGTCTCAATGCTACATACTTGAAATATACATATTATTTATATAGTTTTAGCACTTATTGTTTCTAGCATTTACTTTCAGTATCTTTACCTTATTGATTATCCATATCTGGATCGTATTCTGAACTGGTCATCTTCCAGTTGGAACTACTTGCCAGTCGGGTATTAACCATCTATATTTGGGACTCACATAATAGCTATTTGAACTCTTTTATTAATCTACCGATTGTCTTTCTTAAGATTTACTACATTTATTCATGCATAGACATTATCAGAGACCCCAGATGACTCATACACTTACTTAGCATGCAACTAGTTTACAATCAATAGTGTAAGAATTAAGGCGAACCATACATCTAAAATAGTTCCTACACAAGCACTTAAATCATTACAGTCCAATTATAATACCTATACTAATAACTAGACAGTTCCAATTGCTAGGCATATTAAAGTCCGGTTAAGTGTGCTATGGCAAACATAATCGCATACAGTTTCAGTCTAAGCTCTAATCCATTTGGAAAAATGAACAGCCACAAATCTATAGTTAAACTAACAGTTCTAACTAACCGTTCATCTACCAAAGCTAATATTGCTTAATTATCGTCATCTTTTGTCAACTTGCAAAGCTTTTGATCTCAAAATGTTTTTGACACAAGAAAAGTTTAAATTTTTGCATGAATTAGGTAGTAGAAAACTTAAATTTTCAAACAATAAAACCACAGGTTTTTCCTATTCCATCCCCCACACTTAAATTGTACAACGTCCTCGTTGTACTAAACATTGCAAAACAAAAAGGGAAATAGGAAAAACATAAAAAGAATAAGGAATTATGAAACTTCCGGGTTTAGATTGCATGAAATGTTGAAGATGGCATAAGTGGAGTGACCGCGAATCATAATAATCTTCAAAGGTTGAGTCGACTCCGTTTGATGGCGATCCATTGCTGCTCCTCCATCTTCTTTTCTTTTTGGTATTTTCTGATTTTTTTAATTTTTTTGGATTTTTGGATTTTTCTGATTTTTTTATTTTTTTGGATTTTTGGATTTTTCTGATTTTTTTATTTTTTTGGATTTTTGGATTTTTCTGATTTTTTTATTTTTTTGGATTTTTGGATTTTTCTGATTTTTTTATTTTTTTGGATTTTTGGATTTTTCTGATTTTTTTAATTTTTTTGGATTTTTGGATTTTTCTGATTTTTTTAATTTTGTTTGGATTTTTGGATTTTTCTGATTTTTTTGGATTTTTCGCGATTTGGTGTGCGGGCTGGAGCTAGGAGTAGCGCTGGTGATAGTAGAAGTGGCGCTGGACTGCTTACATAGCTGGTCCAGCGGCGCTGGTCCTTCAGGTAAGCAGCGCTGGGTCTGTTCGAGAACAGACCAACGACGCTGTGTCCAGATGAGCGGCGCTGGTGCCTCCTGCACTTGTTTCGATGTCTGACTTTCCTCACGGCTCGGTGCCAACACGCGCCCACACTTAGCTTTTGTCCAACTGTATAGCTTATCCTTCAGACTAGAAAACAAAATACTCCTGCACACTTCAATCAAAATATCAAAATGGAAATAACAAGCTAAAACATAAAATAAAAACAAATACGATTGCAATTAAGTTACTTGTTTCTTCAATCCATTCAAAGCTTGCATCTGTGAATCTAAAGATAAATCTCATACAAAACAGATCACAAATGATAAAATTCAAAACAATAAGCTTAATTGTAATTAGTCACAAATTCCTAAAAAGATAAAAATAAAAATAAAAATAAAAATAAAAATAAAAATAAACAAAGCTTGGGTTGCCTCACAAGAAGTGCTAAGTTTAACGAGTCTTCAGCCGGACTCGGCCTAGGAACTAGGTTGAGGAAGAAGGCGGGGTCGACCGGGGGCCGGTTCCCGTTGGGTTGTATCGAATATAAATATCTGATGTGTCCTTTAAGTGTGATTCGATTCTCCTTTTCTTAACCTCCCATGGAAAACTCCTCGCCTTGCATCTAGTCCCGAAGGGGTTTGTCTTACTAATGTCCTCCCTAGTCAAAACAACCTGATTAAACCCCATGGTTAAAGTCACCTTCTTTGCTTTTAAATTAACTGATGAGCTTACTGACAGCAGAAATGGTTGACCTAAAATCACATGATCCCTTGTAATTGAATTAGCTTCAACTATGAAGAAATCAGTGGGGATGTCTAATCCCTCTATCCTAATGACCAAGTTACTAATAAGCCCTTTAGTCAAAACCTTGGCCCCTCCTACTAACCTAATATCTAAATCTTCACATTTCACTTCCTTCCCATTTTTCTTCAAATTATGGTGATAAATACTTATGGGCAAGATATTAGATGTCCCTCTAAGGTCTATGTAGGTGTTCTCAAAACAGTTAGAGCTAATGTAGCAAGGAATCTGAAAAATACTAGGGTCACCATAAAATTTACCATTTGGTTCTCTAGCTATTATTTCATTCATCTTATCTCTTTCTAGGTCAGTGATGAGCGTTCATTTTGTGATAAATTTCCCCATCATAAGACCACATTTCAATGCTTAAATGAGTTAATATTCCGGAACTATTGGTACTTAATGGATTCGATATAAATGCAGGTTCACGGAAGATGCGAGTGAGGGTAAATGGCATCAATCAACTCAACATGGAGGCCTATGAAGTTACAAGACACAAGGAGGCAATTCGGGAGTCGAACGAAGCAAATCGGAGTGCAGCAGGAGCTGCCAGCGCCGCTGGCACCCTCAGCAGCAACGCCCAGCGCCGTTGGAGCCCATCTCCAGCGCCGCTGGGCGGCCCAGTTCAGCAACCGACTTTCAGCCTATTTATATACGAAGAGACCCTCAAAACCCTAAGAGAGAGCCGATTCAGCAGCCCTAGCCGCCACATACAAACCCTAGGTTTTGGAGCTTCTAACACCTTCCGATCTTCATCTTCTACCTAGATCTTTTTCTTTTATTTACTTTCAGTTGGTAAACAATGTCTTTCATCTTTTCAGACTTTGTTATTCCTTCAATAATGTCAGGCTAGTAGGCTGAATACTTGTTTGGATCGATGTGATCATGTAGACGTTTATTTATTTTACTTTATTTGTTAGATCTGTTGGATTGTGTTTACTGTTTATTGTAGATCCATGTTTTATGAGTTCTTCATATTGTTATAGGTTCTATATCTGCATGTATTAATTTAATTCTGATGATCGATCTATAATCATACACTAGGATTAATACATAAAGATGGAAAACACTAGTCGGTCTATAACTAGGAGTAAAAGGTGATTCACTTATAACTGAGGGATCCAGAACCATAATAATTAGAATAAATTGAACATGATGCTTAACAATGTCAGACGCGATCCAGTGACATTGAAATGTGCACTGTGGTCACAGGAGGGAATTATTATCTGGTCATGGCTTAAGAGCCGGGTATATTAAAAGATGGATTAATGACATAGACTTAGGTGATTATAGCTTAAACAATGAATCTAACGAGAACTTGTTTAAAGAGTAGTGTGAGTCTAGGGACAACACTAGTTACTTAGGCAAAGTGGATCTAACGAGAATCTGAGCCGTGATTAAGTTTTCTAACAGTCTAGGAAATGGGTATGATAAGTAATCTGGTCGTACCATGAGATCGGAGATGCCAAACAAGTATTTTAATTTTATTACTGTTATTTGTTTTTTCAACTCTTTTTCAGATTAAGCCTCTCGCTGAATAAGCGGTTGCGGCTTCTATTTACTTTTTATTTGCATTAGTTTAATAGGAAATCGTGACAACCCCCAACCGCTAGAATTACACACATTATTAGACTAGGTAGTGCAAGCGTCCCTGCGAACGATCCTGTACTTACCACAACACTATCTACTTTCGATCGGGTCCACTGCTCGTTAGTTTGCGTTTTGTTGAGGTATTTACTTGTACAACTTTTTATAAATTTAAAACAGTGTTTTCATAATTAAAAATCATTTTGTTTTCCAAATTACGCAACACATCAAGTTTTTGGCGCCACTGCCGGGGACGCGACGCATTCTTAGTTTAGTAGTGTAGTTCGACCCTACTTTGTGTTTCGGCACGAGGTAGTTAATTTTCAGTTTTTAGGTTAAATCATTTTAGCTTTAAGTTTTTAGTCTAGTTTAGGTTAATTTAGCTAGTATTTTCATTTTCTTAAATTTTCAAAAACCCAAAAATATTTTCTTTTTCATTTTTAGTTTAAGTAGTGTAGTTTAGTTTTTCATTTCATTTTTATATTGGTGCGTTTGACGTTTTTCTTGAGTTTTGCAGTTTTACTTAGGTAACCAAGCTGGAGGACAACTCGAAGAACAAGAACACTAGGGCACCATCACCACCGAAAATTAGGATACACCAATTAGAAGGAGCCTCATCCAACCCACCTAAACCACCAACTGAACTGAATTCGCCTAGATCAGAAATGGATGCTTTTGACCGACCGATGATCGAGAGAACGAGAGCCATCCCACCTACACTGGGATCGACCATTTTACCCCCAAACCTAGGAGACTCGTTCTCAGTCAAAGGACACCACCTTAAGTTAATCCAAGACAACCAATATGACGGCCGAGCCAAATCCGACCCACATAAGCATGTAAGCAGGTTCACTAGTTTGTGAAAAATGTTCAAATATGGAGGAAACGTCACCGATGACGATGGGGAACTTAGCTTATTTCCGTCGTCTCTCACGGGAGAGGCACGTGCTTGGTTCGATGAGCTCGATGAAGGTACCATCACTACATGGAATCAACTTCGTGAAAAGTTTGTCTCGCGATTCTTTCCCCCTAGTTTAGCAAGGAAAATGCTTTGAGACATCAAGGATTCAAGCAAGACGAGGGTGAATCACTAGTTGATGCATGGAAAAGGCTTAGGGAAATGATTAGGAATTGTCATGGGAACGGACTAGAAAAGGACGAGATCATGGAAATCTTCTTCTATGGTTTAACAAGGAATTCCCAGAAGGATCTAGACCTAGCCGGCGGTGGTAACATTTTGTACAAGTCTACCAATGATGCGTACAAAATGATGGAGGATATGGTGCTAGCTAGCTTAGCTCGTGACACGGAAGACAAGGGCCGAGAAAGGAGGACGAGAAGGACTGTGGCTAGCATTGAAAGCAACTCCGACAATGAGGTAATTCATGAACTTAAAGCTTTATCTGACTGTTTTTCTGTTTTTGAAAATAGGTTGGAAGTTATGGACAAGGACCTCAAAGTGGTTGCACACGGGTGCAACAATTGTGGAGGAATGCACTATACCGAGGACTGTGAGGAGAGAGCTACCGAGGAAGTCAACTATGCGCAGAACCAATACCGAGGAGGCTATCAACGAGGACTATTCCAAAGAAAACCCGGTAATTATAACTTTAATTCTAGTTATGCTAGAAATAACTTTGGTTCTTTTCAAAATAGGTGGAAAAGGAGCAATGTGGAACAAGAGCAACCAAGAACCGAGAGTGAAACCAAAGAGGATCCAATAGCCAAGCTCACGACCATGATGGAGAAGTACATGGAGATGAATGACCAGAGGCACGATTCCTTGGATGTTGGGTCGAAAATCGACCAAGTATAATTTGTTCATAAATAGTTGAAGTTCAGTGAAGATACTTGTACAGAATTCTGAACCTCTTTAGAATTAAGTTCACTGAAGCTTCACTTTAGTTTCAGATCAGCCAAACTGAAAGCATTCATTCTGAAGTCAAAGACTGAAGACTGAAGAAAGAGAATCATCTCAGAAGCAGAGACCAGAGAAGATTCTACCTGATCGAAGACTGAAGCATCTCAGTGTAAAGTACTTACAACACTTTACACTGATTACCAGGAAGCCTTTTTACTTTACCAACCTTTACCCAGTTAATAGCTTTATCTATTAACAAGTACAAGGTTGAGTAAAAGGTTGGCAATAAAGTGTGAAATATCACATCAAATGACTTTCACACTTAACCTTAAAAGTACGCATGTTAAGGAATTGACTTTAATTCCTTAAATGCTCCCAACCATATTTGTACGGCTTGGTCCACATCAGCATGAACCTTGCCTATAAATATAAAGGCTTCTCACAACTTGCAAATGGCTTGAAACTTTGGCATTGCAACTTGTGAGATATACTCTAAGTAATTCTTACGAGTATTTCCAAGTTATTAGATCACTTGTATTTCTAGGTTGTTTAGATATTTACACTTTTGTGTTTATCTTTGTTCCGCAACAACCTTTGTATTTGTTTATATCAATAAATCAAATACATTGAAAAGTACATCGTGTCTCAATGCTACATACTTGATTATATATATTACTTTATATAGTTTCAGCAATTATTGTTTCTCGTTATTTACTTTCTGTCATTTACTTTATTGTTTCTATCCATATCTGGATCGTATTCTGAACTGGTCTATTTCCAGTTAGAATTACTTGCTAGTCGGGTAAATCATCTTATTTGGGACTCATAATTGGTATCAGAGCAGATAGGTTGAATTACTTTAATTCTATAACCTTTGATCTGTAAAGATGGTTGATCAAGTAATTAATGAAGGTCCTAACCCTAACGCTAATGGTGCTAACACACCCCCTGTTATTAACAACAATATACCACTACATAATGTGCATATACACTTTCCAAACAATCCTGTTCCCAAGTTTGATGGGAACAGTGAAAACTTTATAACATGGAAAGCATGCATGCTCAAATATATATCTGGTGTTGAAAGACATTTGACCAACATTTTAAAAGAAGGACCCTTTGTTTCCATGAATGCTTCTACTGTAGTCAGAAATGCCGATGGGACTCCTAGGATGACACCTAAGGAGAAGGATCATTGGTCTGGGGAAGATCATAGGCTGGTAGACCTTG
>CM067172.1:92764618-92805247 GCA_034093135.1 Erigeron breviscapus
TCGCCAACAACTTCAATCTTACATTTTAGTCACCCATAGGATCTCTTGGGTTGGGCTACTAGTTTGGGTTGATGTTTTGATGGTTGACATTTCTCCATGTCTTCTTATTCCTTGTGACACTTAATCAATCGCATTTGTGCATAATGACATTGATTCACAATTTTGTCATTATGAGGGGGAGAAAATATTATGATTGATTGATTGATTCATAGTCTTTGTCAACTGAGCTTTTGATTCGGAAATGAATTTGGTATTGTCTTCAAATGATACCATCTTTCTATCCTTTTCAAGGCATAGTTAGTGATAGAAATGGAATGAGAGTCTATGTTGAGAAATTTTTTGGGTGTTTCAAATGGGAAAAGGCTTATCAAAGTTTGTGTATAGGGAGAGAAAATTGTTCATGATGAGTCAATAGTTTCAGATTTTCACTTGACTTTAGTTGATTAAGATTTTGATTTCAAAAAGGGAGAATCTGAATTGACTATAGAGATAAGAATGAAACCGAAGATGAAAAGATTTTCACTCAAGACAATTCAACAATTCAAAGATGCTCCAAAAGATGTATACTCATGGATTGAGGGGGAGCATGATTAATTCATAAGAATTTCATCTAAACTTCATTCAATTGCTAACTCTCCAAAGTGTTCGAGTTGATGTGACAAAGATCAAAGCTTCAAAAAGGTTGAAAGATTTGTTAGAAGATTCAAGTCAAAGAAGTAAAGCTTCAAACGAGTCTTCATCAAATACACTTCATTCAAGATCTTCAAGTCATACAACAACATTTTATCAAGAAACTCCAATGCATAAATCAAGGGGGAGAGTTCATATTCATGAAACTTCAGTTCAAGAAGATGAGATTCGTTCAAGAATTACAACCGAAGAATCAAAAAGTTGAATTTCACTCAATAATCGAAGATTGAAGAATCAAAACCAAGATTCATCTCTTCTGCATTTCAAAAGACAACTCTGATTCATGATTCATCAATTCTCAAAGATTCAAGCCAAACATGCTTTCATCATTCTCTGTTCAAAAAGAACATTGAGAATCCTCATATGATTTAACTTCAAGAAGTCCAAGATCAATACTGAATCAAGTTCTCCAAAGACAAAAGAGAAAGCTTTGAAGACTTGTTTCAACATCCCAAATTGTCTTCACCAACGGGCTCATCAATTTCATTCTTTCAAGACAAGATAACACGTACTTCATTCATTATAATAAATCACTAAGGGGGAGAATGTTAGAAATCCAAAAATAGTGATAAATTGTAATTAAGATTAGAGGACATTCTTGTTGTTAAGTCATAGATAAATGATTACTAAGGTTGAGGGGCTAATTGTGATAATTAGCATAGTTATATTGTTAGACTATATATAGCCCTCATACCTTAGAAATCATAACAAGAAAAGAAAAAACAATTCATTTTACACACACATTAATTCCAAGCTTCCAGTTATTCGATCTTTCTCTCTCAAAACACACACACACACACCAAGAACACACACTTGCAAACCGCCATTGTTGAATCGAATTCAGAGCTTAAATCGTGTTATAACAAAATCGAGCTCGTAAATATAATGCAGGGAAAGTGTTAAGCTTAACCCGTACAAGTCTTAGCCGGACGAGTACGTTGATGTAGTTGTTGCTTGGGTGGCTCCTTGCAACATGGTCTTTATAATGCAGGGCGAGTAATACGAGGGGTTTGACCAACCTCCACATACGGATTACTCTTGGATTGGCTTGCCATTCCTTAACGACATACGATGATTAGCCTTTGGTTGATCATCCAGTCGGGTGTGATGCAGGGCACACTTATATGCAGTAAACAAAGATATGTGTGACAATGTGTGAACTAATGCAGGATAGGCACATTTAGGATGATTATCCTAATTGATATGAAGTTGTTATGCAGTTATGTGTGTTGTGTGTTGTGCCTAATGAGTTTGTCTATTAACGAAGAAATGATTTAATTGGACAAATGCTTTTAAATTAAGTGTGATCTTACTTAGCTATTCTTATAGCTAACATTTGTTTCTTTAATGTGGTTGTTCCCTCAGGTTTAGCTTGAAGGACTTGTAGGTGCAGAACGTGAGAGCGTGGGTAGAAAGCATGCAGATTCCTTAGCTACCCCTAGTTGCTTATTATGGAGACTTTTGATTACATCTCATTTTGATGTCGAATATATGTAATAATGTGTGAACGGTTGTTTAATGTTGGGCAACCGTTGGGTTTTCATTTGAACTATTGTTTGATATGGCATGTAACACCAACTAAATGCCGAAACCGAAATGTTTTTATCGGTTTTGACTTTTACGGTCTTTACTTCCGCAATTTAACACCGTTAGGTGAAAGATTTTTGGAAACCCATATTTTTAAACGTCGGGTGTTACAACATCTTCTTTGTATCTTTGCATTGCATTCAAGAAATGGTTATAGAGAAATATAATGTCATCAACTGGCAGCAGCTTGAACTGAGCTTCTGTGAATCTGTACATCTTATTGTTATCTCTTTTCACATGAAAGCAAGGGACAGAGATAGAAACCCTTTTAACCAAGATTACTCTGACAAGCACCAAAATCTTGTGGTTTCTTTGTTCTTCGAGAAGCTTTGGATTGTATTGCTTAGTGAGTTTAAGAAGCTCTTTGTATTCTTCAATTTGTCTTGCTTCCTTAAACTTGTACATCGAATCCAACTCTGGTCTCTTTGTTTTGGTCACTTTAGTAGCTCCACAAAAGATCGGATAAGCTCTTTCTTCCAGAAATCTAGACTTCTTAGCTGCCTCCTTTGGCTTAACACCCAGAGCAACCATTCTTTCTTTATCCCTCAAGAAGTATCCCCGATTAATAAACCTCCTTTGTTCTTCAGTCAATTCTGTTGGAAAGTAATCAGGAAGAACTTCCTCGGATATGATTGTTTCTTTCAACACTTGTTTATATGTTGACTTCTTAAAATTCTGAGATGCAGCTTCAGGAGTCTTTCTCAATTCATCAAAACTATTGAAGTCTTCAAAAGTGTAATGCTGTGGAGTTGTGCCAGCAGGAACAGAAGATTCTCCAACTTCAATTCTGCTTGAAGAACCGGTTTTAAAGTAGTCAAGATCTGGAAATTCTTCAAACATTGGTTCTTCATCAGCTTCTACATTCGCTGGAGTCTCAACTATTTCTGGCTCATCCAAGATTACATTATCTTTTCTTGCCTCATCTTCTGCTTCGCCTTTAGCATATTCCATCACTTCATTTTCAATCACAAACCCTTCTTCTTCATCAACTACAACATTCTCATTCTCTTCTTCTTCTTCTTCATCACTATTAGCTCCAAACACTTCATAAAATTTTCTTTTTATTTCAGCAATTCTTTCAATCTCCTCTGGATCATCTTCATTGTTTCTTTCATTCAATCTTTCAGTGAATTCTTTAACTATTTGATCAACTTCTCTTTGAGTTTCATCTTGATTTCCACCCTCAGTTCTTTCTTCCATTACTACATCCTCAACATTCACATCAACTCTTGCCGAAGAATTATCAATATCAGTTTGACCTTCTCCTTGGTTCTCCCCCTCGGGGTGATCATCAGAATCAGGATCATTCCGTCGAGAAGCAACCGAGGCCGGTCGGCAAGATTCTAACGCTAACAATCTTAATTCAAATGCAGCAAGTTTATCATCGTATACAGCTTTCTGAGATTGAAGTTGATCTTGTAAATCTTTAACTCTTCTTTCATTAGCAACTTCTCTTTCTCTCACCTCAAGAGCATTCAAAACACCCTTCTCAGTCATAGTCAACAAATCTCCTTCAGAACGTAGAATGCCAAGTAAAACTTCACATGCTTGATCTTTGGTTGGAAGATTTGTTGTGGTTGATGATGTTTGAATAGGTGTTGGTGTTCCTTGTGTTTGGGTAGGAGGTGGAGTAGCCAACCCGGGGGTTGTTTGCACATTTGTGGTGTGACCTAAATTTAGCGAAGCTGATTCAGGATTTCCTGCGGATCCTCGGGTTATACCCTCACCAGCAGTTTCAGATTCATGGGCTTTGCAACCCGAATCAAGTTGTGTCCTAGACTGTGATAAATCACTGTCCGGGACTTGTTGTTGTTGGGCAACACCTCTCACAACACCGGGGTCACTGAGAATGCCCGTTAATACAGTCTCAGGTTGATCGTGAGGAACAGCAGTGTCACTACGGCGTTCATACTGTCCCTCAATCTCAGTTTGAGAACTGTTACCTGCGGCTAAAGCTGGCGTGATGTTAGCTAAGGCAGGATTTCCAAGATGTCCTTGAGGGTCACACAAAGTGGGTCCCCCTCCGCTTGTTCTGGCATCAGTACTCAACTGAGCTTGTGAATCCGTGTACCTAGGAGATCTAGACTCATGTGCACGAAATGAAGGCGAGAGGTGGGGCTGATCCTCTCTTATTTCAACACTCTCATCCTCCAAATGAGGAGAGTGTCGTGAACGTGGCTGTTCCCCGTGCGTTTGTGAGACTAACTCCTGTTGTGAGGAGTCAGAATGGCGAGGAGAATTCGGTGCAAGCAAGAATGGGGAGTTCTTGACTTCTACCCTAGGGTTGACATCCCGGCTAGACACATTGGTTTCAACTATCGGAGGGCCAACGTTTTCTTTATGCCCTTGTCCTAACCCGGACCTCTCAACCTCTCTGGTATTTTCAACTCCGCCCTCATTCCCTCCTTGTTCCTCCTGCACATCTGCATCTCCTGTGCTAACATTCTCAGATTGCAATTCAGATAAAACATTATCAACAATTCGTGTTACTTGCTCAACATCCAACTCTGCTGAGGCACCAATATGTTCAGATCTAGCAGACTTATGCTTTCTTTTGGATTTCTTCTTTGATTTCTTTGGTGACCTTCGAGCAATCATTTTTATTCGTCTACCAGGTATTACCGGTGATTCATTTGGTAGTGCTGAAGCAAGCGGTGTAGGATTAAGTACGGGTGATAAACGAGGTGGTGTTAGAATTGGTGGATTTGGTGAAACAACGGATGGTATTGGTGTAGATTGAGAAGGTGAAGATTGTGGAAATTGAACGGGTGGTGTAGATTGTGTCGATTGAATGGATGGTGAGGTTTGCGAAGTAATATTTGGTGTAGGTTGAGAAACCGGTGAAGAAATAGGTTCAGGTGAAATAACATCTTGCTCAAACATAACCCTTTTTGACTTTCTTTTCCTCTGCTCAGAAGTCCCCTCATCACTAACCCCTCTTTTTCTTTTATCAGACCTAGGACCCTCACTAGGCGACCTATGCACAGCTTGGGTAGGAGTCTGTCGGCTTTCAGACCCCATTGCTGAGACTAACCACTCGAGATAAGCCCTAAGGTGAGGACTCTGAGCAGGAACCAGATTAATCAGGAATGGTGGAATCGGAAAAGGTCTTGCAGTTTCACTTCCTGTGCCTCTCAAGTTGGATTTATACATTGCAATTACACACTTGAAGCTGTCTTCCAATTTTGGAATTTCTTCTACATTATCAAGAACGTCTTCGATAATCAGTGTGAAGAATCTGATAAAGGGAATATATTTTCTTTCTTGTGCATTCTTTCCCTTGACAACTTGAATCATCTTATCCCATATAATCTTCGCAAAGTCACACTGCACATTGTGAGTGACTGCATAGTAAATTGATAATGAATGCTTCGTCATGAGATCAATTCCTTTCTGTGATGGCATCAAACAAGTGCTTAGAACATTGTACATCGTATGCCAGAGAGTTGCTACATTCATTCTTCTAAAATCTCTCATCGTTGCCAACTCTCCTTCATAACCCAACGAATGAACTCCAGCCAACATTTCTTCAACTGATGGTAGTTCTTCGTATTCTTCATGTTTAGGAAATCCAATGATAGTTCTGAACTCATCCAGAGTGAATTTTCAATTGAAAATTTCATCTTCTGACTGTAGAGAAAATTTGAAGTAGTCTGCTGTCTTATGTCTTTTACTTCCTTTTACATATGCAATTGATTCCCACAACTCAAATACATACTTTTCGGGAACAATTGCACCTCCAGTCAAAGCATTATTCAACGGATGATGGCTCAGAATCTCCGTTATGATTGGGAATTCGCAAGCAAATGGGATATGTAGTGCTTGATTGGCTTGCATTTTCATTGAATCTCCTTCTTTGAACATAGCCATCTTGGTAATTTATTATTTTTCTGTTAAGACAAACTGACCAAAGTTTTGACCAGAAAATACATTTTAAACACAGAAAAATAACAACACATACCAACATTTAAGAAACACATAGACAATGTTTTGCATATATATTAAAAATGAGAAAACAAAGTAGTACACAAAGGCGTTCGATACCTTGCATCTCACCCAAATATATATACAAGACATGACAATATATAGGATCACATAAGTATTAAAAGATAAGAAAACAAGGTAGTACACAAAGGCGTTCGATACCTTGCCTCTCACCCCAAACACTTATGAAATACTATATAAACAAACACACTACACATATACATTTATACATTTTAAAACACAACACAAATAATAATAAAAGAAACATAGAATAAAAATAATGGAAAGAGAAAAAAAAAATTAAAATTCTATTTGTACTGTTTGCCGAGCAAAAACCTCGGCAAATAGTACAATTTGAAAAATTTGCCCATAAATTGATTTTGGGAAAAATTTTATGATTTGTATTGTTTGCCGAGCAAAGATCTCGGCAAACACGAGAAAATCTCAAGTCTGGCACCAAGTCATCGTGTATGGGAGTTGAACCTCGTAAATGCCGAGCTCAAAGCTCTGCAAATGAGCAGTTCAGATTCACTCCTTTTAAATGTATGAAATTTCCTTTTATTGAACAACAATAATGTTGTCAATTGATAAAGAAAAATTTCAATGAAAATTTCAATTTGTACTGTTTGCCGAGCAAAATGCTCTGCAAACAGTTGGTTTAAAAAACTTGGTGAAAAATTTTCACTTTGTACTGTTTGCCGAGCAAAATGCTCTGCAAACAGTTGTTCTAAGACTTGGAAAAGGTTTTGAAC
Organism: Erigeron breviscapus; assembly: GCA_034093135.1. NCBI lineage: Eukaryota > Viridiplantae > Streptophyta > Magnoliopsida > Asterales > Asteraceae > Erigeron > Erigeron breviscapus. Next base: position 92,771,632 of record CM067172.1, read on the forward strand.
AAAATGCACTGTTTGCCGAGCTCAAAGCTCTGCAAATGCATGGTTCAAGTCTTGACAAATTTGAAAATCCAATTTGTACTGTTTGCCGAGCAAAATGCTCTGCAAATGCATGGTTCAAGTCTTGACAAATTTGAAAATCCAATTTGTACTGTTTGCCGAGCAAAATGCTCTGCAAACAGTTGTTTTCAAGTCTTTAAAGAAAATGAAAATTCATTTTGTGCTGTTTGCCGAGCAAAATGCTCTGCAAACAGTTGTTCTAAGACTTGGAAAAGGTTTTGAACAAAATGCACTGTTTGCCGAGCAAACTGCTCTGCAAACAGTTGTTTTTAAAACTTGGATTCATTTTTGAAAACCAAAAGTATTTTGCCGAGCAAAATGCTCTGCAAATGACACTTTAGATCCAAAAATTTGTTTGAGAAAAATATGAACTTGTTAACCAGAAATTATGATGATTTGAAGATTTTTTTGAACAAACATCACATTTGCCGAGCAAAATGCTCTACATCAAGTTGTTTTAAAGACTTGGTGAAAAATTCATTTGGTTTGATAAAAACAAGTATTTGCCGAGCAAAATGCTCTGCAAATGACACTTTAGATCCAAAAATTTGTTTGAGAAAAATATGAACTTGTTAACCAGAAATTATGATGATTTGAAGATTTTTTTGAACAAACATCACATTTGGCGAGCAAAATGCTCTGCAAATGCATGGTTCAAGTCTTGACAAATTTGAAAATCCAATTTGTACTGTTTGCCGAGCAAAATGCTCTGCAAACAGTTGTTTTCAAGTCTTTAAAGAAAATGAAAATTCATTTTGTGCTGTTTGCCGAGCAAAATGCTCTGCAAACAGTTGTTCTAAGACTTGGAAAAGGTTTTGAACAAAATGCACTGTTTGCCGAGCAAACTGCTCTGCAAACAGTTGTTTTTAAAACTTGTAGAAATTTTGGAATTCAAGAAGGCCTGTTTGCCGAGCTCAAAGCTCTGCAAACTGTTGATTTTAAAACTTGGATTCATTTTTGAAAACCAAAAGCCTTTAATGCCGAGCAAAATGCTCTACATCAAGTTGTTTTAAAGACTTGGTGAAAAATTCATTTGGTTTGATAAAAACAAGTATTTGCCGAGCAAAATGCTCTGCAAATGACACTTTAGATCCAAAAATTTGTTTGAGAAAAATATGAACTTGTTAACCAGAAATTATGATGATTTGAAGATTTTTTTGAACAAACATCACATTTGGCGAGCAAAATGCTCTGCAAATGACATTTTTCTTCAAACATTCATATTAATACCCAGCCCGCCCATCATCAAACAAGACCAGAAATATTCATACTCAAGCAGATTAAGGTAAATAATTCAAATAAACATCAAGTAACAACCCTAATCATGCAACTAAAATCATCTAACTATGAATCAGATCATCACAGAAATCATACAAATCAAGATCATTTCATTCAAACATTTCATCAAACACTTGGTAATCAAAATCAAAGAGAAGAGTATTACCTTTAAATGGATGTTATGATCGATGAATAGAGTGATAAGTAATACACCAATAATCACAAAATCAAACCCACTTTGATTATTACCCGAATGATGAAAAATATTGATTGATTGAAGTAAATATGGATCGGTTTTGAGAGAAAAAAAAAAAAAATTAAGAACCGATTAAAAAAAATTTAAAGAAAAATCTTTTTATCATTTTTAAAATTTATAATATTGTATTTGGTTTTTCAAATTTTTTAAAAAAAAACACACATAACAACAAAAAAACTTTAAAAAAAATATTACACATACTAGAAAATAAACAAATTTACATGCATTTGCACACTCCCCCTCAAATAAAGCATATATGACAACACTATATTTACAAACTCCCCCTAAAATCATGCATTCTACCCTTTTTCTCCCCCTCAAACATTGCATGTAACAACAAGTAAAACACATCAATGTTTGAAACAGAAAATGAACATAGAATACATGGCATGAAAGCATTTAAGTTTGTAAATTGAGCATTCCCAACTTGGTTTTAAGAAAATTAAACCTATTTTCATCCAAAGGTTTGGTGAAAAGGTCAGTAAGTTGGTAGTCTGTTGGGACAAAATAGAGTTCGATGTTACCTTTCTCGACATGATCTTTAAGAAAATGGTACCGAACATCTATATGCTTGGTCTTTGTGTGCTGCACCGGGTTGCAAGAAATAGCAATAGCACTCTTTGAGTCACAGTAAATGGAAATTCTGTTGAATTGAAATCCATAATCAGTCAACTGCGTCTTCATCCAAAGAACTTGTGAACAACAGCTTGCTGCAGCAACATATTCAGCTTCTGCAGTAGATGTGGATACACAATTCTGTTTCTTTGAAGACCAACTGACCAATCTATCCCCTAGAAACCGTACACTCCCAGAAGTACTCTTTCGATCAAGCTTACAACCTGCATGGTCAGCATCCGAGTATGCAATTAATTGAAACCCGGTATCCCTTGGATACCAGAGACCAAGGTTCACTGTGCCTTTCAGGTATCGGAAGATCCGTTTAACGGCCTGGAAATGACTTTCCTTGGGATTGGCCTGGTAACTGGCACACATGCATGTGGCGAACATAATATCTGGGCGACTTGCAGTCAAGTACATGAGTGATCCTATCATACTGCGATATTTCTTTTGATCAAAAGTTTTTCCATTTAAATCAGCATTGATCTTTGTTCGAGCTTCCATGGGTGTACCAATTGTTTGAGAAAAATATGAACTTGTTAACCAGAAATTATGATGATTTGAAGATTTTTTTGAACAAACATCACATTTGGCGAGCAAAATGCTCTGCAAATGACATTTTTCTTCAAACATTCATATTAATACCCAGCCCGCCCATCATCAAACAAGACCAGAAATATTCATACTCAAGCAGATTAAGGTAAATAATTCAAATAAACATCAAGTAACAACCCTAATCATGCAACTAAAATCATCTAACTATGAATCAGATCATCACAGAAATCATACAAATCAAGATCATTTCATTCAAACATTTCATCAAACACTTGGTAATCAAAATCAAAGAGAAGAGTATTACCTTTAAATGGATGTTATGATCGATGAATAGAGTGATAAGTAATACACCAATAATCACAAAATCAAACCCACTTTGATTATTACCCGAATGATGAAAAATATTGATTGATTGAAGTAAATATGGATCGGTTTTGAGAGAAAAAAAAAAAAAATTAAGAACCGATTAAAAAAAAATTTAAAGAAAAATCTTTTTATCATTTTTAAAATTTATAATATTGTATTTGGTTTTTCAAATTTTTTTAAAAAAAAACACACATAACAACAAAAAAACTTTAAAAAAAATATTACACATACTAGAAAATAAACAAATTTACATGCATTTGCACACTCCCCCTCAAATAAAGCATATATGACAACACTATATTTACAAACTCCCCCTAAAATCATGCATTCTACCCTTTTTCTCCCCCTCAAACATTGCATGTAACAACAAGTAAAACACATCAATGTTTGAAACAGAAAATGAACATAGAATACATGGCATGAAAGCATTTAAGTTTGTAAATTGAGCATTCCCAACTTGGTTTTAAGAAAATTAAACCTATTTTCATCCAAAGGTTTGGTGAAAAGGTCAGTAAGTTGGTAGTCTGTTGGGACAAAATAGAGTTCGATGTTACCTTTCTCGACATGATCTTTAAGAAAATGGTACCGAACATCTATATGCTTGGTCTTTGTGTGCTGCACCGGGTTGCAAGAAATAGCAATAGCACTCTTTGAGTCACAGTAAATGGAAATTCTGTTGAATTGAAATCCATAATCAGTCAACTGCGTCTTCATCCAAAGAACTTGTGAACAACAGCTTGCTGCAGCAACATATTCAGCTTCTGCAGTAGATGTGGATACACAATTCTGTTTCTTTGAAGACCAACTGACCAATCTATCCCCTAGAAACCGTACACTCCCAGAAGTACTCTTTCGATCAAGCTTACAACCTGCATGGTCAGCATCCGAGTATGCAATTAATTGAAACCCGGTATCCCTTGGATACCAGAGACCAAGGTTCACTGTGCCTTTCAGGTATCGGAAGATCCGTTTAACGGCCTGGAAATGACTTTCCTTGGGATTGGCCTGGTAACTGGCACACATGCATGTGGCGAACATAATATCTGGGCGACTTGCAGTCAAGTACATGAGTGATCCTATCATACTGCGATATTTCTTTTGATCAAAAGTTTTTCCATTTAAATCAGCATTGATCTTTGTTCGAGCTTCCATGGGTGTACCAATTGTTTGACAATCCATCATATCAATCTTTTTCAACATGTCAAGAATGTACTTTGTTTGACAAATCATATCAATCTTTTTCAACATGTCAAGAATGTACTTTGTTTGACAATCCATCATATCAATCTTTTTCAACATGTCAAGTGTACTTTGTTTGACAATCCATCATATCAATCTTTTTCAACATGTCAAGAATGTACTTTGTTTGACAAATAAATGTGTCATTTGACAATTATTTGACTTGAAGACCAAGGAAAAAGTTTAATTCACCCATCATGCTCATTTCAAATTTCTTGATCATTAAAGCTGAAAAATTCTTGCAGTATTTAGGATTTGTAGACCCGAAAATTATGTCGTCAACATAAATCTGGATTAGAATGATGTCACTCCCTTGTCGTTTGATAAACAAAGTAGTGTCAATTGAACCTTTGTTAAAACCAGATTTCACAAGATAAGAGGATAGAGCATCATACCATGCACGAGGGGCTTGTTTTAGACCATATAACGCCTTATCTAACCTGTAAACATAGTCCGGATGTTTGGAATTCACAAAACCTTCTGGTTGTTCAACATACACTTCTTCTTTGAGAATTTCATTCAAGAAGGCAGTTTTGACATCCATTTGGTAGACTGTGAAGTTCTTGTAGGCAGCATAGGCAAGAAACATCTGAATAGCCTTAATTCGTGCAACTGGTGCGAATGTCTCATCGTAGTCAATTCCATCTTGTTGGCAGTATCCCTTCGCAACCAATTTATATATTTTTTTTTATATTTCTAACAAAAAGGTATCATTATTCAAACGTTATACAGTAACCTTCACGTGTTCACACAACGACCAAGTATCCAAAATACATTATAAAGGATTGACTCATCTCAGAAATAATACACAAAATCTGAGCATGATCAGATTTAAGGAATCTGAACCATCTCAGTTTGTACCATTATTCTGAAATCATTTCAGAAATTCTGAAGCATTTCAGTCAAAATATTTTTCTGAAAGCAAAGTTCCCCCTTAGAGAAAAATTCTTTTAAACATAAAAATATTTGACACTTCCCCCTGAGGTGATGCTATACAGGATTTAGCATACCTAACTCACTGATGAGATGTTTAAACATTTTGACATCCAAGGGTTTTGTAAAAACATCAGCGAGTTGCTTATCAGTGGGAATGAAATGAAGTTCAATGTCACCTTTAATAATGTGATCTCTAATAAAATGATACCTGAGGTCGATATGCTTGGTGTTGGAGTGCATGACATGATTGTGAGAGATGGCAATGGCACTGGTGTTATCATAAAATATTGGAGTCTTTGTAAACTTAACACCATAATCAGTTAGTTGGTTCTTCATCCACAAAATCTGAGCGCAGCAACTGGCTGCAGAAATGTATTCAGCTTCAGCTGTGGAGAGTGATACTGTAGTCTGCTTCTTACTTGTCCAACTAACCAATTTGCCACCTAGGAAATGACAACCACCTGTGGTACTTTTCCTATCTATTTTACAACCTGCATGATCAGAATCTGAATAACCCATTAGATCTAGACTTGAGCCTTTGGGATACCAAAGACCAAGTCTGGGGACACCTTTAAGGTATCTGAAAATCCTTTTCACGGCATTTGCGTGTGCTTCTCTGGGATCAGACTGAAATCTTGCACAAAGGCATGTTGCAAACATTATGTCAGGTCTACTGGCAGTTAAGTACATGAGGGATCCCACCATACCACGATATTTTGTGGGATCCACTTGTTTTCCATTAGGATCTGAGTCCAAAGTTAATGGTGCAGAAATGGGAGTATCTTTTGATGAGACAGAATCAAATTGATATTTCTTTAATAAATCTCTGACATATTTTTCTTGATTTATAAAAATACCATCACTGGTTTGTTTCACTTGAAGACCTAGAAAATATGTCAGTTCACCCATCATACTCAGATGACATTATTTCAGAAAACTGTTCACACATTTTGTTATTTGTAGACCCAAACACAATATCATCGACATAAATTTGTACAAGTAAGATATCACTTTTATCATGCAATATGAATAAAGTGTTATCTATTGCACCCCTTTTAAAACCATTTTTCAGAAGATGTTTAGTAAGAGTATCATACCAGGCTCTAGGTGCTTGTCTCAGACCATATAGTGCTTTGTTCAGTCTGTACACCCAATGAGGTCTTTCTTCATTTATGAACCCTGGTGGCTGATGCACATACACAACTTCTTCTAATTCACCATTCAAAAATGCACTTTTAACATCCATCTGATAGACTTTGAACTCATGATGAGCTGCAAAAGCTAAGAAAATTCTGATAGCTTCTAGTCTAGCAACTGGTGCAAAAGTTTCATCAAAGTCTACTCCTTCTTCTTGTGAGTAACCCTTTGCAACAAGTCTAGCCTTGTTTTGAATCACATGACCATCTTCATCCATCTTGTTTCTGAAGACCCATCTTGTCCCAATTGGTTCTTTCTTTAGATCATTGGGACAAGGAACAAGTTCCCAAACATCGTTCCTTTTAAACTGATTTAGCTCATCTTGCATGGCTTCAATCCAGCTAGGGTCTTTCATAGCCTCGTCAATCTTCTTCGGTTCTATCAGTGATAAGAAGCTGATATTTAAATATTGATCGCTTGTGGCTCTTCTGGTCTGAACCCCACTAGTGGAATTTCCAATGATTTGCTCGATTGGATGTGCTCTTGTTCACTTAGTGTAATGACCAGGATGAACAATGATATCAGTGCAAGAACTCCTCTGAATTACTTCAGGAGGTGCTTCAGAAAAGACTACCTCTGTCTCATCATCTTCCTCCTACAGATCATGATTTGCATCATGAAACTGTTCAGATTGGGGTAATTCAGTGGAACCTGATATCTGAGGTGAAGCAGCATGTACATCTGATCCAATAGTCAGTTCAGAAGGTAGTTTAAAACTGACTGAAGGATAGAATGGAATGTTGCTTGACTTGCTTGTTATTGGTTCTGAACTGAGATGTTCAGAAACAGGTTCAGGTGTCTAATCAGATTGGACAATAGGATCAGAATCACCAAAACTTATTGGACTTTCTGAGGGTGGTTCAGGAATAGAATTCTTAAAGATTGCAGAATTAGATTCATCAAAGGTAACATGAATTGACTCATCAACCTTTTCAAGTCTCTTGTTAAAGACTTTAAAGGCTTTGCGATTTGTTGAATATCCTAGGAAGTACCCTTCATTAGCTTTTACATCAAATTTTCCAAGCTGACTGGAATCATTCAGAATGTATACTGGACATCCAAATACATGGAAATATCCAATATTAGGCTTTCTATTTCTGAGTACTTCATAGGCTGTCTTCTTGTGTCTTTTGACGTAGACAGATCTGTTCTGAGTGTAGCAAGCAGTTGCAATAGCTTCAGCCAAGAAATTCTTGGGAAGACCAGATTCATTTAGCATACTTCTAGCAGCTTCAATTAGCGTTCGATTCTTTCTTTCTACTATACCATTCTGCTCTGGTGTGTGGGCTGAAGAGAAGTTATGAGATATGCCAATTTCAGTGCAGAAGGACTCTAGAGTGGCATTTCTGAATTCAGTGTCATTGTCACTTCTGAGCTGACAAACTTTTCGCTTATGCTTGAGTTCAATTTGTTTGATGAGAGCAATGATTTCAGCAGCAGCTTCACTCTTGGATCTGAGGAAAATTACCCAGCAATATCTTGAATATTCATCAACAATAACAAGGGTATACCATTTTCCTGCTCTTGCCTGAACATTCACTGGTCCAAAGAGGTCCATGTGAAGCATGTGAAGAGGTTCAGTTATACTGAAACTTTGCTTTGTCTTGAATGAAGCTCTTTTCTGCTTACCCATTTCACAACCTGGACATGGCTTGTCTTTATTGAAAGACATTGAGGGTATCCCATCCACAAGTTGTTTTCTTGACAACTTGTTAATATTCTTGAAGTTCAGATGGGATAATCTCTTATGCCACAACCAGTTTGTGTCTTCATCTGCCTTTGTGTAGAAACATTGTTCAGTGGGTGAACTATTCATATCAATGATATAAATGTTTCCTTTTCTTGGTGCAATCAATACTACCTTTCCATCTCTGTTGAATATGGTGCCTTGTGAAATATCAAATAATAACTTGAAGCCATCATCACACAGTTAACTGACACTGATCAGGTTATATTTCAAACCATTCACATATGCAACACGTGTGAATTTGACTTGTCCATTATTCACAATACCATATCCCTCAGTTTTTCCATTTTCATCATTACCAAATGTTATTGAGGGCCCCTCTTGCACCCTATATTCCTCCAGCAGGGTTTGATAACCAGTCATGGTTCTGCCAGCAGCGCTGTCAAGATACCATATATTCTTCTTTCGGTCTCCCTGCACAAACACAAAGATTAGTTCTTTTTGGGAACCCATCTTGTGATGGGTTCGCTAGACTCTCCCTTAGCAGTCTCATATTTCTTTGGTTCATAAGGAACTGAAGGATCGAAGTGGATCTCAGTCATAATCTCAGATGACACAAAAACAGTTGGTTTGATGGGGTTTTCAACCTTTTTCTTCTCAGATTTTTTCTTGATTTGTTTTGAAAAAGATTTTGCATTTTGCTTAGGTTGAAGAGGAGTGGTTTCAACATTTTTTAAACGTGCATTACAACTCTGCACTTGTCTAGCCAATAACTGAAATTGACTCTCTAGCCTTAACAAAATAGATTCTTCATTAGACACCTGAGCCTTACCTGAATCTAAGGTAGAAGGCTCAGTGGGGGAGATATTTTTCTTCTTCTTTTGGCCTTTTGTAACCTTAGATGAAGTCTGAGGGAATGGCTTTTTGGTTTTAGCCTTCTTTTTCTGAAGCAGTTATCTGAGCTATTTCAGATTTATCCTCAGATTGTTCCTGGGCCTTATCAGTCACAGTTTTCTGTTTGCCAACTTTAGGAAAAATAATTTCTGGTTTTATTTCCTTTGGAAGTGCATCTAAATCAGTGATTATAGATGCCAAATGAAGATCACCAGATTCATATGATGTTCTTTGAGTTGTAAAAGTATTTTTAACTGCAGCATCTGGTTTTGGAGCTTTCATCCAAGATTTAATTATTTTCTGTTCCTTTTCAAGGATGGTTTTTAATTCTTCTTTTTCCAACTCTAAAGTGGCAACCATAGACTGATAACTTTTTAAAGCCAAATGAACATCTTTCAGCTCTTTTAGTCTGGCCTGACTGGCGTTCAGTTCAGAAGTATTACTTTCAAACATTTTTAGGCTTTCTGAACGCACAGTTTCAACAAATGAAATGTCAGCCTCTAAAAGAACCAAAAGGTCCAGTTTTTGTTCCTCATTACTTTCAAAACCAAAGTCACTAACCTTTTTCATGACTATATCCACCCATCGACCAGATTCAACATCAGACTTGACCAAATGACCTTGATCTTCACGTGCCATGAAACACATATCCCTAACTTCTTCCTCATCATTAGATGATTCGTCAGATTCTTTCCATTTTTCAGTCTTGGCAATCATACAACTATTATTGCTTGAGTTGTTTTGAGCCATGAGAGCTATTTGGGCTTTCAGCTTCTTGTACTTAACCTTATAGCTGTCATCAGGTTTCTGAAAAATAGAATGATTAGGGGAATATTGTGATGATGAAGGCTGACTAGATCTGCATTCCTTCATGAAATGTCCTTTCTTGCCACACTTAAAGCATTCAAGATTAGACTTATCAATAGAAGCGCTGGAAGCAAATGGTTTGCCAGATCGATTAGATTTGGCCTTAAAACGATTGAACGTTTTAGCCAGCATGGCAACCAGATCATCATTGTCATCCTCATCACAACTATGAGTTACATTACCAGAAATACCAGTTTTTAACATTTCAGAGACCATCTTCTTCATCGAGTCAGAATGATCACTCTCAGAAGATAGTAGAGCAGTCCCATGTGGCTCAGAATTCTGAACCATGACTGAACTGGTAGAAGCATGATTTTTGGCATCTTGCTCAGCCACAGCTCTCTCAGCTTTGTTCTCTTCAGTGTATCTGAAGGCTCCATATAAGGAAGCAAGAGTGTGACTGTGCAAGGTTTTTCCTTGTCTTAAAACCAAGATCAAGTTTTCCCATTTAGAAGGTAAGATGTCACAAAACTTTTCCAACAAAATTTCTTTGTCTTTAGTTACACCAGGGCTTTCAATTGATTTACCAGATTAGTAAATCTGATGTATGTCTGAGTTAGAGTTTCATCAGGGATTGCAAAAAAAGACTCATATCTTTTATTTAAAGCAACTTTTCTTGTGACAATTGTCTCAGAAGTGCCTTCAAACTGTGTCATGAGTTCCTCCCACATTAATTTTGAATTTTCAAGTAAAACAAGGGTGGGCATAAGAGTTTCAGGAACTGCATACAAGATCATACTTTGTAGCTTGGTATCAAGGTCTACCAGCCTATGATCTTCCTCGGACCAATGATCCTTCTCCTTGGGTGATACCATAGGAGTCCCATCGGCATTTCTGACAACAGTGGAGGCATTCATGGGGACAAAGGGTCCTTCTTTAAGAATATCGGTCAAATGTCTTTCAACACCAGCAATATATTTGAGCATGCATGCTTTCCATGTTTGAAAATTTTCACTGTTCCCATCAAACTTGGGAACAGGATTATTTGGAAAGTGTACATGCACATTATGCAATGGTATATTGTTGTTGATGATAGGGGGTAGAGTAGTATTAGCGTTAGCATTAGCATTAGGGTCAGGGCCTGTATTGAACATTTGGTCAACCATCTTTGCAGATCAAAGGTTAATGAATTAATATAATTCAACATTGCTGCTCTGATACCAATTGTCAGTCCCAAATATAGATGGTTAATACCCGACTGGCAAGTAGTTCCAACTGGAAGATGACCAGTTCAGAATACGATCCAGATATGGATAATCAATAAGGTAAAGATACTGAAAGTAAATGCTAGAAACAATAAGTGCTAAAACTATATAAATAATATGTATATTTCAAGTATGTAGCATTGAGACACGATGTACTTTTTCAATGTATTTGATTTATTGATATAAACAAATACAAAGGTTGTTGCGGAACAAAGATAAACACCCAAGTGTAAATATCTAAACAACCTAGAAATACAAGTGATCTAATAACTTGGAAATACTCGTAAGGATTACTTAGAGTATATCTCACAAGTTGCAATGCTAAAGTTTTCAAGCCATTTTCAAGTTGTGAGAAGACTTATATTTATAGACCAAGTCCATGATGACGTGGACCAGATCGTACAATTATGGTTGGCAGCATTTAAGGAATTAAAGCTAATTCCTTACATGCGTACTTTTAAGGTTAAGTATATAAGTCAATTGATGTGACTTATCATACCTTATTCCCAACCTTTACTTTACCTTGTACTTTTATTAATAGTTAAATCTATTAACTGGGTAAATGTATGTAAAGTAAAAAGTCTTCCTCGTAATCAGTGTAAAAGTGTGTAAGTACTTTTACACTGAGATGCTTCAGTCTTCGATCAGGTAGAATCAACTTCTGAGCTCCACATCTGAGCTGATTCTCTTTCTTCATACTTCAGTCTTTGACTTCATTCTGAACGGTATTCTGATACGTTGATCTGAACTGAAGTGAAGCTTCAGTGAACTAATTCTGAACGACTTCAGAATTCTGTACAAGTATTCTTCACTGAGCTTCAGCTATTTCTGAACAAATTATACTTGGTCGATTTTTGACCTAACATATTAAACGAGTAAAATTATACACATCAAGTTATGTCGCTTTGCGCGTGGGGAACCACCGACCTGTCACCGTTGTCTTGATGTAAGGTATAAACTCTAACCATTAGTTGAGTTATGTCGCTCTGCGCGTGGGGAACCACCGACCTGTCACCGCTGTCTCAACTATTAAAGATGATTATATTGTATAACTGCTTTAGTGTTTAGCTAGCGAGCATGACTGTAGTGTGAGAGTATGTCTAAGTAGTGAAGCACAAGTACAACTAATAATAAGATATAAATGTCATGCTAGTAGCTAGTAGATCTAATTGCTATACAAACTTTAATTAAGTTCTTAACTAGTCAGCAGGAAGAAGTAAGATTGAGCTGTAGGACATGTGGAATTATAGAACGGTTTTAGAGGTATTAGCAATATAAGGTTAACTTTTAGTTTTGATTGACTGATTATCTTTAACTCTAGCTATAGCTTACTGATTTTGTCTTAAAGCTTTCTCAAATCATTTTGCATGACTAATTTTTGAAATGTTTTAAAAAGTAGAATAACTTGTACACTTAAGTTGTCCGCTCATCATTGTTTCTATTTTTCTTGGACTATTTGCTTGAGGAAAACCAAACACTTAAGTGTGGGGGTATATGATGAGCGTTCATTTTGTGATAATTTCCCCCATCGTTAGGCCACATTTTAATGTCTAAATGAGTTAATATTCGTGAACTATTGGAACTTAATGGATTCGATATAAAGGCAGGTTCACGGAAGATGCGAGCGAGGGTGAATGGCATCTATCAACTCAACATGAAGGCCAATGAAGTTACAAGACACAAGGAGGCAAGCCGGGAGTCGAACGAAGTAAATTGAAAAGATGGAGCAGCTTCCAACGCCGCTGGCACCCCATCTGAAGGCCCCAGTGCCGCTGGAGCCCATCTCCAGCGCCGCTGGGCGGCCCAGGTCCAGTTACGACTTTTGCCTTATAAATAGAACAAGAAACCCTCAAACCCTAAGAGAGAGCAGATCCAGCAGCCCTAGTCGAAACCTATCAACCCCAGGCCGAATTTTGCAGATTCCAAGGAGGTTTTGGAGCTTCTAACACCTCTCGATCTTCATCTTCAACCTAGATCTTTCATCTTTATTTACTTTCTGTTGGTAAACAATGTCTTTCATCTTTTCAGACTTTGTTAATCCTTTAATAATATCAGGCTAGTAGGCTGAATACTTGTTTGGATCAATGTGATCATGTAGACGTTTATTTATCTTATTTTATTTGTTAGATCTGTTGGATAGTGATTACTGATTATCGTAGATCCATGGTTAATGAGTTCTTCATATTGTTATAGGTTCTATATCTGAATGTATTGATTTAATTTTGATGATCGGTCTATAATCATACACTAGGATTAATACATAAAGATGGAAAACACTAATCGGTCTTTAATTAGATGTAAAAGGTGATTCAGTTCTAACGGACGGATCCAGAACCATAATAATTAGAATTAGCTGAACATGATGCTTAACAATGTCAGACGCGATCTAGTGACATGGAAACGTGCACTATGGTCACCGTAGGGAATTCTTATCTGGTCATGGCTTAAGAGTCGGGTATACTAAAAGATGAATCAGTAACACAAACTTAGGTTAATAATGCTTAAACAATGAATCTAACGAGAATTTGTTTAAAGAGTAGTGTGAGTCTAGCGACAGCACTGTTTACATAGGCAAAGTGAATCTAACGAGAATCTGAGCCGTGAATTAGTTTTCCAACAGACTAGCGAGTAAATAGGATAGTATTCGGTCGTACCATGAGATCGGAGACGCCAAACAAGTATTTTAATTTAATTACTGTTATTTGCTTTTCAAATTCATTTACTAGATTAAAAGAAGCTTCTCGCTATACCAAGCGGTTGCGACTCCTATTTTGCTTTCATTTCAGTAGTTTAAATAGGAAATCGTAACAACCCCAACCGCTAGAATTACACATATTATTAGACTAGGTAGTGCAAGCGTCTCTGCGAACGATCCTGTATCTTATCACTTACTATACTACACCTGACCGGGTTCTCTGCCCGTAATTATGTATTTAGTTTGAGATATTTACTTGTACAACTTTTATAAATTTAAAACCAGTGTTTTCATAATTAAAAATCATTTTTGTTTTTCTCAAAATAAAAAGCACATCACGATGACGGGTGATGGAGACATTAACGGTGTGTGTAAGTCCCTCAGTTGATGGTTTAACCCACTAGTGTAAAATACAACAAGTCAAGTATGCACCAGATTGGACTAGTATTACTTAAATATAATGCAAGTATATAAATAAAGTAATACAAGACTTAAAGCAATAAATAATGTAAAGGTGGAACACAATGTAATTTTCAAGTGTATTTTATTTATGATGTTAAATAAAATATAAGGTTGTTGCGGAACCAAGATATTACAAGTATGTAAATATCCTAGGAACCTATGAATTACAAATGATCTATATTTGCTAAATATTCTCCTTTGATCGAAACACTTAAAGTTGTGAAGTATTCCTTGTTACGATCGAGAGTATTTAGACAAATTCACCAATTATGCAAAAAGTAATTGGAATGAGGTAAATGACTTGGTATTTGTAGGCAAATAAATTCAACAGTGAATTTATTATGACGTACAAATATGGTTGCATGCATTTAAGGAAACAACTTTAATTCCTTAAATGCATTGGTTAAAGTACAAGGATAAAGTCATGTTGATGTGACTTGTCATCCTTTTAACCAACCACCTTTACACACGTATTGTACTTTTATCAATAGACAAATGGATTGTCCGTGTAAAAGTGTGTAAAGGCAAAAGTCAATTCCTCGTAATCAGTGTTCAGACTTGTAAGGTCTAGAACACTGACAAAGCTCCAGTCAGGAGATCTAGTAAGACTGTCAGTGGGCTCCACTGCTTGTCAGTCTTCTTTCTTCAAACTTCAGTCTTTGACTTCAGTGAGAATGTCTTGAGTGGGATGATCTTGACTGGAGTGAAGTCCAGTAAGCTGAAATCTGGTGAACTCCAGATTTCCTATACAAGTGAGATGCTTACTGGTCTTCCATTATTTCTGGACAAATCTTCAGTGACGCTCCAGTCTTCAAGTCTGGAGTGGGTCCAGTCAAACTGGACCTAACAAATTCCCCCTATTTGTTCAGAAATAATGCAAGGTTTTTCAAGCTTCTATCTATACAATTGTATGCTTGAAAAACACTTGATTTTGACTAACTCTAAAAATTTAAATTACTGGAGAACACTTTATAGATCATCAGTGTTCCAGTTTTAATCTTTTAGTTCTAATTTAGACTTAATCTGATCACTTACTTGTGAATCAAAAGCTTGCAACTTTATTTACAGACATCAACATATAAAAATTTACAACTTTGATTTAAAATAAATACAAATACAAGTAAGATGATAAAAGAGTCAGGCCCTTCTCTTTGAAGCTTGTCCTGGTGCATCTTCAGTGGCCTTTCTCTTTGGAGAAGGTGAAGCATCTGGAGATCTCATGCCCAATGCAATTTCCATCTGTTGCTTCCTTTTCCATACCTTCTCAATTCTTTTAAAAAATGCTTTAACATCTGGAGACAGATCAGTCTTCCCCCTGAATGTCAAGCCAATCTCCTTCAGTTCAGACCACCCAAAAGCCTGGACTGAGGTGTTCTTCCTTTCATCAACAAAGTTACCCTCTCTGGTCAACTTTACCTCAAACTTGGTCATACCTTCGTGATTTTCAGCCAATTTTATTTCAGCACCTACGATCCTTCTGGCATTCGCCCTGAACATCATCAGTTCATTATATTTGTCTTTTTGTTTTGCCATATGGATCATTGCTTCAGTTTCCCTTGACACCTTTATTTGTTCCATGGCTTTCTGAACTTCAGCCCTATCGATTTTTCTGGTGATGTCAAGTGGAATGAAGGTGCTGAGATCTGCATCCCTGGCAGCCTTTGTTTTTCTGGCTGGGAGTCTGGGTCCACCCTTTAACTTCTTTCGATATTCATTTTCCAGGGCTGCAGCATTCGATCTGACCTTTCTCTGAAGCTCCACCAGTGCTTCCTTTCTCTGGGCAATCAACTCTAACACATTTACCCCATACGTTTCAGAATCAAATTTTTGTTCTTCTACAGAGTATCTGGAGCGAACATACACATCATCCATGGCTTTCTGAACTTCAGCCCTATCGATTTTTCTGGTGATGTCAAGTGGAATGAAGGTGCTGAGATCTGCATCCCTGGCAGCCTTTGTTTTTCTGGCTGGGAGTCTGGGTCCACCCTTTAACTTCTTTCGATATTCATTTTCCAGGGCTGCAGCATTTGATCTGACCTTTCTCTGAAGCTCCACCAGTGCTTCCTTTCTCTGGGCAATCAACTCTAACACATTTACCCCATACGTTTCAGAATCAAATTTTTGTTCTTCTACAGAGTATCTGGAGCGAACATACACATCATCCATGGCTTCTAAACATTGATGAACTCTGGGATCATCCTTCATTATTTTGTATACATCAACATGCACACCTAGCCTTCCAGCATTGTAAGAATCAAGGGTCCCCATTTTAGCCATTTGATTTTTATGTTCCAGGAGTTCATTTACTTGGCTTCTTTTGAAAATGTCAATCATGATGCCCTCCTGCTCCAATCTCTTAGAAGTTTCTTCATCAACCGTAGGGAATTCTGGAGAGCCTTCAGTAGCCTCCTCAATCTCACCTCCAGATACCACATGCTTCTTTCTTTTCAAGTTTTTCATTGTAGCAGTAATATCTGGAAATGCTTCAAACTGTGGCTCACTGGCATCAGTACCAGTTCATTCAACTTCTCAAACACCAGCTTCTCATTTCCAGCAAACAGGTTCATTTCTGATGCAAGATTATTTGACAATAAGGATTTAAATTCAGAAACAACCTGAGAAGAAGACTGGAGTGATCTCTCCAGGTCCGCCACCTTATTTAAAAGGCCTTGGACCTCGGTGGAAGAAGAAGTGGAGAGACCACTTGGAGGAGCAAGTTCAGAAGCAATCCTGGTTACCAGAGAAACTTGTGCCTGGACTCCTTCAGTGGATGTTTCAGATGTTATAACAGTGGAGTCCAGCACACGGTGTTCAGGAAAGTCCAGTGGTGTTTCAAGTGGTGGAGGTTGAACTGATGAAATTTGGAGAGAACTGGGGTTGAAGTATGGTGTATTTGGAGGAAGTGAAGATGGTGGTGGTGGAGGTGGTACAAAGGTTGATTCTGGTGGCGGTGGTGGAGCATTTAATGATTCAGGAGGTGGTGGCATATCAGTGGATTCTGGTGGAGGAGGTATATCTGATGAAGCAATATCACCCAGAAAATCCATGTTTGCATCAAAATTATCATCATCAGACAAAGGTGACTCATCTTCTTCCCATACTGGAGCTTCACCAACTGTCTGATCACCAACTTCCCTATTCAAATCAATCTGAGCATCCTGCTCAACATTTTCTTGTTCCACAATCAAAGTGCCATCTGCATTCATTATATCACCAGCCGAAGAATGTGAAACTGGAATTACTAGAGGTGAGGCTCCAGTAACCCCAGTCTGTGCAAGAGTTGTGTCAGAAATATGGCTAAGTACAAGAGATTGTGCTGACACGGACTCTACTGAGGGTTGGGTTGACCCTCTATTTTCTTCACCACTCACCCCTACAAGAATGTTGGGAGTGGTTGCTTGTAAGTTTTCCCTTGAGACATCTCCAGATTCCTATTGGGAGGAATCTGGATGGCTATCAACGGCACTACTGGGAGCGACCACATCTCCCACTTTCCTAAGACGACGAGGTTTAACATTTCTTGGTCGTCTGGAGGGGTTTTCAGGTAAGATATTCACATTCTGCTGAGGGTCAGGAACAACCTGGGAAGAAGACTGGAGTGATCTCTCCAGGTCCGCCACCTTATTTAAAAGGCCTTGGACCTCGGTGGAAGAAGAAGTGGAGAGACCACTTGGAGGAGCAAGTTCAGAAGCAATCCTGGTTACCAGAGAAACTTGTGCCTGGACTCCTTCAGTGGATGTTTCAGATGTTATAACAGTGGAGTCCAGCACACGGTGTTCAGGAAAGTCCAGTGGTGTTTCAAGTGGTGGAGGTTGAACTGATGAAATTTGGAGAGAACTGGGTTGAAGTATGGAGTATTTGGAGGAAGTGAAGATGGTGGTGGTGGAGGTGGTACAAAGGTTGATTCTGGTGGCGGTGGTGGAGCATTTAATGATTCAGGAGGTGGTGGCATATCAGTGGATTCTGGTGGAGGAGGTATATCTGATGAAGCAATATCACCCAGAAAATCCATGTTTGCATCAAAATTATCATCATCAGACAAAGGTGACTCATCTTCTTCCCATACTGGAGCTTCACCAACTGTCTGATCACCAACTTCCCTATTCAAATCAATCTGAGCATCCTGCTCAACATTTTCTTGTTCCACAATCAAAGTGCCATCTGCATTCATTATATCACCAGCCGAAGAATGTGAAACTGGAATTACTAGAGGTGAGGCTCCAGTAACCCCAGTCTGTGCAAGAGTTGTGTCAGAAATATGGCTAAGTACAAGAGATTGTGCTGACACGGACTCTACTGAGGGTTGGGTTGACCCTCTATTTTCTTCACCACTCACCCCTACAAGAATGTTGGGAGTGGTTGCTTGTAAGTTTTCCCTTGAGACATCTCCAGATTCCTGTTGGGAGGAATCTGGATGGCTATCAACGGCACTACTGGGAGCGACCACATCTCCCACTTTCCTAAGACGACGAGGTTTAACATTTCTTGGTCGTCTGGGGGGTTTTCAGGTAAGATATTCACATTCTGCTGAGGGTCAGGAACCACCTGGGTTACTGGTGGTACCATTTCAGCATTGAGGACTCCAGTGGGTCCTTCATTATTTTGAAGCCCGCCTGGAGCCTCTTCCAAATCATCTGGTGATGATGCATCGGTTTCATCATTTCTAAAATGGTTGAGCATATTTGGAGGGATATCAACTTCACCAGTTGTAGATTTTAATTGGGTTAAATCCCTCATATACTCACAAACAGAAAAATGATTTGAATTGTAATCATACTCATTACGAAGAGCTCTTTTAAAAACAAGTGAAAGGAAACGAATAAAAGGTACATGAGCTTTTCTACCTTTCACTTTCAGACGCTCAACAAGGTCATCAAAGAAAATCTGTGCAAAATCGACCCTGTATCCAAACCATAGGCAATATGCAATCTGGAGTTGTGTCTGGTTAATCTGATCTAACCCTCCAGAGCTGCCTCCCAAACACTCAACCAAATGAGTGAAGAAAAATCTCCATGAGTCTGTTAATTTACTCATGTAGATTGTTCCCTTTCTCTGTAGCACACCATGTTCATCCAAAATATCAGTGTGCCCCATCTGCCTACACACATCCCTCATATTAATGCCAGAGGGAAGTGTAATGCCCATTTCATTTTCTGCAAAATAATTTAATCGAAGGGCATCTCTGAGAGAATCAACGGTGAGAGTGAAGGCCCTGGTGCCTTGTTTTAGTGTATAGTGGATTGATTCATCTGTATCCACATACACAGCTGTGTACCAGAATTCACACAAATATTCGTGGTACATATTTCCAGGGTTGAGAGTTAGGGCACCATAAAGTGGACAACTGAGGAAGAAGGCATTCAGTCGCCCAATGATTGATTGAGGATCATGGGTGCTAGAAAGTTTTGCCATCCAATTATTCATGTTTATTCGGATGGCCGACGCTTCTAAAGCAATGTGTGGTGCTCTTCTAACGGCGGGTGGAGGAGCATAAGTAGCAGAAAGAAGATTTTTGTTGGAGTTTGATTGTCGAGGGGCCATTTTATACAAGCAAATAACCCAGAAAAGAAAGAAAAGATGATGATTTACAGCTTTTTAGGGTTAGATTTTATGAATTTATGATGAAAGAGAGTGATGATTGGAAATTGAATGAAAAAGAGAGTAAATGAAGGAATTTTGGGAGTAAATACTTTCGAAATGAAGTGAAAAAGAGTAAATATGGGTATTTATAGAGGAGAGAGAAAATGGAATTCAAAACGGTTAATTTGAAATTATTCAAAGTAATTTTGATCGGTTTTGAAATCCGCATTTAATGCATCCCATCACACATAAATGTATGACAGTTTGACAGCCCACAAAAATAACCAACTTGTACTTTTTATCTTCCCAAGGTAAAATATCCATCATTAAGTTTGAAAAATGTTATGCCACGTGGATAAAAATAGTAACTATCCATTCAAAAGGTTTGCTTACGTGGCATACACAATGACCAAGTATTAAAATATTATGACTGACATACCATGACTCATTTTAGTGCATCTGGAGGTTGACTGGACACTCCAGGATCACTGGTGGATTATGCCAGTGAAGTATGCACTAATGGTACTCTGGAGGACTTCCAGAAATGTACCAGTGATATTTTCCAGAAAAATTTCTTCCAGAAAAATTCTTCCAGTGGGAAAATAAATTCCCCCTGAAATTAAAAACATTTTAAGGACAAAAATATATGGTCTGAGTCTTCCCCCTGGAATGGTGATCCATAAATCTATTAATGCAAAGATAGTATCACAAAGGCGTTCGATAGCTAAGCTGGTATAGATTTATAAATCTGGAAATCAAAGAACCCTGCCAGTGTCACAAAGGCGTTCGATAACTAAGCTGGTATAGATTTATAAATCTGGAAATCAAAGAACCCTGCCAGTATCACAAAGGCGTTAGATAGCTAAGCTGGTATAGATTTATAAATCTGGAAATCAAAGAACCCTGCCAGTATCACAAAGGCGTTAGATAGCTAAGCTGGTATAGATTTATAAATCTGGAAATCAAAGAACCCTGCCAGTATCACAAAGGCGTTAGATAGCTAAGCTGGTATAGATTTATAAATCTGGAAATCAAAGAACCCTGCCAGTATCACAAAGGCGTTAGATAGCTAAGCTGGTATAGATTTATAAATCTGGAAATCAAAGAACCCTGCCAGTATCACAAAGGCGTTAGATAGCTAAGCTGGTATAGATTTATAAATCTGGAAATCAAAGAACCCTGCCAGTATCACAAAGGCGTTAGATAGCTAAGCTGGTATAGATTTATAAATCTGGAAATCAAAGAACCCTGCCAGTATCACAAAGGCGTTAGATAGCTAAGCTGGTATAGATTTATAAATCTGGAAATCAAAGAACCCTGCCAGTATCACAAAGGCGTTAGATAGCTAAGCTGGTATAGATTTATAAATCTGGAAATCAAAGAACCCTGCCAGTATCACAAAGGCGTTAGATAGCTAAGCTGGTATAGATTTATAAATCTGGAAATCAAAGAACCCTGCCAGTATCACAAAGGCGTTAGATAGCTAAGCTGGTATAGATTTATAAATCTGGAAATCAAAGAACCCTGCCAGTATCACAAAGGCGTTAGATAGCTAAGCTGGTATAGATTTATAAATCTGGAAATCAAAGAACCCTGCCAGTATCACAAAGGCGTTAGATAGCTAAGCTGGTATAGATTTATAAATCTGGAAATCAAAGAACCCTGCCAGTGTCACAAAGGCGTTGAAGCAAGGTTTAGATGGTGAAGAGTTCATATCATATTTCTTTAATAGATCTCTAACATATTTTTCTTGATTAATAAAAATACCATCACTGGTTTGTTTAATCTGAAGACCTAGAAAAAATGTTAATTCACCCATTAAACTCATCTCATATTCTGAAGACATGATTTTAGAAAATTTCTTGCACATATTTTCATCAGTAGACCCAAAAATAATGTCATCAACATAAATTTGTACCAGCAGAAGATTACCTTTTTCACGAAGAATAAATAAGGTATTGTCAATTGCACCTCTTTTAAAGCCATTTTTCAATAAGTGTTTAGTCAGAGTGTCATACCAGGCACGTGGAGCTTGTCTGAGACCATAAAGTGCTTTGTCCAGACGATATACCCAGTGGGGATGTTTTTCATCAACGAAACCTGGTGGTTGCCTGACATAAACTTCTTCTTCCAGTTTTCCATTCAAAAATGCACTCTTTACGTCCATCTGGTAGACCTTGAATTGATGATGAGCAGCAAATGCTAAGAATATTCTGATCGCTTCAAGTCTAGCCACTGGAGCAAATGATTCATCAAAATCAACATCTGATTGGCAATACCCATGTGCAACCAATCTGGCCTTGTTTCTGACAACATGGCCATCTTCATCTACCTTGTTCCTGAAGACCCATCTGGTTCCAATTGGTTCTTTCTTGCCAACTGGGAAAGGAACCAGGTTCCAAACCTTATTCCTTTCAAACTGGTGTAGCTCTTCTTGCATAGCTATCACCCAGCTTGGATCTTCCATAGCCTCGTCAATCTTCTTCGGTTCAATCAGTGATAAGAAGCTGACGTATAAACATTGTTCACTGGAGGCTCTTCTGGTCTGAACCCCTCTACTGGAGTCTCCTATGATTTGATCAATAGGATGTGCTTTTGACCACCTAGAGTATTGACCAGGATTGTTATGTATAACAATATCAGTGCAAGAATTCAGTTGGGGTGCATCAGTTGAAGCATTATCAACTGGCACCCAAGGTTCTTCATAAACTATCTCCACATCTTCATCATAGTCATTAAGATCACGATGTGCATCATGAAATTCCTCATTGGAAGGCATTTCTTGAATAACTGGTTCAGTTTCAACTGAATCTGATACTGGGGGAGTAGTACGAACATCTGATCCAATAATAAGTTCAGAGGGTAGTTTGAAACTTATTGAAGGATAGAAAGGAGTACTACTGGGGGGTTTCTTAATCTGAACAGGTTCCAGATCAGGATGACTGGAAACTGTGTCTTCTGAATCTTTATTGTAGTTGATAGGATCAGATTCACAGAAGACAATTGGAGTTACTGGGGGAGTATCAAGGGTTGGCTTTTTATTGATTGCTGCATTTGACTCATCAAATGTGACATGTATGGACTCATGAACCTTCTCCAGTCTTTTGTTATAGACTCTGAAGGCCTTGCGAATTGCTGAATAACCTAAGAAATATCCTTCATCAGCTTTGGCATCAAATTTGCCTAACTGACTGGAGTCGTTCAGGATGTAAACTGGACATCCAAAAACGTGAAAATAACCAATATTTGGTTTTCTATTTCTTAATACTTCATAGGCTGTCTTTTTGTTCCTTTTGATATACACTGGCCGGTTCTGAGTGTGGCAAGCAGTAGCACCTGCTTCAGCCCAGAAACTGGTTGGGAGACCAGATTCAGCAAGCATACTCCTGGCAGCTTCTATCAGCGTTCGATTTTTTCTTTCTACAACTCCATTTTGCTCTGGAGTTCGTGCTGAAGAGAAATTCTGGGAGATGCCAGTGTCAGTACAGAATGACTCCAGTGTAGCATTCTGGAATTCTGTTCCATTGTCACTTCTTAACTGACACACTTTTCGCTTATATTTGAGCTCAATTTGCTTAATAAGAGTGATGATTTCAGCAGCAGCTTCATTTTTAGACCTGAGAAAGATAACCCAGCAATATCTGGAAAATTCATCGACAATCACCAGAGTGGATCTTTTACCAGCACGAGTCTGAACATTCACTGGACCAAAAAGATCCATATGAAGCATATGAAATGGTTCAGATATGCTAAAATTCTGCTTGGTCTTGAAACTGGCACGTTTCTGCTTCCCCATCTCACATCCTGGACATGGCCTTCCCTTTATGAAGAAAACTGAAGGTATCCCATCTACCAGTTGTTTTCTAGACAACTTATTAATATTTTTGAAATTTAAATGGGATAACCTTTTATGCCATAACCAGTTTGTGTCTTCATCAGCTTTGGCATCAAATTTGCCTAACTGACTGGAGTCGTTCAGGATGTAAACTGGACATCCAAAAACGTGAAAATAACCAATATTTGGTTTTCTATTTCTTAATACTTCATAGGCTGTCTTTTTGTTCCTTTTGATATACACTGGCCGGTTCTGAGTGTGGCAAGCAGTAGCACCTGCTTCAGCCCAGAAACTGGTTGGGAGACCAGATTCAGCAAGCATACTCCTGGCAGCTTCTATCAGCGTTCGATTTTTTCTTTCTACAACTCCATTTTGCTCTGGAGTTCGTGCTGAAGAGAAATTCTGGGAGATGCCAGTGTCAGTACAGAATGACTCCAGTGTAGCATTCTGGAATTCTGTTCCATTGTCACTTCTTAACTGACACACTTTTCGCTTATATTTGAGCTCAATTTGCTTAATAAGAGTGATGATTTCAGCAGCAGCTTCATTTTTAGACCTGAGAAAGATAACCCAGCAATATCTGGAAAATTCATCGACAATCACCAGAGTGGATCTTTTACCAGCACGAGTCTGAACATTCACTGGAC
The DNA here is from genome assembly GCA_034093135.1 of Erigeron breviscapus. Classification (NCBI taxonomy): domain Eukaryota; kingdom Viridiplantae; phylum Streptophyta; class Magnoliopsida; order Asterales; family Asteraceae; genus Erigeron; species Erigeron breviscapus. Next base: position 92,796,006 of record CM067172.1, read on the forward strand.
CAAAAAGATCCATATGAAGCATATGAAATGGTTCAGATATGCTAAAATTCTGCTTGGTCTTGAAACTGGCACGTTTCTGCTTCCCCATCTCACATCCTGGACATGGCCTTCCCTTTATGAAGAAAACTGAAGGTATCCCATCTACCAGTTGTTTTCTAGACAACTTATTAATATTTTTGAAATTTAAATGGGATAACCTTTTATGCCATAACCAGTTTGTGTCTTCATCAGCTTGAGTATAGAAACACTGCTCTGAAGGAGAGCTTTCCATATCCATAATGTACACATTCCCTCTTCTGGGAGCAATCAGTACTACCTTCCAGTCCTTGTTAAATACAATCCCCTGAGCAATATTGAACAGAACTTGATAGCCATCATCACACAGTTGACTAACACTGATCAGGTTATATTTCAAACCATTCACATAAGCAACTTGTCTGAATTTGACTTGTCCATTGTTCAGAACACCATACCCCTCAGTCTTTCCACAACCATCATTTCCAAAAGTAACGGAGGGTCCATCAGAAATTATGAACTCCTCCAGCAGGGTCTTACATCCGGTCATTGTCCTGCTAGCAGCACTGTCAAGATACCAAATATATTTCTTTCGATCGCCCTGCACATCCACCAGATTAATTAGTTAGTTTTGGGAACCCATCGACTAATGGGTTCATTGGACCCTCCCTTATAGGTCCCTGGGGTATCTGGTTGAGTTCACTTTCTTGTATAATAGATTTCTCTGAAAATACAATTGGAGTAGATAGTTTTGAAACCTTTTTCTTTTTCTTCTCGACTGGAGGAACATTTTTATCTTTCTTTGAAAAAGGTTTTGAATTTTGTTTAGGGCCAGATGAAGTACCCTCAAAATTGTTCAGTCTTGCATTACAACTTTGAACTTGACGAGCCAGTAGTTGAAACTGGCTTTCCAGCCTTAACAAAATGGTTTCTTCAGATGACACCTTAGCCTTTCCAGTTGACGTAGGGAGACATTCTTTTTCTTTGTAACTGAAGGTTCCTTCGAAGGAGACTGAGGCAAAGGTTTTTGATTGACCTTTTTAACTGGAGTAGTCATCTGTGATGCTCCAGTCTTAACCTCTGGGAGTTGAGCTGGAATAATACAAGTTTTTGGGGTAGAGGGTTCATCATAAATTGTGCTTGGTTTGACCTCTTCTGGTAACCGGTCAATAACTGGTATTAATGCTGCAACATGAGTATTTCCATCCAAATATGCACGTTTTTGGGATGGAAATTGGTTTATTCCAGCATCATATGGCTTTCTGGTTTCTAGCCATGATTTAATGACCTGTTTTTCTTTTTGTAAAATTATTTCCAGGTCATGTTTTTCCTCAGTAAATCTAAAAGCTCCATACAAGGTTGATAACGTATGAGTATGCAAAGTTTTTCCTTGTCTTAGAACCAAAATCATGTGAGACCATTTGGTGGGCAAAATATCACAAAATTTCTTCAGAAGTATATCCTTGTCCTTCTCAACCCCCAGTCCTCTCAACTGGTTTATAATGCTCATAAATCTGGTGTAAGTACCAGTAAGAGACTCATTGGGGAGAGCAAAAAATGACTCATACTTCTTGTTTAGGGAGACCTTTCTGGAAACAACAGTGTCATCACCTCCTTCATACTGGTTCACCAGTTCATCCCACATGGTTTTAGCACTAGGATAGAGAACTAGTGTGGGAATTAGGGTTTCTGGAACAGCCCCGAGGATCATGTTTTTAAGGATGGTATTAAGATTTACCAGTCTCCTCTCCTCTTCAGACCAGTGTTCCTCCCTCTTTTCCCTTCCAGGTCTAGATCCAGTTAGATCAAGAAGTGGGTTGAGAGGAGCTTTGGGAAAATAAGGACCTTCATTTAAAATTTTAATCATATTCCTCTCAATGCCAGTAACATGGAGTATCATCCTAGCCTTTCACGTCCCGAATTCATCACTGTTCCCACTAAATTTAGGAACAGGAGTGTTCGAGTAGTGCACATGCACATGTGAAGAAGCGGGAGTAGGAGGAGGTGGGGGATTATTGTTAATAACAGGTGGTGGTTCATTTTGATCATTTTGAATAGGATCAGGACCAAGACTGAAACCTCCTTGTGTATTTTCTGGGTTGGCCATCAAGAAGCAGATCTAGGCAAATATGTTAGCCTTCTGCTCTGATACCACTTGTAAGTCCCTCACTTGATGGTTTAACCCACTAGTGTAAAATACAACAAGTCAAGTATGCACTAGATTGGACTAGTATTACTTAAATATAAATGCAAGTATATAAATAAAGTAATACAAGACTTAAAGCAATAAATAATGTAAAGGTGGAAAACAATGTAATTTTCTTGTGTATTTTTTTTATGATGTTAAATAAAATACAAGGTTGTTGCGGAACCAAAATATTACAAGTATGTAAATATCCTAACAACCTATGAATTACAAATGATCTATATTTGCTAAATATTCTCCTTTGATCGAAACACTTAAAGTTGTGAAGTATTCCTTGTTACGATCGAGAGTATTTAGACAAATTCACCAATTATGCAAAAAGTAATTGGAACGAGGTAAATGACTTGGTATTTATAGGCAAATAAATTCAACAGTGAATTTGTTATGCCGTACAAATATGGTTGCATGCATTTAAGGAAACAACTTTAATTCCTTAAATGCATTGGTTAAAGTACAAGGATAAAGTCATGTTGATGTGACTTGTCATCCTTTTAACCAACCACCTTTACACACGTATTGTACTTTTATCAATAGACAAATGGATTGTCCGTGTAAAAGTGTGTAAAGGCAAAAGTCAATTCCTCGTAATCAGTGTTCAGACTTGTAAGGTCTAGAACACTGACAAAGCTCCAGTCAGGAGATCTGGTAAGACTGTCAGTAGGCTCCACTGCTTGTCAGTCTTCTTTCTTCAAACTTCAGTCTTTGACTTCAGTGAGAATGTCTTGAGTGGGATGATCTTGACTGGAGTGAAGTCCAGTAAGCTGAAATTTGGTGAACTCCAGATTTCCTATACAAGTGAGATGCTTACTGGTCTTCCATTATTTTTGGACAAATCTTCAGTGACGCTCCAGTCTTCAAGTCTGGAGTGGGTCCAGTCAAACTGGACCTAACAGTGTGGTTATTAATGTAAATGTAGTTGACGTAAAAGGATAGCATAGTTAATGAAAAGGGACACTTGTGAAATATGAGATATGTGTAAAGATGTTTGGTTTTATGTAAAGGTGTTTTAGGGTTTAGGATATAGGTGTTAAAAGGTTAGGGGTAAAAAAGATAATTCAAAGACTGAATTGTTTAAAGGGAAAAAAAAAGTCTTTCTCTTTATTAGATAGTATAGATTTGTGTTCACTCTCTATGATTTTAATTTTTAAACCGACTCATTCTTCTTTAATCTTTTATTTTAAATCATTTGGTGATTTATATATTTTGTTGATTGTTACTATAAGAAACATGCATGAGATCCAAATTTTAAGATGGATGGAAGAATTTATATATGATGATACGTGTCCTTCTATATATATATTATCTCCTGGGACAACCCGGATAACATATGTTCTTCCTCTAAAAAAAGATTAGGCTCAATGTGAAGTGGTTATAAAACACTTTTTTTTTAACAGCGAGTTAATAATTAGTAGTTAGCAGTTAGCATTCGAGACACCACAGTGACATCTAGGGGCAGTATGCAGTGCTCGAACTACGCATGTCTGAGATGAAACTCAGTACTCTCGAAACCCCCCCTCCCCCTAATAATCCACTCCTACAAATGTAGGAAGTGAGATTCGAAGCCTAGTAGATTTCTCCAAGATCAAAGATCTTACCAATGGATCACCAACCCATTGGCCATAACTAAAACAACTTAAAATTTGTAACCTTTGTTTTAATTTAGAAAATGGCCGAAAATTGGCGTATATCTCTATATATATATAAAGCTATCAGAAAGTGCTCACGTGGCACTCTCTGAGCCTGCCATGAGCCTCCACATAAGTAGTTAATAGTAAAAATCATGTTTTATGAAAACATTTTCAAAAATGCCAGAGGTGGGGATAGAACCCATGACCTCTAGCTTGGCATGTAAAGCCTTTTGCCAGCTGAACTACATAATGTTTTGTTTGTTTTCTCACACCTCACAGTTAATAAACAACCAGAATCCTCAAATGCCTTCAGAAGTCATATATTTGATACACTCTGGTATAATTTAGGAAACAAACAATCCTTTTTCCTTGCCATACAATCAAACTTTTGCTTTTTTTAAAAGGTATTTATGTTTTAAATAAAAAATATCATTGTTCTTGTGTTTTCTTTAATAGGTTTTGATGAATTCATATTTATTTTTTGATTTATTGTGTTTTTCTGCCCTGATTTTTTTTTATTTTAGCATTTTTTTCGTATCATATTTGTTTGAATAGTTTTTTTTTTTTTTTTTTTTTTTTTTTTTTTTTTTTTTTTTTTTTTTTTTTTTTTTTTTTTTTTTTTTTTTTTTTTTTTATTTTAGCATTTTTTTTTTTTTTTTTTTTTTTTTTTTTTTTATTTTTTTTTTTTTTTTTATAAGCCCCCACTGCGCCGCAGTGGAGGCGTACACCTCCCACTGCGCCGCAGTGGGAAGTTACGGAAGCAGACGACCAAACTTCCCCACTACGCCGCAGTGGAGGCGTACACCTCCCACTGCGCCGCAGTGGAGGCGTACACCTCCCACTGCGCCGCAGTGGAGGCGTACACCTCCCACTGCGCCGCAGTGGAGGCGTACACCTCCCACTGCGCCGCAGTGGAGGCGTACACCTCCCACTGCGCCGCAGTGGAGGCGTACACCTCCCACTGCGCCGCAGTGGAGGCGTACACCTCCCACTGCGCCGCAGTGGGAAGTTACGGAAGCAGACGACCAAACTTCCCCACTGCGCCGCAGTGGAGGCGTACACCTCCCACTGCGCCGCAGTGGGAAGTTACGGAAGCAGACGACCAAACTTCCCCACTGCGCCGCAGTGGGGTGGAAACACTCCCACTGCGCCGCAGTGGGATATTTCGGATCTCAGCCTGCAGTTTTCCTGCAGGTCTAAAACTTTTGAAAATCATAATCCAAACTTCAATCTTGCACAATCTTTTACCAATTCCATTATCCGCATTTAGCTAAAGCAATCAATATCCAAAAAGCATCTTTAACTTCAATCTTTACATTACTTAACTTTCTTCCGCATCCGGGACAACCTATAAAAAGGGTAAACAACTAAAAAGTAAGCAAAGCTTAGTGAATAATCTTGCATACGTTTATACCTACGAAGGAGGGCAATGCACAAGGACTGTTGCATATAGACTATGACACCGTCGTGTCATATCTATAATACTCACCTTGCACGCTAAACAACATATATGGATCCATTAGAGAATATCGGGGTTCTTAGGCCCCGAGAGGTTCTTAGGCCTTTTCTCAAAACAACAATAGGGGTTCTTAGGCCCCGGAGGTTCTTAGGCCTCATAACATTTGACCCCACCCGGGTCTAGCCGAATCAATTACCACACATGAAGATCTCATTTCAACATGATGTGGTCAATTGACCCAACGTAAACATAAAGGTATGCAAGAGTACTCACCTCCTCCGCGACAACCAAAATCATAAATCAACAAGACCGCAAGTACACAATACGTATGCTTCAACCTAGCAATAGTTCACAATTTACACATATAAGGTCATCAAGCTCAATTATCTCAAACACAAGGCTATCAAGCCATACTTTACTATCTTTACTAGCATCTCAATGCCCAACCCAACTTTTACATAATTCACATTCTCATCATTTACCCTCTTATATTAATCTTGGGTTGGTTCACATAACATGTATCTCTTATATCATTTTCAATTGGCCAAAAGTTACTTTCGTATCAAAATCATCATTTTCATATTTGACCTAGCAGACTTCAAACAAGACCATAACTTGAGTTCTACACAATATTTTGACCTCATTCCAGTGGACACTTCTTCTTAACACATTTTAGCACATTTTATCTTCAGTGACCAACACAAGATTTGACTCATACACGTGAGTTTTACTCGTTTTAAAAACCAACACTGCTGCCGTTAAACAGCTTTGACCTTACTGACTTCAAACGACCATAACTTGAGTTCTACACAATATTTTGACCTCATTCCAGTGGACACTTCTTCTTAACACATTTTAGCACATTTTATCTTCAGTGACCAACACAAGATTTGACTCATACACGTGAGTTTTACTCGTTTTAAAAACTGACACAGAATCATTTTTGCTGAAAGATCAGCATGACGACCCTGAATTCAAAAATTCATAACTAGAGTTCTACTTCGTCTTTTTAACCCATTCCAGTGGAAAAATTTAACTAACACAATAAGCTACATTTTCTTTTTAGGACTCAACAAGTGAAAATTCTGTCATGAGGGTGTTTAACTCGTTTGAAGGTCGGGGTCAGAATCTGTCCAGTTTTTTTTTTGTTCACACAAGTATTCATCAAAGTCTTCATGCAACCCAACTAAAACCCTAAATTTGATTAATTTACAAGAACCCTAACTTGCATAGAATCAATTTAACTCAATTCAATAAAACCCCCAATTTTCCAAATACAATTGATTGCATGAACCCTAATTTCTAAGGGAAAATAAAATTAGGTTAAAGAATTAATACCTTCAAGATTAAGAATTGGAATTAAGATGAATATCACAATTGTTCTTCTTCTTCTCCTCTTAATTTCAACCCATACACACACAACCCACACTCTCAATTTCTCCCAAATAGATGATTAAGAACATGAATGTTATTATTATTACTTGGATAATTCTTTGATTAAAATTGTTAGAGAGTAGAATAAGAGATGGAAGAATTAGAATAGGATTAAGGATCTGAAGATGAAGGAAAAGAGTGGAATGGATGAGTCAAAAGAAGAGAGGTGCCTGGCACTCTCCTGTAATGCCACGACCCAAAATAAATTTTGTGGGTAAAATACCCGCTATCCGCTAAAGTTCCAACTAAATTAACCCCATAGCCAAAAATAAAATACTAGGAAATTATTTTAATGTTAAAACTATAATAAAGGTTTATTTTCATTGGCTTAAAAATTTCGGGATGTTACAACTCTCCCCCACTTGGAACGGATCACGACCTCGTGATCCAAGCCGCATCTAGTAACGACTCTCGAGTTTAAATTAGCACATCATCATTCTCCCTCGCTTTTGCACTACCATGTAGGTCTTGACTTATCTTCTTCTTACACGTTTCTTCATAAAATCCATCACTCTTCGACATCGTCTTATCTTAATTCATTTTGAAGTTCGACTTCTTTTAAAAGTACATGTAGAACCTTTATGGTATAAAACTTTATAAAGCGAGAATCGAGAAAGGTAGAATAAATTCCTGGAAGTTCTGCGGGAAATTCCAAACAAATAGTAACCTTGTTGATTTGAGCAAGTATTTTGAAAGAATCGAAAACTAAGATCTTAGATTTTCCCTCATATGCAACTCGTAAAATAAATTCTTTGTTGGGATTTTTGGGTTTTTATCAAAGTAATATTATCCTTATAATATTAAAACGCAGCGGAAAATTGAACCATTTCAATGTATGTATATAGTTAAAAACCAAGTTTTAACTTTTAAAAGAAAAACCCAAACAATAAGGATCCATGTATATGAATAACATACATACAAAACAACAACCATAGGGTGTTTTAGAAGACTACCTTCTTCCAAGCTTATGAGAAGGTGGATATGAAGGAGATGGAGATCTTGAAGTGGCAAGTCTTCAACCTAGAAGAACCTCAAGCTAGTATACCCCAAGCTTCCAACAAACACCCAAACTATGCTAGGATTATTACTTGTAAACCCTTCCCTTTTGATCCCTTTGGCCGAAATTCAAGAGAGAAGAAAAGAGGAAGAGAATTGCTTATTGAGTATATGAGAGAAGTGTTCTTACAATTGCATGTAAGAATGGTGATACACACTATGTTATGTGTTGTAAGCTCCACACCAAGTCCATGTGTTATAAGTGTATGAAACACACTCAAGACCACATGGGGGGGGGGCGGCCTCCAAAGCCAAAAGGAGGAAAACAATTTTCTTTAATTTTATAAAATATATCCTTATATATTTTGTAGATAAATATGTAACATAACTTGTTACATATAATATGTAACATATTACATATTATACACAACACACATAAGTGTTTATTTCTCCAAATAAACATATTCACATTTTTCTCAAAATAAATCATCCATATAATTTATTTACATATCTCAAGTGCAATTATTTAGAAAACCACTTTCTAAATGTTTCAAGTATTGATATTTATTTAAAGATCAAATCATATAAATCAATATCATAAGTGTTTGTCTAGCTTGTTATTGGGTATGACCCGACTTGGATCATCACGAACTAGCCACGTCAATTTAATATGTGTCTTGGGCAGACGAATTCCAACAATCTCCCACTTGCACAAGATTCATAGAAGATTGACGCAAGCAGCAAATACCGCCTAACAACGGTTTGCTACCCCTAATACGTATGACGAAGTGCCATTCAATAACATCATCCTTTTCAAGTCCCTTACTTGAAATGATTTAGGTGAATCGATCATTTTTCCTTTTGTCACAGATGTCATGTTAAATCTTAGAGACACAGAGTGATCATTCTCTATTGATTTAACTTTGTAATAGGCCTTAGACATCTAACTCTCAACGAATAAGAGGGACAAATTCCATCTCGACTACATACGTCCTTCACAATCACCTTATATCATACCTGAGCTTAGTCTTATGTACTGCCATGTTTCAGAACAGCGAAGAGCTAAGTCAAAGTATAATATTCAGTGAATATCAAGACCCAATATGTATCTCAGGTCTGAGGATACAATGATATTCGCCTTTTAACTCAAGATTACTTATGATCAATCACAGAGATTCTGTAACACCCGTCGTTTAAAAATATGGGTTTTCAAAAACTTTTCACCTAACGGTGTTAAATTGCGGAAGTAAAGACTGTAAAAGTCAAAACCGATAAAAACATTTCGGTTTCTGCATTTATTTGGTGTTACATGCCATATCAAACAATAGTCAAATGAAAACCCAACGGTTGCCCAACATAAAACAACCGTTCACACATCTCTACATAAATTCGACATTAAATACGAAATGTAATGAATGTCTAAGAAAGCATCGTCTAAGGGTAGCTAAGGCTCCTGCATTGCATCTACCCAAGCTCACACGTCCTGCATCTAGTTTCCATCAAG
>CM067172.1:92806247-92845729 GCA_034093135.1 Erigeron breviscapus
TAAGACAAAGTCATTTCCTTGACAAAAATACTTTTAAGCATTCATTTTGCATTGAAGTGAATTTGTCCAAATACTCTCGATCTTAAACTGGGATACTTCACAACTTTAAGTATCTCGATCCTAAAGAGTTATTTGACAAATATAGATCATTTGTAACTCATAGGTTGTTAGGATACATACTTAATTGTATTATCTTGATTCCGCAACAACCTTGTGTTTTATTTAACATCATAAATAAAATACCCATGAAACAATACATAATGTTCCACTTTATTTGTTTATTGCTTTAAGTCTTGTATTACTTTATTTATATACTTGCATTTATATTAAAGTAATACTAGTCCTTTCTAGTGCTTATTAGACTTGTTGTATTTTGCACTTTCCTGGTTAACCATCGAACTTAAGGGACTCACAGAGATCACCAAGCTGGCCACTCCTCAGGTTGATCTGGCCCCACTCACCAGTGAGATCAACCAGTTGAGAGGCAGTATTGAAAGTTTGAACACCCAGGTATCTCTACATGCTCAATCTTTAGATAGACTGACAACTGAAGTAGAAAATCTGAAGAAGAAGGATGATGAAGTGAAGGATAAGGTTGTCTCCGGTTTGGATGAAGACTCCAAAATTTTTAAATGAACTAAAAACTGGTCAAGAACAAGTTAGTGCAAATGTCTTGATTCAGTCAAAGGAGACGAACCATTTATGGAGGTCCTTCAGGATGATGTGTGGAATCTTCAAAGAGTGTAAGGACATGCAGTCATGGCAGCCTCTTGACCGGTTGCCATCTCACCCCTCTGAATGGGAAGGTATTCGGGCAGGTCTAGATGCTGCCAAGGGGGAAAGAAGTGCTGTCCTTCCACCAGTTGCACCTAGAAGGACTCCATCTGGAAGAGAATTGATTGTGGCTACCAGTACTGAAGCTGGTGAGCAAAGAGTTGGTGGATCTGTTGATTATGGTGATAGGGGGAATGTTGTTTTGGATAAGGGAAAAGGTTTAGCTGGTGATGCATCTGCCCAGCCGGCCACTGATGTAATGCTTGAAACTGGTAATGCTGATGTACTTCCTCCAGTTTCAGTTAGTGATAGTAGAAGACTGGCCAGACTTGGAAACGATATCAAAGAAAGAAAGAAAATGAAACAAAGAAACCAAGCTGAAGCCAGGGCACATCTTGCACAAATCAAGTTACTTGATATGAGTGATGCCAATCTTTTGGGCATCACTAAGGAGGAGTATGTTAGGATCAAGAATGATCCCAGGATAGTTGACCAGTTGAAAGAAATGCTGGATGTAGAACTGGACAGACACTATCCTGAGGATGAAGCTGAATTCGATGCCAGAAGCTTGAACATTTCAGTGGAGAAGGCCAAGGAGAATAGGGCCATCGGGATTCATAAACGAATTGAAAATGTTAAGAAGGTTGTGAAGAAGGTTTTGAATCCACCAAGAAGGATTCCACAACCAAGAAGACCACTGTCTAGAGATGCTGACCTTAGCACATTTGTTGAACCAACTGGCGAGGTTTCAAATGAAGACATCAAGTCCGCTGTACTGGCTGCTGGTGCTGGGAGTATAAGAATTACAAATGAATCTGAAGCTAGAAGCTACTACTCCCAGATCATGTCAACCAGAAGACATAGTGGTACTAGTAATGGTGTAAATGTAACAATCAAGCCAGGCACCAAAGTTTTTCAAGTCGAAGTTAGTTATACCAGGGGGCCACTGGTTAAAACTGACAATCCTGGTGCTATGCAATATGGGTTCAGCGAATGGGTGGAGATGGTGAATGTACTGGATGCGAAGGCACAAAAGAATAGGTTTGAGAAAGCATGGGCAAACTTTCTAAGGGGCAAATATCAACATAAAGAAAATCTTGAGCAAAAGTTGAATATTGACCCTGAAGACTCTCAGCCTATCTCTTCAGTTGCCAAGAGAAGAAGAACTGGCGAAGGGCCATCTCATTAAGTTCTTTCTTCAGTTATCTACTTGTAATTTGTATTACATTCTGTAACTTGTATAAATTCCATTTCCTTGTATAAATGAAGTTACCAGTTTGTAACCACAAGGTAGATAAAAGATTAAAATCTAACAAACCTAAAAGAAAAACCTAAGGCATTTATTGATCTATAAAAATGCCTTAGGAACTTAGATAGATTTTAATCGAACAAGTATCTATAGTTCACACTTGTATAGATACAAGAACTAGAAAAAGACTTAGACTATATTTCTAGACAAATAGGGGGAATTTGTTAGGACCAGTTCACCTGGAACTGTCCAGTCACCAGTTGCATCTGGAGACCAGTGAAACTGGTGACCAAGAAGATTTGTCCAGAAATATATTGAAGTCCAGTTGCACCGTACAGTCAACGTAACTGAAGACTTCCTCCAGTTGAAGAATCATTCCAGTTGAAGTCGAAGACAACAAATGGAAGATAGAGAATGGCAATGGCAGCGAAGCCCAGTTAGCATTCTAGTCAGTTACAAACTGGAGACCATCAGTGGAAAGCCCTTACAAAGCTTTACACTGATTACGAGGAATTGACTTGTATGCTTTATGTACCTTTACCCGGATAATAAGCCTTATCTTATTATTTAAGTAATAAAAGGTACATAAAGGTGGTTGATTAAAGTTGCCTTAACATGCGACTTTACACTTCTTTTTAAGGAATTAAATGCTATTCCTTAAATGCTCTCAACCACATTTGTACGGCCAAAGTTGACATCCCAATGTTAACTTTGCCTATAAATACAAGTCATTGCACAACCAAGAATATAACTTCTTCGAATACACTTCGATAGAATTCACTTTGCAAACCTGCAATATTCTTGGTGAACTTGTGCAATATTCTCTCAATCGCTAAAAGGAACATTTCACAACTTTAAGTATTTCGATTGTCTTGAGAAATTCCGAGTGTAGATCAATTGTATTTCATAGGTTGTTAGGATATTTACATTCTTGTATTATCTTGGTTCCGCATCAACCTTGTAATTTATTTAATATCAATAAATAAATTACACATTGAAAAATACATATTGTCTCATCAAGTTATCTTACAAGTTATTTGTATTATTGCATTGTTCTTTACTTATTGTCATTTAAATAAGTAATCTATCTAGAACTTGGTATATACACACTGCAACTGGTCGTCTCCAGTTCAGTGCATATATTGCAAAGTAACTCCACCATCGACATTGAGGTGTCTTCAGTAGTACCATCTATCAAGTTGGGACTTACAGGAGTAACTAAAGACAAAGATATTTTGTTAGAAAAGTTTTGTGATATTTTACCTTCAAAATGGGAAAATTTGATTTTGGTCTTAAGACAAGGAAAAACCTTGCACAGGCACACTCTTGCTTCCTTATATGGAGCCTTCAGATACACTGAAGAGAATAATGCTGAAAGAGCTATGGCTGAGCAAGATGCCAAAAATCATGCTTCTACCAGTTCAGTCATGGTTCAGTATTCTGAGCCACATGAGACTGCTCTACTATCTTCTGAGAGTGATCATTCTGACTCAATGAAGAAGATGGTTTCTGAAATATTAAAAACTGGTATTTCTGATAATGTTACTCATGGTTGTGATGAGGATGACAATGATGATCTGGTTGCCATGCTGGCTAAAACGTTCAATCGTTTTAAGGCCAAATCTAATCAATTTGGCAAACCATTTGCTTTGAGCGCTTCTATTGATAAGTCTAATCTTGAATGCTTTGAGTGTGGCAAGAAAGGAGATTTCATGAAGGAATGCAGATCTAGTCAACCTTCACCATCACAATCTGCCCCTAACCACTCTATTTTTCAGAAATCTGATAATAGCTATAAGGATAAGTACAAGAAGTTGAAAGCCCATATAGCTCTCATGGCACAAGACAACTCAAGCAATAATGGTTGTATGATTGCCAAAACTGAAAAATGGGAAGAGTCTGATGAATCATCTGATGATGAGGAAGAAGTTAGGGACATGTGTTTCATGGCTCGTGAAGATCAAGGTCATTTGGTCAAGTCTGATGTTGATTCTGGTCGTTGGGTGGATATCATAATGAAAAAAGGTTAGTGATTTTGGTTGTGAAAGTAATGAGGAACATAAACTGGACCTTTTGGTTCTTTTAGAGGCTGACATCTCATTTGTTGAGACTGTTCGTTCAGAAAGTCTAAAAATGTTTGAAAATAATACTTCTGAACTGAACGCCAGTCAGGCCAGATTAAAAGAACTGAAAGATGTTCAGTTGGCTCTGAAAAGTTATCAGTCTATGGTTGCCACCTTAGAATTGGAAAAGGAAGAACTAAAAACCATCCTTGAAAAGGAACAAAAAATAATTAAATCTTGGATGAAAGCACCAAATCCAGATACTACAATCAAAAACACTTTTGCTAATCAAAGAGCAGCATATGAATCTGGTGATCTTCACTTAGCATCTATTATTACTGATTTAGATGCACTTCCAAAACAATTGAAACCAGAAATAATTTTTAAAGAAGTTGGCAACCAGAAAACTGTGACTGAGAAGGCCCAGGAACAATCTGAGGGCAAATCCTCTCAGTCTTCATCTAAGGCTCCTAAAAACCAAAAGAAGAAGAAAAATGTCTCCCCCACTGAGCCTTCTACCTCAGATTTAGGTAAGGCTCAGGTGTCTAATGAAGAATCAATTCTGTTGAGGTTAGAGAGTCAATTTCAGTTGTTAACTAGACAAGTGCAGAGTTGTAATGCACGTTTGAAAAATGTTGAAAGCACTCCTCTTCAACCTAAACAAAATGCAAAACCTTTTTCCAAACAAATCAAGCAAAAATCTGAGAAGAAAAAGGTTGAAAGTCCCATCAAACCAACTGTTTTTGTGTCATCTGAGATCCCCCTTGATCCTTCAGTTCCTCCTGAACCAAAGAAATCTGAGATATCTAAGGGAGAGTCTAGCGAACCCATCAAGAGATGGGTTCCCAAAAAGAACTAATCTTTGTGTTTGTGCAGGGAGACGGAAAGAAGAATATATGGTTTCTTGATAGCGCTGCTGGCAGAACCATGACTGGTTATCAAACCCTACTGGAGGAATATAGGGTGCAAGAGGGGCCCTCAATAACATTTGGGAATGATGAAAATGGAAAAACTGAGGGATATGGTGTTGTGAATAATGGACAAGTCAAATTCACACGTGTTGCATATGTGAATGGTTTGAAATATAACCTAATCAGTGTCAGTCAACTGTGTGATGATGGCTTCAAGGTTTTATTTGATATTTCACAAGGCACCATATTCAACAGGGATTGGAAGATGGTGTTGATTGCACCAAGGAAAGGAAACATTTATATCATTGATATGAATAGTTCACCCAGTGAATAATGTTTCTACACTAAGGCGGATGAGGATACAAACTGGTTGTGGCACAAGAGATTATCCCATCTGAACTTCAAGAACATTAATAAGTTGTCAAGAAAACAACTTGTAGATGGGATACCCTCAATGTCTTTCAATAAAGACAAGCCATGTCCAGGTTGCGAAATGGGTAAGCAGAAAAGAGCTTCTTTCAAGACAAAGCAAAATATCAGTATAACTGAACCTCTTCACATGCTTCACATGGACCTTTTTGGACCAGTGAATATTCAGACCAGAGCAGGAAAGAAGTACACCCTTGTTATTGTTGATGAATATTCAAGATATTGCTAGGTGATTTTCCTCAGAAACAAGAATGAAGCTGCTGCTGAAATCATTGCCCTCATCAAACAAATTGAACTCAAGCATAAGCGAAAAGTTTATCAGCTCAGAAGTGACAATGACACTGAATTCATAAATGCCACTCTGGAGTCTTTCTGCACTGAAACTGGCATATCTCAGAACTTCTCTTCAGCACGCACACCAGAGCAGAATGGTGTTGTAGAAAGAAAAAATCGAACGCTGATTGAAGCTGCTAGAAGTATGCTCAATGAATCTGGTCTTCCTAAGAATTTCTGGGTTGAAGTTGTTGCAACTGCTTGCTACACTCAGAACAGATCTGTTTATCTCAAAAGACACAAGAAGACAACCTATGAAGTACTCAGAAATAGAAAGCCTAATATTGGATACTTCCATGTATTTGGGTGTCCAGTATACATTCTGAATGATTCCAGTCAGCTTGGAAAATTTGATGCAAAATCTGATGAAGGATACTTTTTAGGATATTCAACAAATCTCAAAGCCTTCAGAGTCTATAATAAGAGACTTGACAAGGTTGATGAGTCAATTCATGTTACCTTTGATGAATCAAATTCTGCAATCTTCAATAAACCAACTCTTGTACCACCCTCAGAAAGTCCAATCAGTTTTGGTGAATCTGATCCCATTGTTCAATCTGATCAGTCACCTGAACCTGCTGCTGAACATCTCAGTTCAGAACCAACAAGAATTAAGACAAGCAACATTTCATTCTATCCTTCAGTCAGTTTTAAACTACCTTTTGAACTGACTATTGGATCAGATGTACGTGTTGCTTCACCTCAGATATCAGATTCCACTGAGTTACCCCAATCTGAAGAATTTCATGATGCAAGTCATGATCTGCAGGAGGAAGACGATGAGACTGAAATAGTCTTTTCTGAAGCTGCTCCTGAAGTAAATCAGAGGAGTTCTTGCACTGATATCATTGTTCATCCTGGTCAATACTCTAAATGGACAAAAGCACATCCAATCGAGCAAATCATTGGAGATTCCAATAGAGGGGTTCAGACTAGAAGAGCCACAAGCGATCAATGCTTAAATGTCAGCTTCTTATCACTGATAGAACCGAAGAAGATTGACGAGGTTATGAAAGACCCAAGCTGGATTGAAGCCATGCAAGATGAGCTCAATCAGTTTAAAAGGAATGACGTTTGGGAACTTGTTCCTTGTCCCGGCAATCTGAAGAAGGATCCAATTGGGACAAGATGGGTCTTCAGAAACAAGATGGATGAAGATGGACATGTAATTCGAAACAAGGCAAGACTAGTTGCTAAGGGTTACTCTCAAGAAGAAGGAGTAGACTTTGATGAAACTTTTGCACCAGTTGCTAGACTTGAAGCTATCAGAATTTTCTTAGCTTTTGCAGCTCATCACAAGTTCAAAGTCTATCAGATGGATGTCAAAAGTGCATTTCTGAATGGTGAATTGGAAGAAGTTGTGTATGTGTATCAACCACCAGGGTTCATCAATGAAGAAAAACCTCACTGGGTGTACAGACTGAACAAGACATTATATGGTCTGAGACAAGCACCTAGAGCCTGGTCTGATACTCTTACTAAACATCTTCTGAAAAATGGTTTTAAAAGGGGTGCAATAGATAACACTTTGTTCATTTTACATGATAAAAGTGATATCTTACTTGTACAACTTTATGTTGATGATATTGTGTTTGGGTCTATAAATGACAAAATGTGTAAAAGGTTTTCTGAAATTATGTGTGAACTTACATATTTCTTGGGTTTACAAGTGAAACAAACCAGTGATGGTATTTTTATAAACCAAAAAAAATATGTCAGGGATTTATTAAAGAAATATCAATTTGATTTAGTCTCATCAAAAGATACTCCTATTTCTGCACGATTAACTTTGGACTCAGATCCCAATGGAAAACGAGTGGATCCCGCAAAATATCGTGGTATGGTGAGATCCCTCATGTACTTAACTGCAAGTAGACCTGATATAATGTTTGCAACATGCCTTTGTGCAAGATTTCAGTCTGATCCCAGAGAAGCATACTCAAATGTTGTAAAAAGGATTTTCAGATACCTTAAAGGTGTCCCAGACTTGGTCTTTGGTATCCCAAAGGCTCAAGTCTAGATCTAATGGGTTATTCAGATTCTGATTATGCAGGTTGTAAAATAGATAGGAAAAGTACCACAGGTGGTTGTCATTTCCTAGGTGGCAAATTGGTTAGTTGGATAAGTAAGAAACAAACCGCAGTATCACTCTCCACAGCTGAAGCTGAATACATTTCTGCAGCCAGTTGCTGCGCTCAGATTTTATGTATGAAGAACGAACTAACTGACTATGGTGTTAAGTATACAAGAACTCCAATCTTTTGTGATAACACCAGTGCAATTGCCATTTCTCACAATCCTGTTATGCACTCCAAAACCAAGCATATCTGTAACGTCCGTGAGATTTGACCCTTTGACTTTATGTGTAATTTGACTAACAATCTAAGTTAATGAGATAATTGAGATTTACTTTGGGATGAAATGAATAAGTGTTATGCTTGACGGGTCGGGTGTATGACTTAAATGTACGATTCAATGTAAGGCGACATGTGAATTAACTTGTAAAGGTAAACGGGTCGACCCATGGGCAATACCCACGACCCATCAGCCACCTTTCACCCTCCTGGACCTCTCATTTCACCAACATTTCCCTCCTAACTCTCCTATCTCTCTTTCTCTCATTCACTTAGTGAATTCAAAGATCACAAATATCTCATCTCATCTTTCTCTCAAATTACATCTGCATCAATTAGAGTTATTGAACCAAAATCAATACAAGGATTATCATCATCTTCATCATGTCAAAAACTAGAGTTCTAAGTGCAAGACTTTCAACCCATTAAGCTCAAATTTGGATTTGAACACAAGAAGAAGGTTTTGGTTGTGGACGCGTGGAGCCCAATACTCGCTTATAATCTTATATTAACAATACTAGCTTCTTTTGCCGAACAAGGTGAGTTCCGTAGCTCCCTACTCATTTGAGATTCAGGCTGAAAAGTATAAACATACATGCTTTATTGTTTGAGTGATTGGTTGATTTGCTTGAGTTACCATCCGTCTTATTGTTTGATTTGTTTGTTAACAAATTGATAGATATAATGACACGCTAGATTGATTCGTATATGATTGTGATAATTGTTGATTAATTTAGGATAGTAGTGCATACATGGAAGTCGGTTATGCCTTCAAGGGGTTTTAGATGTGGTGGGAAGGCTGCGGGTGGCCCTATACATAAGCATCTAGGACTTGTTGAAAGTAGAATCCTCCGAAGTGTATGTACGTATTGTTAGGCTATTGGTTGGTTGATTGATTGTGGTTGGAATTGGGGATATATGGAATACGTTTGGTAGTCTGAATCGAGATTGTGAACGCCACATTGATCATTGCGATGACATGTGTGCACTAATACTTATACGTCTATGGTGCGAGAAGCACACATAGACACTCTTTTGTGCGAGATGCACACGGACATTCGAGTATATAGACGTATATACATCGATGATTTTGAGATGCCACATTGTTCATTGTGATGACATGTGAGTAACGTTGCATAGATGACTCGATAGTCATACATATCATATGCATCATGACATATTTATGCGTACTGTACATACCTTGATATAGACATCACTTGTGCTTATTCATTCACGCACTGCTTATATGTTGTATCTTGATGTGATTGAGATTGTAACGCTTAAAGGCTACGCTTATGTTATGTTTTGGCCTTTACTTATACTTGTTGTGATTTATGACAATGGTTCCTTGTGAACCATTCCTACGAACTCACCAACCTCGTGTTGACTATGCTTAGTACACTTTTCAGGTAACCAAGTTATTCCAAGGCATGAAGCATGATTGATTTGCTTGCTTGTGAACCCGGGCATTGGACTTATATGAATCAAGGATTCATCGCCTACTTTTGCTTTATGTTTAGACCAATAGTCATCTTTTGATGTTGTTTCTTTTGTAAACTTTGATGACTATTTGTTTCTCATACTTTCTGTACTTGAATTATCTTGTTTATGGATTCACTGGATCCTTTGTTTGCATTTAGTTCATGTTCTACATTAATCCCACCTTGTGCTATATGATTTCCGTAATATTTCGAGCCTTGGCTTGGGGTGTTACAGAATGGTGGCCCATGCGTGGTCGTAGAAAATTAGGCGGTTTGACCTAGACTACGGCTTAAGTTAAAACTCTTCATATAGCATGCATGGTTAGGAATTTTATGTGCAACGTGAATTTTGTGAACCCTAGAAAGTGTACATTGTAAGTTCGTAGTTAAGACCAATAATGTGATGAATGTGGAAGGAGTACAATGTGGTTAATGTGTACATTGATTGAACTTGATTGTAGTTGATATGGTTTGTTGTTATTGATTGGTGTTAGTTGTTGATTGTATGATGTATTGAACATGAGTAATTGGACCGATGAATAACAAGTTTAGTGGACTTAGCATGATGATATGATAAGCAAATATCCCCTAATGATTCTAGCACTCTTGCCTTAGCATAATGGAATGAAATGAGTATGTTATATCGACATGAGAGCATTGACCACTTGTGTGACTAACATGTGAGCATTCTGAGATTAACCAACGGGTCAACGTGTTGATTATTTTATAGAAATGATGAGACCAAGAAGAACCGGAACAAATTATAGGGCTAACTCGGAAGAACCTCAACCGGAAGCTCAACCGGTAGCTCAAAGAGGTCGTGGTAGAGGCCGTGGTGGTAGAGGTCATGGTGGAGGCCGAGGTAGGGGCCGTGGTGAGGCCCCCGGGCCAAACTTGGCGGAGGTGATCACTCAAACGGTCACCAACATCATGCCAACTATAATTGCTCAGGTCACGGCATCTCTTGGAGGGAACAATGGGGCACAACCTAATGATCCCCAAAATGCTGAAGTTCCGCAAAATGTGAATAACGTGGGTGCCCAACCTCACGTTGTAGTGGGGGATGGAGAGGAACCAGTGGAAGTTGATAACCATATTCCCATGTATAATCAACATGGAGTCTACCGTCAGGGGTGTCAATTCAAAGACTTCAAGAATTGTGGGGCACCGGAGTTTGATGGCTTGGGTAGTCCCGTGGATTGTATACGATGGTTTGAGAAGATTGAGGCGGTGATTGAGAGAAGTCACTGCACATATGATGATCGGGTTACTTATGCATCTGGTATGTTCAAGGAAGATGCTTTGAGCTGGTGGAACCAAGAGATAACCTTGGGTCGGACCTATAACTTGCCATGGGCCGATTTCAAGAGCTTGGTGACAGAGAAGTTCTGCCCGCCCTATGAACTACAAAATCTAACTATAGAGTTTGTCAATCTTAAAATGGACGGGGCCGATTACAAAGGCTATATCAGACGATTTCAAGAGCTTGGTGACAGAGAAGTTCTGCCCGCCCTATGAACTACAAAATCTAACTATAGAGTTTGTCAATCTTAAAATGGACGGGGCCGATTAATAACAAGTTTAGTGGACTTAGCATGATGATATGATAAGCAAATATCCCCTAATGATTCTAGCACTCTTGCCTTAGCATAATGGAATGAAATGAGTATGTTATATCGACATGAGAGCATTGACCACTTGTGTGACTAACATGTGAGCATTCTGAGATTAACCAACGGGTCAACGTGTTGATTATTTTATAGAAATGATGAGACCAAGAAGAACCGGAACAAATTATAGGGCTAACTCGGAAGAACCTCAACCGGAAGCTCAACCGGTAGCTCAAAGAGGTCGTGGTAGAGGCCGTGGTGGTAGAGGTCATGGTGGAGGCCGAGGTAGGGGCCGTGGTGAGGCCCCCGGGCCAAACTTGGCGGAGGTGATCACTCAAACGGTCACCAACATCATGCCAACTATAATTGCTCAGGTCACGGCATCTCTTGGAGGGAACAATGGGGCACAACCTAATGATCCCCAAAATGCTGAAGTTCCGCAAAATGTGAATAACGTGGGTGCCCAACCTCACGTTGTAGTGGGGGATGGAGAGGAACCAGTGGAAGTTGATAACCATATTCCCATGTATAATCAACATGGAGTCTACCGTCAGGGGTGTCAATTCAAAGACTTCAAGAATTGTGGGGCACCGGAGTTTGATGGCTTGGGTAGTCCCGTGGATTGTATACGATGGTTTGAGAAGATTGAGGCGGTGATTGAGAGAAGTCACTGCACATATGATGATCGGGTTACTTATGCATCTGGTATGTTCAAGGAAGATGCTTTGAGCTGGTGGAACCAAGAGATAACCTTGGGTCGGACCTATAACTTGCCATGGGCCGATTTCAAGAGCTTGGTGACAGAGAAGTTCTGCCCGCCCTATGAACTACAAAATCTAACTATAGAGTTTGTCAATCTTAAAATGGACGGGGCCGATTACAAAGGCTATATCAGACGATTTCAAGACTTGACTACCCTCGTTCCTCATTTGGTGAGTCCCGAGCTCCGGGCCATTGATAAATTTGTTTTGGGCTTGACTCCACAAGTCCGCTCTCTTGTTAACTCGGTCATGCCTACTTCCTTGGCCGAGGCTATTAATCGAGCCGGTAGTATAACCGAAGATTTGTTGAGGAGTGGTGTTTTGAGTAAAGCATCATCATCCAAAAGAAAGGAGGTGGCTGAGAGTAGTGGAGTGAAGAAGGTGGGGAGATTTAACCCCAAGAATGCTAACCGAGGAAGAGTCATGGCGGCGGTGGAGCCGGTAAAGAAGGCATATATGGGACCCCATCCTTTGTGTGGAGAGATGTAACAAGCACCACCCCACCCACCTTCAATTCGGGGCGTGCTTCAAATGTAACCAACCTGGGCATATAGCCAAAGAGTGTAGAGCGCCGAGGGCGACCCCACAAAATGTAGCCCCTCTTCAAGCCGTCCCTCCTTATGGTAATCAATGAAGGGGTGAGTGTTTTGAATGTGGTAGTCCTAATCACTACCGCAACAATTGCCCTCGATGGGTGGGACAACATGTTCAAGTAGCCGTCCACCCCAACCAACTTCAATTTGCCGGGCCTAATCGGAATCTAGGACAACAAGGTCAATAAGTCCAACCCCGTGGCCGAGCCTTTTCGGCCAATGCCATTGAAGCCCGTGATGATCCCAACGTTGTTGCAGGTACATTCCTTCTTAATGGTCATTATGCAATGGTTCTATTTGACTCTGGAGCCGATTTTAGCCTTATTTCCTCTAACTTTGTTCCCTTGGTTGATGTAAACCCGTGTGCTCTAAATTATGTGCTTGACATAGAAATGGTTAATGGTGCTCTAACAAAACTTAGTCAAATACTTCGTGATTGTATTTTGACTCTAAACGACGTCGAGTTCTTTATCGACCTTATGCCTTTAGATATTGGGAGTTTTGATATTATTGTGGGTATGGATTGGATGTCGGCAGTAAATGCGGTCATAGATTGTGGTGAGGGAGTTGTTAAAATACCGTTGTCTAACGGTAAGATTCTTAGAGTTCAAGGTGAAACTTCCGATTCTTCAAATTCTAAAGTCTTTAGTGCTACCGTCTCAAGGGTAGAATTGAAGACCGTCCCTATCGTTCGTGAATTTCCTGATGTTTTTCCGGATGACTTACCAGGATTACCTCCAACTCGTGAGCTTGACTTCCGTATCAATCTTATTCCTGAAGCCGCACCCGTTGCTAAAGCGCCTTATAGGCTAGCTCTCACCGAAATGCAAGAACTAGAAACTCAACTCAAAGAACTCCAAGAAAAAGGTTTCATTCGTCCTAGCCACTCCCCTTGGGGTGCTCCTATCCTCTTTGTCAAGAAGAAAGACAGATCCTTTAGAATGTGTATCGATTACCGGGAGTTGAATAAGCTCACAGTGAAGAACCGATATCCTCTTCCTAGAATCGATGACCTTTTCGATCAACTTCAAGGCGCTAAATGCTTTTCCAAGATTGATCTCCGTTCGGGGTATCACCAACTCCGAGTATATGAAGATGATATTCCAAAAACGGCTTTTCGTACTAGGTATGGTCACTTTGAATTCACCGTTATGCCCTTCGGGTTGACTAATGCACCGGCAGTGTTCATGGACTTGATGAATCGGGTGTGTCGACCTTTCTTAGATAAGTTTGTCATTGTTTTTATTGATGACATACTAGTTTTCTCTAAATCAAAAGAAGAGCATGCCGAGCACTTGCGGGAAGTACTTGAATTGTTGAGAAAGGAGAAGTTATATGCTAAATTCTCCAAGTGTGAGTTTTGGCTAGAAAAGGTTCACTTTCTTGGTCACATGGTGAGCAAGGATGGTATTCATGTGGACCCTAGCAAGATTGAAGCAGTCAAGGATTGGAGAAGACCCCAGACGCCATCTGAGATCCGTCAATTCCTTGGATTGACGGGTTATTATAGAAGATTCATTAAAAATTTCTCCCGTATTGCACAACCTCTTACCCTCTTGACTCAAAAAGAAGAGTTAAATGCAAGAACGGTCCCCGTGGTTTATCAATTTTTGCAACGGCAGTCCCTCTCTAACGGATTCGTTAATTAGTGTCGTTAAGTTTTCCATGTGAGTTGCACATGAGAGGTATTAATGTCCTTTTACTTACACAAACAGAGGGTGTTCAAAAGTATCTGTATTCGACCCTGTAATATGAAAATCCGATCTAATTTTATCTGAAAAGTCGGATATTCGAATTTCGGATATCCTAAATTTCGGATCCGGATAATGATTTTTGAAAATCTTGGGCATTTCAAAATATCCAAGAATATTCGAAAAGTTTGGATATTGAAATTCACTATGCGAAAGTTCGAATATCCAAAAATCGGATAGCTGAAAGTTGGATATCCCCCCAAAATTTCGGATATCCTAAATTTCGGATCCGGATAATGATTTTTGAAAATCTTGGGCATTTCAAAATATCCAAGAATATTCGAAAAGTTTGGATATTGAAATTCACTATGCGAAAGTTCGAATATCCAAAAATCGGATAGCTGAAAGTTGGATATCCCCCCAAAATTTCGGATATCCTAAATTTCGGATCCGGATAATGATTTTTGAAAATCTTGGGCATTTCAAAATATCCAAGAATATTCGAAAAGTTTGGATATTGAAATTCACTATGCGAAAGTTCGAATATCCAAAAATCGGATAGCTGAAAGTTGGATATCCCCCCAAAATTTCGGATATTCAAATTTCGGATATTCGAATTTCGGATATCCTAAATTTCGGATCCGGATAATGATTTTTGAAAATCTTGGGCATTTCAAAATATCCAAGAATATTCGAAAAGTTTGGATATTGAAATTCACTATGCGAAAGTTCGAATATCCAAAAATCGGATAGCTGAAAGTTGGATATCCCCCCAAAATTTCGGATATCCTAAATTTCGGATCCGGATAATGATTTTTGAAAATCTTGGGCATTTCAAAATATCCAAGAATATTCGAAAAGTTTGGATATTGAAATTCACTATGCGAAAGTTCGAATATCCAAAAATCGGATAGCTGAAAGTTGGATATCCCCCCAAAATTTCGGATATCCTAAATTTCGGATCCGGATAATGATTTTTGAAAATCTTGGGCATTTCAAAATATCCAAGAATATTCGAAAAGTTTGGATATTGAAATTCACTATGCGAAAGTTCGAATATCCAAAAATCGGATAGCTGAAAGTTGGATATCCCCCCAAAATTTCGGATATCCTAAATTTCGGATCCGGATAATGATTTTTGAAAATCTTGGGCATTTCAAAATATCCAAGAATATTCGAAAAGTTTGGATATTGAAATTCACTATGCGAAAGTTCGAATATCCAAAAATCGGATAGCTGAAAGTTGGATATCCCCCCAAAATTTCGGATATCCTAAATTTCGGATCCGGATAATGATTTTTGAAAATCTTGGGCATTTCAAAATATCCAAGAATATTCGAAAAGTTTGGATATTGAAATTCACTATGCGAAAGTTCGAATATCCAAAAATCGGATAGCTGAAAGTTGGATATCCCCCCAAAATTTCGGATATCCTAAATTTCGGATCCGGATAATGATTTTTGAAAATCTTGGGCATTTCAAAATATCCAAGAATATTCGAAAAGTTTGGATATTGAAATTCACTATGCGAAAGTTCGAATATCCAAAAATCGGATAGCTGAAAGTTGGATATCCCCCCAAAATTTCGGATATCCTAAATTTCGGATCCGGATAATGATTTTTGAAAATCTTGGGCATTTCAAAATATCCAAGAATATTCGAAAAGTTTGGATATTGAAATTCACTATGCGAAAGTTCGAATATCCAAAAATCGGATAGCTGAAAGTTGGATATCCCCCCAAAATTTCGGATATCCTAAATTTCGGATCCGGATAATGATTTTTGAAAATCTTGGGCATTTCAAAATATCCAAGAATATTCGAAAAGTTTGGATATTGAAATTCACTATGCGAAAGTTCGAATATCCAAAAATCGGATAGCTGAAAGTTGGATATCCCCCCAAAATTTCGGATATCCTAAATTTCGGATCCGGATAATGATTTTTGAAAATCTTGGGCATTTCAAAATATCCAAGAATATTCGAAAAGTTTGGATATTGAAATTCACTATGCGAAAGTTCGAATATCCAAAAATCGGATAGCTGAAAGTTGGATATCCCCCCAAAATTTCGGATATTCAAATTTCGGATGGATAGGTTTGAACATCCCTAGGTTTGTTTAGGTGGAAAGACATTAATACCACTCACGTGCTACTCACATGGGAAACTTAACGACATTAATTAACGGTTCCGTTAGAGAGGGACTGCCATTGCAACTGAAACATGTCTTCAGGGACCATCGTTGCTAAAATTTCAAGAGAGAGACTGCCTTTGCAAAAACTGACAAACCACAGGGACCATTCTTGCATTTAACTCCAAAAAGAAAGAAAATTCGAATGGGGCGAAAGACGAAAATGCCTTCCAAACTCTTAAAGATATGTTGTGTGAAGCACCTATTCTAACTCTACCGGATGGAGTTGAAGACTTTGTAGTATATTGTGATGCTTCGGGACAAGGTTTGGGTTGTGTTCTTATGCAAAAGGGCAAGGCCATTGCTTATGCCTCTCGTCAATTGAAAGTGCATGAGAAAAACTACCCGACACATGATTTGGAATTGGGAGCAGTTGTATTTGCTCTGAAGTGTTGGAGACATTATCTCTATGGAACAAAATGTGTGATTTACACCGATCACAAAAGCCTCCAACACATCTTTAACCAGAGTGAACTAAACATGAGATAAAGACGTTGGCTTGAACTCTTTAGTGATTATGATTGTGATATCCGTTATCATCCGGGTAAGGCAAATGTTGTAGCCGACGCCTTGAGTAGAAAGGAGAGAGTTAAGCCAAGACGGGCTAGAGTTATGAGCATCACGGTAGGGCCAAATATCCGAGACCGAATCATTGAAGCCCAAATTCAAGCCACCCTACCGGAGAACTTTGGAAATGAAAACTTGGATGGTATGGAACAACAATTTGATAGAAAGAATGATAACGGGCTATATTTGGTGGAAAGACTTTGGGTTCCCATTTTCGGTAACCTAAGAACACTCCTCATGGATGAAGCTCATCGATCGCCTTATTCGGTCCATCCCGGATCGGATAAGATGTACTTTGATTTAAAAGATTTTTATTGGTGGCCGGGTATGAAGCGTGATGTGGCCAGATACGTGAGTGAGTGCCTTACTTGCTTACAAGTGAAAGCCAATCATAAGAAGCCACCTGGGTTGTTGGTGCAACTGGTGACACCCTAGTGGAAATGGGAAAATATTGCAATGGACTTCATTACGAAGTTACCAAAAAGAAGAAGTGGTCGTGATACGATTTGGGTGATAATGGATCGGCTAACGAAGACGGCTCATTTCTTGGCCATTCGTGAAACCGATAAGTTTGACACCATGGCGCGGTTGTATATTAAAGAAGTGGTATCTAAGCATGGAGTCTCGATTTCTATCATTTCCGATAGAGATGCACGATTCAAATCAAACTTTTGGGAAGCTTTTCAGCGAGCAATGGGTACTCGACTTGACATGAGTACGGCATTTCATCCTCAAACGGATGGACAAAGCGAAAGAACAATACAAACACTTGAAGACATGCTGAGAGCGTGTGCAATTGATTTTGGTGGTAGCTGGGAAGACCATTTGCCATTGGTCGAATTCTCCTACAACAATAGTTATCACGCTAGCATCCAAATGGCGCCCTTTAGAGCATTGTACGGTAGAGTATGTCGTTCTCCACTAGCTTGGGCGGAAATTGGTGAAAGTAAACTTATTGGGCCAGAAATTGTAGTTGAAACCACAAAAGTGATCTCTCAAATCAAGGATAGGTTACAGTTGGCCCGTGAACGACAAAAGAAGTATGCCGATGTGAGACGAAGACCGTTAGAGTTTGATGTGGGTGATTATGTACGTTTGAAAGTATCACCTTGGAAAGGCGTTGTCCGATTCGTGAAGCGAGGCAAACTCGGGCCAAGGTATATTGTCCTTTCAAGATTCTTGAACGGATTGGAAAAGTAGCTTATCGATTAGAGCTGCCACAAGAACTTAGTGGGGTACATGATGTATTTCATATCTGTAACTTACGTAAGTGTTTAGCGGACCCTACGCATCATGTACCCATGGACGAGGTAAGAGTTGATAGTAAGCTAAATTTTGTCGAAGAACTAGTGAAAATCTTAGATCGTCAGATCAAGAAGCTCAAGAACAAACGCTATACAATTGTCAAAGTTAGATGGAGTGCTAGACGTGGAGCTGAGTTCACTTGGGAGCGGGAGGACCATATGAGATCTAAGTACCCGCATTTGTTTAACGACTAGTGTTTTGTTGAATTTCGGGACGAAATTCTTTTAACGGGGGAATAATGTAACATCCGTGAGATTTGACCCTTTGACTTTATGTGTAATTTGACTAACGATCTAAATTAATGAGATAATTGAGATTTACTTTGGGATGAAATGAATAAGTGTTATGCTTGACGGGTCGGGTGTATGACTTAAATGTACGATTCAATGTAAGGCGACATGTGAATTAACTTGTAAAGGTAAACGGGTCGACCCATGAGCAATACCCACGACCCATCAGCCACCCTTCACCCTCTTGGACCTCTCATTTCACCAACATTTCCCTCCTAACTCTCCTATCTCTCTTTCTCTCATTCACTTAGTGAATTCAAAGATCACAAATATCTCATCTCATCTTTCTCTCAAATTACATCTGCATCAATTAGAGTTATTGAACCAAAATCAATACAAGGATTATCATCATCTTCATGATGTCAAAAACTTAGAGTTCTAAGTGCAAGACTTTCAACCCATTAAGCTCAAATTCGGATTTGAACACAAGAAGAAGGTTTTCGTTGTGGACGCGTGGAGCCCAATACTCGCTTACAATCTTATATTAACAATACTAGCTTCTTTTTCCGAACAAGGTGAGTTCCGTAGCTCCCTACTCATTTGAGATTCGGGCTGAAAAGTGTAAACATACGTGCTTTATTGTTTGAGTGAATGGTTGATTTGCTTGAGTTACCATCCGTCTTATTGTTTGATTTGTTTGTTAACAAATTGATAGATATAATCACACGCTAGATTAATTCGTATATGATTGTGATAATTGTTGATTAATTTAGGATAGTAGTGCATACATGGAAGTCGGTTATGCCTTCAAAGGGTTTTAGATTTTTTTTTTTTTTTTTTTTTTTTTTTTTTTTTTTTTTTTTTTTTTTTTTTTTTTTTTTTTTTTTTTCTTTTTTTTTTTTTTTTTTTTTTTTTTTTTTTTTTTTTTTTTTTTTTTTTTTTTTTTTTTTTTTTTTTTTTTTTTTTTTTTTTTTTTTTTTTTTTTTTTTTTTTTTTTTTTTTTTTTTTTTTTTTTTTTTTTTTTTTTTTTTTTTTTTTTTTTTTTTTTTTTTTTTTTTTTTTTTTTTTTTTTTTTTTTTTTTTTTTTTTTTTTTTTTTTTTTTTTTTTTTTTTTTTTTTTTTTTTTTTTTTTTTTTTTTTTTTTTTTTTTTTTTTTTTTTTTTTTTTTTTTTTTTTTTTTTTTTTTTTTTTTTTTTTTTTTTTTTTTTTTTTTTTTTTTTTTTTTTTTTTTTTTTTTTTTTTTTTTTTTTTTTTTTTTTTTTTTTTTTTTTTTTTTTTTTTTTTTTTTTTTTTTTTTTTTTTTTTTTTTTTTTTTTTTTTTTTTTTTTTTTTTTTTTTTTTTTTTTTTTTTTTTTTTTCTGTACATACCTTGATATAGACATCACTTGTGCTTATTCATTCACGCACTGCTTATATGTTGTATCTTGATGTGATTGAGATTGTAACGCTTAAAGGCTACACCTATGTTATGTTTTGTCCTTTACTTATACTTGTTGTGATTCATGACAATGGTTCCTTCTGTACGATTCCTACGAACTCACCAACCTCGTGTTGACTATGCTTAGTACACTTTTCAGGTAACCAAGTTATTACAAGGCATGAAGCATGATTGATTTGCTTGCTTGTGAACTTGGGCATTGGACTTATATGAATCAAGGATTCATCGCCTACTTTTGCTTTATGTTTAGACCAATAGTCATCTTTTGATGTTGTTCTTTTGTAAACTTTGATGACTATTTGTTTCTCATACTTTCTGTACTTGAATTATCTTGTTTATGGATTCACTGGATCCTTTGTTTGCATTTAGTTCATGTTCTACATTAATCCCACCTTGTACTATATGATTTCCGTAATATTTCGAGCCTTGGCTTGGGGTGTTACAATATCGACCTCAGGTATCATGTTATTAGAGATCACATTGTTAAAGTTGATATTGAACTTCATTTCATTCCCACTGATAAACAACTCGCTGATGTTTTTACAAAACCCTTGGATGTCAAAACATTTAAACATCTCATCAATGAGTTAGGTATGCTAAATCCTGTATAGCATCACCTCAGGGGGAAGTGCCAAATACTTTTGTGTTTAAAAGAATTTTTCTCTAAGGGAAAATTTTGCTTTCTGAAAAATATTTTGACTGAAATGTCTCAGATTTCTGAAATGATTTCAGAATAATTGTATAAACTGAGATGGTTCAGATTCCTTAAATCTGATCATGCTCAGATTTTGTTGTGTAAATTCTGAAATAATTCAGTCCTTTGTAATATCTTTTGGATACTTGGTCGTTGTGTGAACACGTGACAGTTACTGTATAACGTTTGAATAAAGATACCTTTTTGCTGACGTATCACACAAGTTGCGCCGTAAATGTAAAAGTAATGATCACTTTTTATTAATGAAAGTTGAAAAGTTTTCCAAAATGTGGGGCCCTAACCGTCTTGCATTAAATGCGGACGTGTAACCCAAAATTATTTCGGATTTCAAACCCGATCAAAATTGATTTCGATTTAAATAAAATTTCTTTTATGGGTTTGAATTTCAAAATTATTTTTATTTTATTTATTTTGGAAAAACCCTTTGTATTCCATCATAAATATAAATACCATTTTCGAAAACAATTCCTTCATTTACTCATCTTTACATTTACTCCCAATCATCATTCTCTCTCATTCTCTCTTCTTCAAAATTCCAAAACCCTAAAATCATCATCATTTTCAGTTTTCCCTTGTAGAAATTATGGCTAAAGTTTCCCAAGCCAAATCTCTTATAGCTTTCGAATACAAACCAACTAAAGTAGTCAAGGCTAGTGCTTCATGGCCAAAAGGGTTTGATCCATCGACCCTTCGGTTCAATATGAACAATTTTGTGGCCGCACTAAATGCCA
The DNA here is from genome assembly GCA_034093135.1 of Erigeron breviscapus. Lineage (NCBI taxonomy): Eukaryota > Viridiplantae > Streptophyta > Magnoliopsida > Asterales > Asteraceae > Erigeron > Erigeron breviscapus. The sequence continues at coordinate 92,827,672 of CM067172.1, forward strand.
AACACAAAACATAAATGGGGAGGATAAACAAGTTCTTTGAAGAATCCCCTCTCCATTTTTCCTTGACTACTGATCCTCAAGTCTTGTATCATAGATACTTATTTGAATTCTGGTACACTGTCACATTAAGCAAGGATGAAAAATCCATTGCTTTTTCATTAAAAGAAGGCACTAAGCAGTGTATCATTTCACTTGATGGGTTCCAGGAGGCCCTTCATTTGAATTATCTCCCATCCTCTTCAGCCTATGCAAAAAGGCTTAAAGGAGTTAATTTTAGGGAGGTACTGCAAGCCATGGGTCATAATGACATGGTTGATGCAGACGGCAATCTGAAGACATCTGGACACATCTTTTTGTCTGGATTTGGAAATTGTTGGAGATATTTTTGGACTCAGATTGTCGAGTGCCTTGGAGAAAATTGGGGTGGATTGGACCAGATTTCCTTGCCACAAGTTGAAATTGGGTATTATCTGTGGCATGGGATTGAGGTGGACTTCGCTGAGGTACCTTTCTCTCAGTTGGTGGCAAAATTAAAAGGAAAAAGAAGTCCACATATCTCATTTCCCAGATTCTTGAGCATATGCTTCATGAATATTCTTGGAGATGCGTATCATGTTGAGGGGTCTGAGTCTTCAACGACAGAGTTCTGCAGGGATATTTCAAAGGCAACAACTTCAGAACCTGAACCAGAACTTTCCGCTGCAATGACTCAGGTAATTAATAAAACTGAAACAGAACGACCGGCTGGCTCAGAAAAGTCACCAAGCGGGTCACTAAAGAATGTGAGACCCATTGGTGCACCTGGTGGTAATTTATTGAAGTTGTTTAAAACCCTAGCAACTTCATCTACCCAACCACCACTCCCCTCTTACACTGACCAACCTGAGGACCTCCCAAAAGGTCCCTCAGGGTCTCCAAAGGGCGTATTAAAACATCAAAAATTTATGAAATCGTCCTCAGTGCCCTAGGACATTAGTGCCGAAGCTCACCCTTCTGGATCTTCCCAACAAGATTCAGAAGAAGGTCAAAAGTGAAACCCACAAGCAGCCATCTCCAAAACTTCTTTTGAAGGAGATGGTGAAGAAAATATAAGTGTGTCAGCCCAGCACATAGTAGAGTCCGTGTCTGCACGTGCACCCCCTGAAACTTCACAAATCTCACACTCTTCTGATGCACGAATTGATGAAGTCTTTAATGTGACACCATTGGAGACTGAGATTCCAGACTCTATGGCCGATGAAGTGATTCTTGATGATGGTACGAGAATCATTAAGGCAACCCCCGTGTCTACTGTCACTGGCGATGAAGCTATGGCTGAGACACATGTTTCTGAAGCTGGTGATGATGCATCTGCAGCAGTAGTTGTTGAACCAGCAGCAGGTTCAGGTACCAGTGATCTGAACCTGGGCATATCTGATCAGACTGCAGTTTTAACTGACCTCTGGGATGAAGATGAGCCACCTCAAGGGAATCTTGATTACTTTGCTGATTTTGAGTTTGATGAGGGATTACTGGAGGAGAATCGGTTTTCTGATTCTGAGCCAACCTTCAGCCTCACAAACGCCCCTCCTCCCCCAGAAATCCAAAATATACTTGTTGAACAACCATATCGCCAACCACCAACTCTCATGAACATCCATATTTTCCACCTGGCTCAACACCTGCCTATGTTACTTCACCTCGTTTTCAACCACAACTTCAACACTTACACCCACAAATTCACCAAGTACCAAAGGCCATCAGTTATGATGATCAAACTAAGAAAGAGTTGGACTCTGCTACTGAATCTGAGAGTCCAACTAAAATGCAACTGGAGAAGGCATTAGATGGGCTTGGTAGAATTCCATTTGTGGCTTCTGCTTATGTACAACCACCTCCTCCTTTGAGTGTGGAAGCACAGTTAGAGAAACAAAATACCGAAGTCCAAAGCCTACTTCTCATGGTGGAGGACTTAACCAAATATCTAACTGGCAATACTACTTCCCTGGCTGAAATGAAGGGAGCTCAGATGTTTCTTGGCACTGAGTTATCCAAGGTTGCTAGGAATGAGGGATTAGTATCTGGGAAGCTAAATGAGCTGGTACATTCATGTAATTAAATAAGTTCAGCCATCAGGGAAGCCTTCAGGCTGACCAAAAGACATGTGCAAGCTTCAGTTGTTGCAAACTTGACATCTAGTGTTGAAATAATGAAACAAGAAGTTATGACAGTCGGGAAGGAGGTGAATGAGTTAGTAAAGAAGCCCAGTTTTGATGAAAAGGAACTTGGGGTTTCTCTAAGTGTTGGTATTGTTGAGAAGATGAAGTCTGAGCTATCTCAGGAACTTGTTGCTCATATTTCAGCTTCTGTGGCTGAAAAGGTTGAAGAGAAGGTCAGATTGATGGTCTCTGAACTCACTAAGGATACAAACAAAAGGGTGGATAAGGCTGTTGAAGATGTACAAAAATCAATATCCACTCTTGGTGAATCAGTGAAGGGCTAGTCAAAACAACTGGATGAAATTCTGACCCTTCTGAAGAAGGAAACTGTTGTTATTCCTCCTCCTCTTCCATCTTTCACTGAAGAAGACAGAAAGCAGCTGAATGAAGTTGTTAATAAAGAAGCACTGAACCTGAACTCTAATTTCAGATTAAGGTCTCAGTTTGCTCAATTGTCTAAGGGACTGGCTGACTGTCTAAAACAACAAAGTTGGGAACCTCTGAAGAATATGCAGATGGCAATTGAAGAATTCGCAAAATTGCCTTCAGAGGTCCCCAAAGGGGGAAAAGATGTGCCTATTGGTTTGCTTGCCAGTACTCAAGAATTAATAGAAGCAACCAAGAAGCAAACTGAGGTGCCATCTGGTAGTGCCTCAGTTCAGGGGGAACAACTTCAGAAATCTGAAGCCCAGGTTTCTGAGCCAGTTAAAAAGGATAAGGGCAAAGCCCCAGTGGTGGATGAACCCAAGAAGAAAAATGCTAAGGGTTCTGGTTTAGTTGTTGTTGAAACTGTTGATGAGCAGGGGTATCCACTGCATGATCTAACTGCTGATGGCAAGAAGTTAGAGGCATTGCAGAAACAAGTTTCTAATCAGTTCATTATCTGGAGAGAAAACAGAGAAAGGGAAAGGGCACAACATCTTTCGATGGGCACGCTCGACCACATTGATGCTACAGCTTTGGGTCTTTCCTTGGAAAGATATCAAAAGATCAAACAAGATCCCAAAGTGCAGAAGGCTTTAACAGATATGGCTGATTATGAGTTCGGGAGGATGCACTCTCCTTTGGAACAGAAGCTGGAAAGTCTCATTTTAGGTCCGTTTGACCGATGCATATCGAGATCTGTACAAATCTAGATGTGCGGAATCCATCTAGATCCGTTGTTAAGGCTATACATAATCACGCATATATATGATAACAATAGGAGATAAACAATAAGAATTCCTTTGTTATTTCAGTCATATGATTACAATTCGTATTGATTACATCAAAATAGGAACGAATTACAACCTATCATGATGACTCTAATAACAATGATTAATATGGTGGACTTACGGACTGAGATTTGCGCATACCTCAGCCTGCCATGAATGAAATCTGTCTAGACTCAAATCATTAACCATAAACAAAAACCTAAGACAACTATATATAGGGCTGGACTATGGCGTCTGACATAATAGCTTTGATGTTAATAACCTCAAAGGATCAACATCAAAGGATTAACCTCAAAGGATTAACATCAAAGGATTAACTTCAAACAAATAACTTCAATGAACTTCAAAGCCTTTAAAATGCCAGCCTTAGAATTGTATTGCAGCGGACAATAATAAGTGCACAGAACTGCACTAACAGACTCCCCCTTTTTCGGTGCAATCAATTCTGTTTAATTCCGATATACATTAGTTATAGAAAGTCTGCGTCAACAGACTCCCCCTTAACTAATGATATCGAGTCTTCTGTGTTGACTCTGTCTTGTGTGCTTCAATGGATATGAAAGTGTATGCACACAGCTTGGAACCTCTTTACTCAATCTGTTTCTTGTTATCTTCCATAAATGAAAATATAAGCTTGTGATGATGCAAGCACGGGGGACAAACCTCTACGTGATAACATAAGAACGAACTTATAACAAGAAAATAGGCATCTTCGTGATGATGCAAGCACGGGGGACAAACCTCTACGTGATAACATAAGAACGAACTTATATCAAGAAAATAGGCATCTTCGTGATGATGCAAGCACGGGGGACAAACCTCTACGTGATAACATGAGCACGAACTAGTTTCAGATCGATATATCATCTTCAGCATTGAAAACTATGATCTTCATTTTTACTCGAACATACTATGCATTAAGCACACCATCATCTATATTCAGATCTTGGTATGTCTCTCGAGTTAGAAGGAGTTTTGCTTAGAAACCTGAAGGTAAACCTGAAAGTTATTATCCCACTCTTTTCTCTGCAAAAACTCTGAACAGTAGCCCATCATTGTCTGTCTTCGGTTTCAGCTATCTCTCATTCTTTACTTCAGCATCTTCTTTAATCGGGTGCATAAATAAGTCCTATCTCATAAATAAGTTCATACAAACTTATAATGACTTAGGTTAAATTTGCTTTAACACTTGAAACCCATGTTAAATTCATCTCTTATAAATCCATGTAAAGATCTTGATTGAGTCCATAAATGCCGAAACCATGAACTCCATCATAAATAAGTATTTGCCAAACTAGATAATTAAATCTCATGGATTTTCTTCATATATGTCGATTAAAATCACAAGTCTTCATGTGGAATTAAATTAATTACTCACGTGGTCTTCAAACAAAACCCAAATCCGTAACCGCCGATTATTTTTCTTATTCGCTTGTAGTTTTGTTCGGCCGCCACAAATAAAACTCTTAACAACTGTTGAGGCTAAAATACTTAAAAATTAATCTCCTATGTTGCACATTCTTTCAGCCGCAAACGAACAAGAATACAAATTAAATCCAATTCACTTCAGTTACATTTGCATGCCCACAATTAATTAATTGCTTTAACTACGTATCCATGATTAAGATTGTATATTCTAGCCAATAAAATATCCACGTATAGAGGACCACTCAATCAATCATGTATACACTATGTTAACCACATATACACAGCTCAATTACGTAAAAGAACAACCTAAGATTAATGACATATACGTGATTAAATAGTCAACCACGTCATGTTTACATTGTCAAAGACAATCACATATAGGTTGTGTCACGTACAGGCTCTGTCAACAAAGTCAGCCACGTAGAGACTTGCTTAAGAGTCAAAGCAGCGTATAGGATGATAAAACAAATCAGTCACGTATACATAAGATTCCATCGCATATCAGGTCGCCATCTTCCTCAACAAATTGCAGCCTCCTAAAACCCCTAAATCTTTCAAGATTTAATCTGATCAAAATACTTTCAAAGATTTCCCAAAAACAGATCTCCCAACCAAGAAGATCAAAAACCATAATAAAGAGCAGACCAATAACCTCGATGACTTGGTCAACCTCAATGGACTGATCAACTTCAATAAAAATTAACCTCAATAAAAGCATATATCCATGAAGTTAAAAAGCTCGTACAGTTAATAAACTCAATGGACAAGTGAGGCTAATAAAGTCGATGGACAAGCAGCCGAGGTAAATAAGGTCGATGAACAACAAAGAAAATAACCTCAATGACTAACTAACTTCCGTCAAAAACAGATAAGCTCGATGGATTTTCATCTTCATCAACATCGCGCAGCCACCATCTAAAAACCCTAATTCAACAAATACTCCATGAACAGTTCTCAATCCTGTAGAATAGTCTCCACTTGCTCTGATACCACTGTTAGGTCCATTTGACCGATGCATATTGAGATCTGTACGAATCTAGATGTGCGGAATCCATCTAGATCCGTTCTTGAGGCTATACATAATCACACATATATATGATAACAATAGGAGATAAACAATAAGAATTCCTTTGTTATTTCAGTCATATGATTACAATTCGTATTGATTACATCAAAACAGGAACGAATTACAACCTATCATGATGACTCTAATAACAATGAATAATATGGTGGACTTACGGACTGAGGTTTGCGCATACCTCAGCCTGCCATGAATGAAATCTGTCTAGACTCAAATCATTAACCATAAACAAAAACCTAAGACAACTATATATAGGGCTGGACTATGGCGTCTGACATAATAGCTTTGATGTTAATAACCTCAAAGGATCAACATCAAAGGATTAACCTCAAAGGATTAACATCAAAGGATTAACTTCAAACAAATAACTTCAATGAACTTCAAAGCCTTTAAAATGCCAGCCTTAGAATTGTATTGCAGCGGACAATAATAAGTGCACAGAACTGCACTAACAGACTCCCCCTTTTTCGGTGCAATCAATTCTGTTTAATTCCGATATACATTAGTTATAGAAAGTCTGCGTCAACAGACTCCCCCTTAACTAATGATATCGAGTCTTCTGTGTTGACTCTGTCTTGTGTGCTTCAATGGATATGAAAGTGTATGCACACAGCTTGGAACCTCTTTACTCAATCTGTTTCTTGTTATCTTCCATAAATGAAAATATAAGCTTGTGATGATGCAAGCACGGGGGACAAACCTCTACGTGATAACATAAGAACGAACTTATAACAAGAAAATAGGCATCTTCGTGATGATGCAAGCACGGGGGACAAACCTCTACGTGATAACATGAGCACGAACTAGTTTCAGATCGATATATCATCTTCAGCATTGAAAACTATGATCTTCATTTTTACTCGAACATACTATGCATTAAGCACACCATCATCTATATTCAGATCTTGGTATGTCTCTCGAGTTAGAAGGAGTTTTGCTTAGAAACCTGAAGGTAAACCTGAAAGTTATTATCCCACTCTTTTCTCTGCAAAAACTCTGAACAGTAGCCCATCATTGTCTGTCTTCGGTTTCAGCTATCTCTCATTCTTTACTTCAGCATCTTCTTTAATCGGGTGCATAAATAAGTCCTATCTCATAAATAAGTTCATACAAACTTATAATGACTTAGGTTAAATTTGCTTTAACACTTGAAACCCATGTTAAATTCATCTCTTATAAATCCATGTAAAGATCTTGACTGAGTCCATAAATGCCGAAACCATGAACTCCATCATAAATAAGTATTTGCCAAACTAGATAATTAAATCTCATGGATTTTTTCATATATGTCGATTAAAATCACAAGTCTTCATGTGGAATTAAATTAATTACTCACGTGGTCTTCAAACAAAACCCAAATCCGTAACCGCCGATTATTTTTCTTATTCGCTTGTAGTTTTGTTCGGCCGCCACAAATAAAACTCTTAACAACTGTTGAGGCTAAAATACTTAAAAATTAATCTCCTATGTTGCACATTCTTTCAGCCGCAAACGAACAAGAATACAAATTAAATCCAATTCACTTCAGTTACATTTGCATGCCCACAATTAATTAATTGCTTTAACTACGTATCCATGATTAAGATTGTATATTCTAGCCAATAAAATATCCACGTATAGAGGACCACTCAATCAATCATGTATACACTATGTTAACCACATATACGCAGCTCAATTACGTAAAAGAACAACCTAAGATTAATGACATAAACGTGATTAAATAGTCAACCACGTCATGTTTACATTGTCAAAGACAATCACATATAGGTTGTGTCACGTACAGGCTCTGTCAACAAAGTCAGCCACGTAGAGACTTGCTTAAGAGTCAAAGCAGCGTATAGGATGATAAAACAAATCAGTCACGTATACATAAGATTCCATCGCATATCAGGTCGCCATCTTCCTCAACAAATTGCAGCCTCCTAAAACCCCTAAATCTTTCAAGATTTAATCTGATCAAAATACTTTCAAAGATTTCCCAAAAACAGATCTCCCAACCAAGAAGATCAAAAACCATAATAAAGAGCAGACCAATAACCTCGATGACTTGGTCAACCTCAATGGACTGATCAACTTCAATAAAAATTAACCTCAATAAAAGCATATATCCATGAAGTTAAAAAGCTCGTACAGTTAATAAACTCAATGGACAAGTGAGGCTAATAAAGTCGATGGACAAGCAGCCGAGGTAAATAAGGTCGATGAACAACAAAGAAAATAACCTCAATGACTAACTAACTTCCGTCAAAAACAGATAAGCTCGATGGATTTTCATCTTCATCAACCTCGCGCAGCCACCATCTAAAAACCCTAATTCAACAAATACTCCATGAACAGTTCTCAATCCTGTAGAATAGTCTCCACTTGCTCTGATACCACTGTTAGGTCCATTTGACCGATGCATATTGAGATCTGTACGAATCTAGATGTGCGGAATCCATCTAGATCCGTTCTTGAGGCTATACATAATCACACATATATATGATAACAATAGGAGATAAATAATAAGAATTCCTTTGTTATTTCAGTCATGTGATTACAATTCGTATTGATTACATCAAAACAGGAACGAATTACAACCTATCATGATGACTCTAATAACAATGAATAATATGGTGGACTTACGGACTGAGGTTTGCGCATACCTCAGCCTGCCATGAATGAAATCTGTCTAGACTCAAATCATTAACCATAAACAAAAACCTAAGACAACTATATATAGGGCTGGACTATGGCGTCTGACATAATAGCTTTGATGTTAATAACCTTAAAGGATCAACATCAAAGGATTAACCTCAAAGGATTAACATCAAAGGATTAACTTCAAACAAATAACTTCAATGAACTTCAAAGCCTTTAAAATGCCAGCCTTAGAATTGTATTGCAGCGGACAATAATAAGTGCACAGAAACTGCACTAACATCTCACATTCAAGATGTCCATTGAGGACTTGGTGAAAAATCGAATGAGTGAGATGGAAATAAAGAAGAAAGAAATTCTGGCTGAAGTTCTGAAGGTAGAAAGGCAACTGACAAAGCCACCTCCAAAAGGCAAAGTAACTGGACCTAGATCTTCAAGGAAACATGCACGTGATGCTGACCTGTCCACATTTAAACCCATTTCTGATGATGCTGCTGAAATCCAAAGGAAACATGAGAAGGATCAGTACGATCATTATCTGAAGCATCGGTCTCATCCAGCCAAAATAGTTGATGTTGAAATAACCAAGGCTGATGGATTGAAGCTATTTGATCTGGTGGTGACCAGAGAAGGAAGGGCAGCAGCTGAGTACAATCAGGTCTCAGTTCATGAATTTGGCTTATCTGAGCATAGAGAAATGATCCAGATTCTGAAGGCGAAGCCAAAATCCGCTCTAATTGGTGCATGGTTATCAAGAATTCAGCAAAAAATGCAAGCCAAGGTAGAGATGGAGACCAGATTGTTTGGAAAGAAGGATCATTCTCCACTGAAAAGGAAAGCTACTGAAGCACCTTCTGGCTCAAGGCCTGCAAAGAAGTAGTCTCCTTTTTCAGTTTATCATTTACTTATATATTTATTTGCAAATGTAACAAACACTTCAGTTTGTATATATATGTTACATATTGTAGCCAACAAGTAGATGATAGGCTTAAGTTAGAAAAACCACAAGGAAAATTCTGAGACATCAATGATCTATAAGATGTACCTAGAAAATTTTTTACAACTTAAACAAAACTTGCATTTCAGACTTACAAACATGTATAGATAGAAGTATGAGATGCATGCACTATTTCAGAACAAATAGGGGGAATTTGTTGGTTCGAAAATCGACCAAGTATAATTTGTTCAGAAATAGTTGAAGTTCAGTGAAGATACTTGTACATAATTCTGAACCTCTTCAGAATTAAGTTTACTGAAGCTTCACTTCAGTTTCAGATCAGCCAAACTGAAAGCATTCATTCTGAAGTCAAAGACTGAAGACTGAAGAAAAAGAATCATCTCAGAAGCAGAGACCAGAGAAGATTCTACCTGATCGAAGACTGAAGCATCTCAGTGTAAAATACTTACAACACTTTACACTGATTACGAGGAAGCCTTTTTACTTTACCAACCTTTACCCAGTTAATAGCTTTATCTATTAACAAGTACAAGGTTGAGTAAAAGGTTGGGAATAAAGTGTGAAATGTCACATCAAATGACTTTCACACTTAACCTTAAAAGTACGCATGTTAAGGAATTGACTTTAATTCCTTAAATGCTCCTAACCATATTTGTACGGCCTGGTCCACATCATCATGAACCTTGCCTATAAATATAAAGGCTTCTCACAACTTGTAAATGGCTTGAAACTATGGTATTGCAACTTGTGAGATATACTCTAAGTAATTCTTACGAGTATTTCCAAGTTATTAGATCACTTGTATTTCTAGGTTGTTTGGATATTTACACTTTTGTGTTTATCTTTGTTCCGCAACAACCTTTGTATTTGTTTATATCAATAAATCAAATACATTGAAAAGTACATCGTGTCTCAATGCTACATACTTGATTATATATATTACTTTATATAGTTTCAACAATTATTGTTTCTCGTTATTTACTTTCAGTCATTTACTTTATTGTTTCTATCCATATCTGGATCGTATTCTGAACTGGTCTATTTCCAGTTAGAATTACTTGCCAGTTGGGTAAATCATCTTATTTGGGACTCATATTAGACATGTACACGAGGTTCCTAAATGAGAAAATTGCCAATCTTGACCATAAAGTTGATGCCATGGTGAGAGATCAACAATCCGCAATCAAGGGTTTAGAAAGAAAATTGGAAAAATGGATGGAGCAGGGTACTAAGAAGGAAAATGGTCTTCTTGCAAGCAATGCACAAGCCAATCCAAAGCCGAACCCTCAAGGAGGCCCGAGTTCGAGTCAAAAGTACCACCCACCATCCGCGCGAAACGAGAATGTGAATGCTATATTCACAGAAGGTAATGACTCTACTGGGCTTTCGAATGATTCTTGTGAAGTGTCTAATCAGGTACAGGTCATACGGGAGCCAAACGGAGAAGAATCGGGCGAAAACGCAAATCTGGAGTCTGTTCAAACACCACCAGCGCCGGTGGTGTTCAGATCCAGCGCCGCTGGAGAGCCCCAGCGCCGCTCCAGGCCTAGCGCCGTTGGAAGCTCTAGCAGCCCATATTTTCGCGAAACTTCGTTTTCAGTTGCATTTCAAGGAGATATCGAGACCCAATTCGCTTCAAAATGTAAAATCAAAGACGGGGACGATTCGGGCAGTAAGGATGAAGTTTAAGACCTCGAGGCACCGGATGACGGGACACAGCTACCGCAAGCATCTGAAGATCCAGGAAGTTTTCTTATTCCTTGCACTATTAATAATAAATATTTTTCGTGTGTGATGATATACCATATACGGAGCTTTACCTCGGTATATCATCCTGGCTACGAAGGGCCCTTCGTAAGCAACGAAGGTACTGGAACATTGTACCAAGCAGGCATATCCGTAGCCGAAGCTATGATGTATACCTCTGTAATTCCGGAGCTCTCAAAGATAATAACAAACGGATACACATAAATCTTTCCATGTTTATCCGACCTCCCAATAAGGGAATGATATCAAACACTCCTATAAACTAGGACACGGTTCGAAGAGTCCAAAACATATCATCCATACTTAGAAGATATCACAAATAAGAGGAAGAGATTTACTCTAAATCTATAACTTCCTCTCCAAAGGCTTTACCCTCTGTATAAATAGGGGAGGTGCCATACGGTAGGGCATCATCACGTTCGATACAATAAACCCTAATCATACCCTAATCACATTCAATACAATAAACCCGAAAGTGGCGTCAAAGAAGATGTGGCCCATGGACCAGAAGAAAGCACTGCGCAATACCCCAGGCACGTAGCACAGGATAGCCCGTCGCCAACAGCACAGGAGCACAAGAAAGAAAACATAAGCCATATCCAAAATACAGAAAGCAATCCCATAATAACGGATAAAACCGTCCAGCAGCCAGCTGCGAAGGATCTGGGAAAGAAGGAAGAGACAAAAAGCAAATATAAAAGCAACTCCAGTACGCTAAAAAGCCCGATGCTGGTATACCCACCGTACCCGATCTATCAAGGGACTCCGGTAGGAGTAGCCGCAGCAGATGTCATACAGGCAACATCCGGGCTGGGGACGTACCCGTCGCCATATCCACCGTATTATTACGGAGGGTACTTCTATCCGTACGGAGCGCCGCAGACCCAGTACATGGGAACACCACCCTATGATGGGAGTTACCCAGGACATGTACAGGCGTCATGGTACTACCCATACGGAATTGTAACCCCACAGTATTTTAAGGCGAGCCCAATAACCGTAGTCGAAAAAGACAAGGTTGAACATAAGGGGCCAGAGCCTAAATACAAGGGGTCATGCATACAATTCGCAAAAGATTTACGCCAACATATACCTCCGGTAAAAATACTGGACCACCAAGAATTGCCCTGGTACGATGGCACCTTCGACGTCGATAAATTCCTCGGAAAGGTCGACGAAGCAGCCGAAGCAGAAGGGTGGAGCGGTCCAACAATCTGTCACGTCATCCTCTACCTTTTACATGGGAAAACGAGGGGATGGCTCGAAAGCCTGCCGAAAGAAAGTATACACGATATTAAAGATTTCAAAATCAAATTAAGAGAGAAATTTGGCCCCCACATGTGGGCACACGATATAAAATAGGAGGAAGATGAAGAAGCAGAAGATTTTCTGAAGCGATACGGAGACAGCACTCGAAACCTGGTGCGCATATCAGAAGAAGAAAGGATATCTGGAGCCATACACGGACTCCGGTCAAGGGAATTAATACGGAATCTATGCCTCAGCAAGCCAAGAACCTACACGGAACTAGTGGAGAAGTTCAACGAATGGAGAAGCGCAGAAGAAATAGCTGAAAAAGCGATGGCTAAATGGAAAACCATGGTAAAAAAGAATGGGAAGCAAACTCAGATAATGGAAGACGTGACAGCTGAGGAATCCTCTCCTGCATACAACAGGACAAATAGTTACAAAAGAACAATTGCTAACCTCCGAAAGACTCCATCAGAAATTCTGTCATCGGAGGAGGTGGCGAAAACATTTGTCAGACCTCTGCCACTATCCGGAAAAGGAACCAAAAACCTAGACAAATTCTGTTGTTTCCACAACGGATATGGGCATAGTACGGATTACTGCAGAGAGTTGCTAAGGCAGATTGACAACGCAGCAAGAGAGAACAAGCTAACTCACCTGGTGAAAAGGAGCAGACCAAGCTTTGAAGAAGCGGAACCGGAAGAGCACCGGAGGAGAATACTATCAAATACCTTGATCCGAAAAGGACCACAATACTATCACTTCGGTGAGTTAGATGACAAGGCATCGATAGACCCAGTGCTAATTAAAGTAAATATAGGTAGCGTATGCCTGAAAAACACACAAGAAATGATCACACCACTGGACACGGAAGTGGTAGGATTCGCCAGTGAACACATCCGCCCATTGGGAGAAATATGGTTGGACGCCACTATCGGGGGATTCCCCTGGCGAAGAACCGCAAGAATTCTGGCAGTCGTGATAAAGGCAAATTCACCTTATGATATGCTCTTAGGCAGAGAAGGAATGAGGAAATTCCATATGATAGCATCAACAATACATGGTTGCGTACAGTACAAATCTCACGGGAGAATGCAAACAATACTCTATTCATTTACTGGAGATACAAAGGGAAAGGGCTCTGTACCGTGGTACACACGCAATAGAAGAATAATCCAAAAAGGACCCAGAGGACAGCTGGAAACTGCAGAAGAAGGAGGAAGCAGAAATCCACACACAAATGACTCCGAAAGGCATCAAGACCGGCTGGAGCATAATTTGCCCTCGGGATAAGCCAAATTAACAGAGCAAAATAGGGCAGCATAAAAGTAGCAGCTAGGAAAAATACAAAAATTTGTAACTTCCTCCTGCCATATACTCACAAGCTCCCAAGAAATTATATAAAACGATCGTAATAATTTCATAAATGCGCATAATTTTATTTATTTTTTGAATTGTTAAGTGGACGCCCATAAGACTTTTCAAACACAAATCATGAGGTAATAACGCATGAACAAAATGCATAAGCCACTCCTTCCTTATGATTGAAGTGCATAAGCATAAATGCATAAGACACTCTCTTAAGAGTGTATAAGCATAACAAAAATATAAATAAATCCTGAAGAAACAGCGAAGAAAGGCAAGGAAACAAAGACAAGTAGCAAACAAGTCAAGAAATATAAACATAGCCAAGGCATCAAAAAATATATGTACAGAGTACAGAGGATCAACAGTTTACATCCCTTGAGGCCTAATATTATAAAGATCAGCCACCGAAGCATCGGGATTTGAAGATATCTGCTGAATATAAGGGAAAGAAACTCTCCTTAAGGCCTCTTCAGCAGCAACGATCCTCTCCTCGGTGCCAAGAAGCTCTCCCTATTCCCACCCAATACAACCTGCCCATGACTCTCCATACGGAAAAGCAACAAGGCTCTCGAATCAGCCCGGTTAGCCTCGATCAACTCGTCAAGACTCTGATCAAACTCAGGACTCGCCATCAACATACGGAAGACATGAGGAATAACACCAGAAATAAGTTGGCGTGTGGAGTTTCTTGCATTCTCCAAATCCAGCCCCAAGCTGTTGATCACCGTAGCAGGCCCGATAGAGGTGAGAGTAGAAATCCGCTCATGGGCACCATCCAAACATTGTGTAGCAAGGGACAAAGCCTCCTGAGAATCAGCAAGCTCCCTTCGCTGAGAATCAACCAACGAAGATTCACCTCCGGCAGACGAAGCAGCCCTCAAAGAAGCTAACTCTGCCCTATGCCTCTGCAGATCTTCTTCCAGATAGTGCACCCTGGCACTGCTAGCCGAACCAATCATACCAGCGGTAAATAGAGCCTGGTTAGTCATCTCAGCAAGCCTCTGAGCAGGCATGGTATCTAGCATGGTCCTTAGGTGATCAGGAACCAGCATATCCAGACTCATTCGGCAAAGCTGAGGATCAGGCAATTCACTCTGAAGAGGAATTCCTAAACATTACAAAGGATTCCAAATCAATAACATAAAAGGGAGACAATGGTCGAAATATACACATAACTTATAACCACTTACCAGTTGAAGTAGCTCCAGTTTCATCAACTGGCTCTTTCCCAGGCCTACGTCCAGGATCAGAAGTCTCAGCTAAAAGAAGAAAACGCATACATATGAGATCAAAATAGACACACAAACCAAAAAGTCAGAAACAAACAAGTACCTCCATTAGCATTAGAAACCGGAGTAGCAGTAATGGCAGCAACTTCATCCCTTATCAGAGAAGAATCAAGCACAATGACAGAACGACCTGCAGCCATACGGTCCGTTTCACCAGAATGGCCACCCATCACCCTCTGCCTCTACGGAGGTGGCTCAGGAACAGAAACACCAGCAAAAAGGGGACCCTCCCCATTATCAGAAGGAGATAGGGGCCTTCTACCAACGACCATCCCCCGAGGGTTCGTGGTCACAGCCTCTCTGAGTGTCAACTCTGCAAACACAATATGTAGACATCAGGAAAAAGTACAAGCAATGGTCAAAAGACAAAATAACAAAAGAATGGTACCTTCACAACACCATATCAGAACCGGTTGATCAGGAGAACCCTCCCATGACATGGTGATCCCAGAAAGATACAGAATCACAGAGGGATAAGTGACCAACGCAAATGGAGACCTATGCACCTGACGGACCAATGCATTATCAAGAGTAACCCAGTCATGCACATTATCCTCAAAAGACATAGCCGACACCAACCTACTCATATCCAACAAACTCCTATATAGCGGATGAATGTATTCCTCACTAAAAAACAAAAACCTAGGCCTCCAGTTCAACATATCAGAATCCCCTACATAAAAAAATAACCTACCAGGCCTCTCCTCCACTATAACCCAACCATCACGAACACCAAACTTGAAAAAATATCGAAAATCACTTATCCTGGGCTCTATCTCATACGCACGACAAATAACGATAAACAACATTATCATTGTAATCGCTAAAGGATGCACCGCAGACAAATACAGATCGTGGAAATCAAGTAACCCTAATAACCAAGGGGACAAAGGAAACCTAAGATTACCACCAGAAAAAGGAGCGGTGTACATACCTATGAACCTAGGAGGCGCATCAAGAATCGATTCTGATCGGCCCGGAACGCTAATCTCAGGATCGTTAGGGCGACAGAAGCACTGAGGAAACCACGCGACATCGTCCTCCGTCATTTCCGAATACGTGGTACTAATGCTGCAAAAATGATTACGATCCATAAGTATGAAGAGGATTGAACGAGAGGAACGAATGATTCTGATCATGGAGAAAAAAGAGTTGGGAAGGGAGAGCAGTTACAAAAGAAGTGGAAAAGAAAATCTTCGGAGCCGTCAAACTTAAGTAGGAGACAAAATGGATGGTTTGAAAAATCGGCGCATAACCGACCCAAACCGTCGATTAGTTTTTTCCTCGAGATAAGCGCGCACGAATTAAACTCTTGATGGGATATATACGCGGCATGGTAAAATGGCAATTTTACCCTTAAAAAGAGTTCCGGAGAAGATACGGAGCACCCAAAACCATAGCTCTTTCGAAGCTCCGGTTACGCAGGTATGCTCTTATTTATTTATTTATATTATTTTTGAAGTCTAATGCGATACCCTACAGATAGACTCTCCCATCGGACTGGGGGGCTTGATGATATATGTTTGAGCATGGAATGTTGGGCTCAATCACAAAAGGGATTTAACCATGAAAACCATTATAATCTCCTACTATGTAAGCAAACCTACTAAATTCTTCTCGAATCTAAGGTGAATAATGGTTTTCCCTGAGAGATGTATCAATCTCTAGAGGATATTGAATGTTTGATGATTCTGGTGATATTGATGATGATTGATTGATTGAGAGAGAATTGAGTGAATGTTTGTGTTGTAAATGTGATGAATGAATATTAACATCCAATCATTGGGTATTTATAGGCTGTACAAATTAGGGTTACATCGTACCTTGGGCCGCTGTCAGATATGGGCCTCAACCTTGAAACCCAAAAGGATGTACGAGGAATAGATCCTTCGAGAATGATCAAAATGCCATGTGTTTATTCTTCGAATGGATATTTCATGTCTGGGAATAATTCTCGACCAGCTTTGGTTGATGTATATATATTTTACATAATAAGTTAAGACATGTGTATATGTGAAGTGTATACATGAATGTCATGTCATGGGAAATAGACTAGAGTCGCTCTCGGATTGAATATGTAAGTATACATATTAATTTGTAAAACATTTATAAACATTCTCTTTTAGGATCAAATCCCTTTAACCCCTTTGTATCTCTCGACTGGATTCTTGACCAGGTGGGCCTCCGCTGGGCTATCGTGGGCTATGAGCCCATTTCTCTCTTCCAGATTCATTTTTATTAGGTAATATACACATATATATATATTTATAACTCTTTCTGTTTCCCTCAAGGGAGCTGCCTCTCGATCCATACACATATATGTAATTCTCGATCCACTCCCTTCTCTTCTCTCTCTAATCTCTCTCCTTCTCTTCACTTTCCCTCTCGGCTGGGTCCCAAACTCATTGGACTCTCGTCAGTGGGCCCCACAGCCCATATCAAGGTCTCGATTCCTTCCTTCCTTCCTTTATCTTTCTTCCTTCTCTCTACTTCCTTCCTTCTCTCTACTCCTCCTTCTCGGATGGGCCCACTGCCTTCCTTCTCTCTACTCCCTTCCTTCTCCCTTTCACTTCCTTCCTTCTCTCTTCCTTCCTTCCTTCCTTCCTTCCTTCCTTCCTTCCTTCCTTCCTTCCTTCCTTCCTTCCTTCCTTCCTTCCTTCCTTCCTTCCTTCCTTCCTTCCTTCCTTCCTTCCTTCCTTCCTTCCTTCCTTCCTTCCTTCCTTCCTTCCTTCCTTCCTTCCTTCCTTCCTTCCTTCCTTCCTTCCTTCCTTCCTTCCTTCCTTCCTTCCTTCCTTCCTTCCTTCCTTCCTTCCTTCCTTCCTTCCTTCCTTCCTTCCTTCCTTCCTTCCTTCCTTCCTTCCTTC
>CM067172.1:92846729-92886729 GCA_034093135.1 Erigeron breviscapus
TGGGAGATACAGAAGGCGAGGGTGTGGAGAAAAGTGGTCCCACACTAATACTACTAGACCCAAGGCTAGATGCGAAGCTTACCTTAGGCGGCAACCTAGATCCACCACCAGAAACAACATTATTTGCATTTGTCTCTACTTCACCAGATCTAGGACCAAAATCTGGAAATTTTTCACTTGAATTTCTTTGAATGCCATCCTCAAAAGTTTCCAGATTTATCACTGGAGATTCTCCTCCATCAATGCTTATCCCCAACCCAGAAGAGACCACCTAGGAAACTGGAGTAAATTTTTCAGCCATATGAAACTAAATAACAAACAACAACAAAAATGATGATTTTTACTTTGAAAAAACAAAAAATCATCTAGTAATCAGTAAAATCACGCATGGCGCCAATGTTTGAGCATGGAATGTTGGGCTCAATCACAAAATGGATTTAACCATGAAAACCATTATAATCTCCTACTATGTAGTGCAAACCTACTAAATTCTTCGCGAATCTAAGGTGAATAATGGTTTTCCCAGAGAGATGTATCGATCTCTGGAGGATATTGAATGTTTGATGATTCTGATGATATTGATGATGATTGATTGATTGAGAGAGAATTGAGTGAATGTTTGTGTTGTAAATGTGATGAATGAATATTGAATGGAATGTTCTGACATCCAATCATTGGGTTCTTACATCGTACCTTGGGCCGCTGTCAGATATGGGCCTCAGCCTTGAAACCCAAAAGGATGTACGAGGAATAGATCCTTCGAGAATGATCAAAATGCCATGTGTTTATTCTTCGAATGGATATTTCATGTCTGGGAATAATTCTCGACCAGCTTTGGTTGATGTATATATATTTTACATAATAAGTTAAGACATGTGTATATGTGAAGTGTATACATGAATGTCATGTCATGGGAAATAGACTAGAGTCGCTCTCGGATTGAATATGTAAGTATACATATTAATTTGTAAAACATTTATAAACATTCTCTTTTAGGATCAAATCCCTTTAACCCCTTTGTATCTCTCGACTGGATTCTTGACCAGGTGGGCCTCCGCTGGGCTATCGTGGGCTATGAGCCCATTTCTCTCTTCCAGATTCATTTTTATTAGGTAATATACACATATATATATTTATAACTCTTTCTGTTTCCCTCAAGGGAGCTGCCTCTCGATCCATACACATATATGTAATTCTCGATCCACTCCCTTCTCTTCTCTCTCTAATCTCTCTCCTTCTCTTCACTTTCCCTCTCGGCTGGGTCCCAAACTCATTGGACTCTCGTCAGTGGGCCCCACAGCCCATATCAAGGTCTCGATTCCTTCCTTCCTTCCTTTATCTTTCTTCCTTCTCTCTACTCCCTTCCTTCTCTCTTCCTATCTTTCTTCCTTCTCTCTACTTCCTTCCTTCTCTCTACTCCTCCTTCTCGGATGGGCCCACTTCTTACTATCTTCTCTTCCTCTCGTTTCTCTCTCCTAGCTCAAGGTTGGTTCCCCGTCTTGGCCACATATATTATATATAAATATAATAATTCTTTTGCTCTCGCTAGGGATCATCTTGGCTTCCTTCCAGTCTCGATATACTCCTGGCTTTCGCTTATACGTTTTATCTTTTGAAATAAGATATAAGGGTTAGGGTTTACACCATACCCCTTCAATATACCATATACGGAGCTTTACCTCCGTATAGCATCCTGGCTACGAAGGACCCTTCGTAAGCAACGAAGGTACTGGAACATTGTACCAAGCAGGCATATCCGTAGCCGAAGCTACGATGTATACCTCCGTAATTCCGGAGCTCTCAAAGATAATAACAAACGTATACATATAAATCTTTTCCATGTTTATGTAAGTCCCAACTCAATAGATGGTACTACTTGAAGACACCTCTATGTCGATGGTGGAGTTACTTTGCAATATAAGCACTGAACTGGAGACGACCAGTTACAGGAGTATATACCAAGTTCTAAATAGATTACTTATTTAAGTGACAATAAGTAAAGATGTTACAACACGATTTTAACTACTGAATTCAATTCATCAATGGTGGATTTGGTGAGTGTGTGTTCTTGGTGTTTGTGTGTGTTTTGAGAGAGAATCGTGTAACTATGTGTAAATCTGGAATTAAAGTTGTGAAGTGTATGAAAATTATGTCTTTGTTATGTCAAGGTTATGATCTCTAAGGTATGAGAGGGCTATTTATAGTCTAACTATACAATTATGCTAATTGTCACAATTAGCCCCTCAACCTTAGTGATCATTTATCTATGACTTAACAACAAGAAATTCCTCTAATCTAGATTACAATTTATCACTATTTTTGGATTTCTAACATTCTCCCCCTTAGTGATACATTGTAATGAATGAAATACGTGTTATATTGTCTTGTAGGAATGAATTTGATGAGCCCGGTGGTGAAGACAATTGGTGTGTTGAAACAAGTCTTCAAAGCTTTCTCTTTTGTCTTTGGAGAACTTGATTCAGTCTTGGTCTTGGTCTTGAACTTCTTGAAGTTAAATCTTGTGAGGATTCTCAATGTTCTTTTAGAACAGAGAATAATGAATGCGTGTGAGTCTTTGTTGAATCATGAATCAGAGTTGTTTTTTGAAATGCGGAAGGTATAAATCTTGGTTTCGACTGTATCAATCTTCGATTCTCGAGTGAGATTCAACTATTTGATTCTTCGGTTTTAATTCTTGAATGAATCTCATCTTCTTGAAATGAAGTTTCATGAATATGAACTCTCCCCCTTGATGTATGCTCTGGAGTTTCTTGACAAAATGTTGTTGTATGACTTGAAGATCTTTGGATGAAGTATGTTTGATGAAGACTCTTTTGAAGCTTTACTTCTTTGACTTGAATCTTCTAACAAATCTTTAATCCTTTTTGAAGCTTTGATCTTTGTCACATCAACTTGAATACTTTGGAGAGTAAGCAATTGAATGAAGTTTGGATGAAATTCTTATGAAGTAATCATGCTCCCCCTCAATCCATGAGTATACACATTTTGGAGCATTTTTGAACTTTTGAAGCATCTTGAGTGAAAATCTTTTTATCTTTGGTTTCATTCTTATCTATGTCATCAATTCAGATTCCCCCTTTTAAAATCAAATTCTCAATCAACTAAAATCTAGTGAAAATCTGAAACTATTGACACATCATGAAGAACTTTCTCCCTCTATACACAAACTTTGATAATCCTAGAACTTTGATAAGCCTAACACTTAGTGAAACAACCAAACCAAACACGAACTTTTCTCCTTGTTTCCTTATCAATCAGTAAATCAATCATAAAATTTTCTCCCCCTCATAATGACAAGATTGGGAACCAATCTCATTATGTACACATTGATTGATTAATTGTCAACAAGAATAACATGATCGAATGTACACATGGAGAAATATCAACCATCAAAACATCAACCCTAACCATTAGCCCAACCCAAGAAATCCTAGGGGTGACTAAAATGGAAGATTGAAGTTGTTGGGACAAACGTTATAGCATGGTGTTGGTGTTTTCTGTGTTTGTGTGATGAGAAATGAAACCAGATAAGAATGATCCGTTAGCATGTTCAAAAATCAAAAGGATTAATGAAATGACCGATTAAAATGTATAACATTTTTCGGATTTCCTATGTATCATTGAGATATGCACAAAACAAGTCTCTAACATAGTTCGATCTGCGGCTTTGCAACCACGAGATTGCTTCAAAGAATATAAATCATGGTTAACACTACCGAAGCATTTGATAACCACAATTTTATCCTTAAAGACTTTTTGGGAAATAACATCCGAGGTCACATAGACTTCTCGTTAACTCAACAAATTCATAAATGAAAATGTGAGACCTACGTTCAATGTTGGAAAGGATGTTAGCATTGGTAGGATTTCCATTCGATCATCGTGGAATATCAATGAAGATATCACTACAAATGTTCCGGCTATATCACAAAGATAAGCAATTATATCACAAAGATATGACTTGAATGTGTCCTAAAGTGAAGAATAATCAAACTAATGATCAATTAAAATAGCTCTAGACACAATGTGATCAAATGAAGTCGGGGACTGGAGCAGAATGTCACCCTTTTTCAATATCAACATCTTCCGAAAGAAGAGTCAATAGAAATGTGAAAATCTCCGTGAGAAATGAAACAAGTATTTGTTAAGAAACACTTGAGTGGTTAGGTAAAGATGTGCATCGCTTCACTGGGTCCATGAAGACTTCTTCAATATCAAGAAATTAACAAATGAAATCTGATAGGAGCGTGTTTTACCCGGCTTTTTGAGAATTTGGGGAAGGGTATCAATTCTTTTTAACCCTTTTCGCACAACATATCACCTTAACCTCTCACTTTTCGACTTTACTCCCTCCATCCTATTTGTACGAAAACAACAGCACTCAAAATACCCTCACTATCTAATGAAAGAAGTGAATACTCCGGGGTTAGAACTCATCGGCGATGATGAAATTCATGGAGTATAATTTGAGAAATACTTATCACTCATGTGCAAACTAATCACCGAACTCCATTTGATTGAAAATCATTGGAAAAACATCAAATGTGTGCATGGAAAAAAATTTGAAACACATTTGAAGGTTTGAAGGTTGTTGAAATCACAAACTCCTCCTTAATCTATGCAAGAATAGATCAAAAATTTCCATAGAAAGGTGGAGCAAAAATTGGTTTTGTGAGATCAAACATGAGTAAAATCTTTGTTGTGATATTTCGGAAAAGTTTTGCTTCAACAACAATGTTGAATGTAAGACAGCTAGGGAGTACACAAAGGCGTTCAATCCGTCGCAACTTACAACAACACGTTGGAGGCAATTAAAACATTTAAGCAATTTGAAAAACCAATCAATTGTGTAAAATGAGACAACAAGGGAGTACACAAAGGCGTTCGATCCTTTGCGTCTCATATCAACAATTGAGAGTTTGAAAACGTTGTTTGAAAAACTTGATTGCTATTACACATACATATTCATATAAGAACACTTGGAAGTACACAAAGGCGTTCGATTCCTTGTTATCTTATATCAATTTATATGTATAATAACAATATCTTAGAATGTAAAAACACTCTACAAATAAATATATCATTTAAGAACGGGTTGCATACATAGTATATACAAGCCATTGAAATAAATATCTTTTTGTGTATTTTTGAAAAAAAATTTTATATTTTGTTTTTGATTTTCTCTTTTCAAATTTTGTATTTTGGTTTTCTGGAATGTATCAAGAATTTCTTCAAAATGGAAAAAGAATTAAGGTTTAAGATTTAACATACCAAGCTTGGAGATAAGAAAGTTAAACCTCTTTTCATCCAATGGTTTTGTGAACAAATCTGCAAGTTGAAAGTCAGTAACCACAAAGTAGAGCTCGATGTCACCTTTCTCAATATGATCTTTGAGAAAATGATATCTAACATCAATATGCTTTGAGCGAGAGTGGTTTACTGAGTTGACTGCAATGGCAATGGCACTCTGAGAATCACAATAGATAGGAATATGATCATATTTCAGACCATAATCAGTTAGTTGTGTCTTCATCCATAACACCTGAGCACAACAACTAGCCGCAGCCACATATTCAGCTTCAGCCGTTGATAGTGATACACAATTTTGTTTCTTGGAAGACCAACTCACAATTTTATCTCCTAAAAATTCTAAAGTACCGGAAGTGCTCTTGCGATCAAGTTTACAACCAGCATGATCTGCATCTGAATATGCAGTTAGATTGAATCCAGTATCCCTTGGATACCAGAGACCTAAATCGGGTGTTCCCTTCAGATAACGAAATATTCGTTTCACAGCTTGATAATGTAAATCAGTTGGAGCAGCTTGATATCTAGCACACATACATGTTGCAAACATTATATCTGGGCGAGATGCTGTTAGGTACAACAATGAACCAATCATACTTCGATATCTCTTTTGGTCAAATGGTTTCCCATTTGTATCAGCATTTATGTTTGTTCGAGCAGCCATTGGGGTAGAAATTGAAGAACATGAAGTCATATCAAACTTTTTCAACATGTCATTTATGTATTTACCTTGTGATATAAAAATACCAGTTGGTAATTGTTTGATTTGAAGACCCAAAAAGTAATTCATTTCCCCAATCATGCTCATTTCAAAATGATTGACCATAAGAGATGAAAAGTTTCTGCAAAATGTTTGACTGGTCGACCCAAATATAATGTCATCAACATATATTTGAACAAGTAGAACATGCTTACCTTGTTTGCGAATGAACAAGGTAGGGTCAATTGTGCCTTTGGTAAAGCCACCTCTAAGTAAGAAAGTAGTTAAAGAATCATACCATGCTCTGGGTGCTTGCTTAAGACCGTAGAGAGCCTTGTCCAATCTGTAGACATGGTTTGGTCTTTGAGGATCAACAAAACCTTCTGGTTGATCAACGTAAACTTCTTCTTTGAGATCACCATTCAGGAAAGCAGTCTTCACATCCATTTGAAACACAGTAAAGTTTCTGAATGCAGCATAAGCTAAGAATATCCGAATGGCCTCCATTCTTGCAACTGGAGCAAAAGTTTCGTCGATGTCAACACCAGGTTGTTGGCAATAACCCTTTGCAACAAGTCGAGCTTTATTTCTTACTACTACTCCATTCTCATCCTTTTTGTTTTTGAATATCCACTTCGTTCCGATTGGATCATCTTTTCTAGGATTTGGAACTAATCTCCATACCTTCAGTCTTTCAAATTGTGCGAGTTCCTCTTGCATTGCCTTAACCCACTCTGGATCTCGAAGAGCTTCAGATACTGTTTTGGGTTCGATATTGCTAAGAGAAAGTGCAACGAGACACTCATTCACTGAAGTACGAGTAGTTACTCCTGCTTGTGGATCTCCAATAATTTGTTCAGTAGGATGGTATTTCTGCATACGTGTCCACTTGTGATCATGAGGAAGGAGATCTTGTTGTTGAAGATCAACATCATCATCATTAAAGCTTGAGTTATGTTGAGAGATGTTATCATAACTTGGTGTAATTCTTTCCTCATAAGCTGGATGATCAAAGTCAAGTGGTACATACACACTTGGAGTGTTCAATGGATTTGTTGTCTGAGTTAATCGAGAAGGTTGTTCTTGAACATTCACTTGAGAAGAATTATCCTGAGAAAATGGTGGAGAAGTATCAGTAGGAGAGTATTCTTGCTCTGAAGAACTTGATGAAGATTCATGAATATTGTCAGGAACTGGATCGTTGTTATGAAGAGGTTCATTGGGTTTAATTGGTTCAACGATGACTTGAGGTTCTTGATCATGAATCGGTTTTGAATTGTAGAATTCTTCAAAAAGAATATCTAATTCATCACTTGTAGGAGTTGGAAACTTCTTGAATTTAGAAGCTAAGGTAGAATTCCTTGTAGAAGGACTTGAAGCACTTGGATCATTACTTGTTGGTGGCAAACTTTCTTGCTCAAAAATCATGCCTGACATCTCATCAAACCAAACATTCATTGTTTCTTGAATTGTGTTGGTTCGACGATTATAGATTCGATAGGCAATTGATGTTTTGGAATAACCAACAAAATATCCTTCATCACCTTTCTTCTCGAACTTTCCAAGATTCTCTCGATCATTCAACGTGTAACAAACACACCCAAATATGTGAAAGTAGTTGATGTTGGGTTTGCGTTTGTTAACAACCTCATAAGGAGTTTTTTCGAAACGCTGATTGATAATGGACCGATTCTGAGTGTGACAGGCAGTGTCAACAGCTTCAGCCCACATATTGGATGGTATATTGGAATAAGCAAGCATTGTCCTTGCTGCTTCTACCAGCGATCGATTTCTCCTTTCAACAACACCGTTTTGTTGTGGGGTGCGAACTGCTGAAAATTGATGAGTGATTCCTTTGGAGTTGCAGAATTCATCAAAAACAGCATTCTTGAACTCAGTTCCATTATCTGAACGGATGTAACGAACTGGAAGTTGAAGATTTACTTGAGTATTAGTGATGAAATCTATCAACATCTGAGTTGTTTCATCTTTGGATGCAAGGAACTTGACCCAAGTATATCTTGAATAATCATCAACAATAACCAAGATGTATTTCTTCCCATTTCGGCTTTGTACTTTCATCGGCCCACAAAGATCCATGTGAAGCAAATGAAGAGGTGCTAATGAATTTGGAGATTTCTTCGGTTTATGAGAAGTTCTTTTGATCTTCCCAACAGCACAAGAAGGACAAACATGCTCACTTTCATACTTATAGTCAGGTAAGCCTTCAACAAGATGCTTATTGACCAAAGTATTGATAGTTTGGAAATTCAGATGAGAGAGCCTTCTATGCCATAACCAAGAATTCTTTGAAGTAGCCTTTGAAATGAGACAAATATTATCAGTTGGTTGGTTATCATCAAGATTGACGGTAAACAGGTTATCATCACGATCACCACAAAGAATATCAACTCCATCTAGAGTTTGGACTTTGCAAAGAGATTTTCGAAACAGAACTTGAAGATTGTTATCACAGAATTGTCCAACACTGAACAAGTTGTGACTTAATCCTTCAACATAGTGAACTTTCTTGATGATAACTCCATTTTGTTCAATGTCTCCATAACCTAAGATAGGAGCGAAATTGTTGTTTCCAAAGCGAACTGTTCCCATGAATCTTTCAACGAAATTCTTGAGCAAAGATTTATTTCCAGTCATGTGTTTCGAACACCCGGAATCGAGTATCCAAACACAGATGGTTATTTCCTGCAATCAATGAAATTTAACCGAT
Organism: Erigeron breviscapus; assembly: GCA_034093135.1. NCBI lineage: Eukaryota > Viridiplantae > Streptophyta > Magnoliopsida > Asterales > Asteraceae > Erigeron > Erigeron breviscapus. The sequence goes on from CM067172.1 coordinate 92,855,489, forward strand.
TTTAGGTACCCACTTGAAGACGGGTCCTTTATGGTTAGTTAAAACAGGCAGGGTATATAACTTAGGATTCGCATTCAAACATATAGTTGAATCAACATAAGCATTGACAAGCACATTATCAACAAACACATTTGAATAAAAGGTACGAACATTCACATTAGAGTTAAAAGTAACATGTCTACAAGCATTCACATCAACCACACGAGAATTAAAATTGTTTACAAGCTCACAAGGCCTTGCCTTGGCACATTCAACATTAATTAAAAGTAACATGTCTACAAGCATTCACATCAACCACACGAGAATTAAAATTGTTTACAAGCTCACAAGGCCTTGCCTTGGCACATTCAACATTATTATTCACAGATGAATTGTTTTGATTTACAGTAACACCTTTCCTCCCATTGACAGATTTTCTCCTCCTTCTTTTCATCTTTTTCTCAACATTCTTTAGATTACTAGTGATTTTAGGTACTAAAGTATTAGCAACCCATCTAGCACCACTAGTTAAACTCTTTCCACCTGTTGAATTGAAATTAAGAAGATTAGAACTAGGAGTTTTAATCACTCTTATCTTTTTGGAATCTTTTGGAGGTGAGGAAACTTCTTGCTTCTTTGGTTTATCATGAGAAAACCAACCATATCTATCTCTATATCTAGTTGAACCATTTGATGTATCTTTAGTTAGCGAAACAAAGCTAGACTTAGACACCTTAGGTAAAAAGCTAGATTGAGAGCTAGATTGAGAAGCATTAGGATAGTCTTTCGGAAGTTTCACTTTGGTGTACTTTGTCGTGTGTGGGGTTTCAGCTTGTTCCTTTTTGACATGTTTCACTGGGGTAGCAACAAAGGTTTCTAACTTAATGGTCTTTGGTTCAGTCTTGACGAGTTTGGTCTTAACTCGTTTCTTTGAGTAATATGAAGTTGGAGCTTTGGACAATGGTTTTTGAGATTCCACTTTTGTTTCCACTTTGATTTTGGTAGATTCAATCTTTTTCTCAGTTTCTGAGTTAAAAACATATTCTCCCTCCATGAATTTATCAAAATCATTCTTTGTGAAATATTTGGAAAATGAAAATTTCAATGGAGATTGATTAGTTTCAGATTCATTTGAAAGTTTTGAAAAATCAGGAATCTTTGTGTCCAACTTCACATCATGGGTATTCTCAGAAATTAGGTCAACTTGAACTGACACATCTTTGGTCTCACAAGAAAATTGAGTAGACGTATCAACACCTATACTAGCACTAGGCTTAGGGTGAACAACTAACTCATCAACAGTGTTGCATGTGAAAAACCTATAGAAGTACCATATCAAAACTAAACTATGTGCAAGTTCTTCATCAGAAAAATCAGATTGCACACAATCATCAGCTATAAAAGTAGCAGTATTTTGACAAGTACATTCAAGAGAATCAGTCAAGGTCTGGGTAGAGGTATTGGTGGATGAATCGCAAGTAGTTTGGGTAGAATTTTCTACTGAGGCACTTTGGTCAGTTTGAGTAGAAACATTCTCACAAACTTTCTTAGTATCAACATCAATACATTTATCCTCTGAATTCGGATTTTGAGACTTGAGGTGATTAATAACTTTTTGTTGAGATTCCACCTTTTGTTGTAAACCCTCTATTTGTTTTTCCAAAAATGTGGTTGGAAAGTACATTTTAGTTGGTTTGGGTGGATTACCGACAGATTCTTGGTTTTGAAAATTTGATTCAATTTCTTCCAATTTGAAAATTGAAGATTCTTTTGTTTTGTATGAATCATTTATTGCATCATAATTAACCAAAAATTCCTGTTTTGGTGTTCTCTCAACGTCATCAGTCTCAAATTCATCATTCAATGGACGAATAAATTGTTGTATCATACCAAGTCGTAGAAATTTTTCATCATACAAGGGTTCAATTTCCTCTTTGGCTTTTTGCAATGGTGTGATATTCTCAAATCCCAACCCGAGAAGAAGTTCTGTTTTGTCAATTTTTGACTTGTTGAAATAGGCAGTGAAATTCAAGAAAGGATTTTGTTCAACTTTATATAGCTTTTCTTGATAGAAAAGTATATTCTTTTAAATTCCTCAACTTGTTTTTCAAGATTCTCTATCTCAATGTCTTTTAAAAAACAATTATGATTTAAATCAGAAATCTTCCTTTCGAATTCAACATTGTTTGGTTTAGCTTCTTGAAGCTTTTTGTTGAGATTCCACCTTTTGTTGTAAACCCTCTATTTGTTTTTCCAAAAATGTGGTTGGAAAGTACATTTTAGTTGGTTTGGGTGGATTACCGACAGATTCTTGGTTTTGAAAATTTGATTCAATTTCTTCCAATTTGAAAATTGAAGATTCTTTTGTTTTGTATGAATCATTTATTGCATCATAATTAACCAAAAATTCCTGTTTTGGTGTTCTCTCAACGTCATCAGTCTCAAATTCATCATTCAATGGACGAATAAATTGTTGTATCATACCAAGTCGTAGAAATTTTTCATCATACAAGGGTTCAATTTCCTCTTTGGCTTTTTGCAATGGTGTGATATTCTCAAATCCCAACCCGAGAAGAAGTTCTGTTTTGTCAATTTTTGACTTGTTGAAATAGGCAGTGAAATTCAAGAAAGGATTTTGTTCAACTTTATATAGCTTTTCTTGATAGAAAAGTATATTCTTTTAAATTCCTCAACTTGTTTTTCAAGATTCTCTATCTCAATGTCTTTTAAAAAACAATTATGATTTAAATCAGAAATCTTCCTTTCGAATTCAACATTGTTTGGTTTAGCTTCTTGAAGCTTTTTGTTGAGATTCCACCTTTTGTTGTAAACCCTCTATTTGTTTTTCCAAAAATGTGGTTGGAAAGTACATTTTAGTTGGTTTGGGTGGATTACCGACAGATTCTTGGTTTTGAAAATTTGATTCAATTTCTTCCAATTTGAAAATTGAAGATTCTTTTGTTTTGTATGAATCATTTATTGCATCATAATTAACCAAAAATTCCTGTTTTGGTGTTCTCTCAACGTCATCAGTCTCAAATTCATCATTCAATGGACGAATAAATTGTTGTATCATACCAAGTCGTAGAAATTTTTCATCATACAAGGGTTCAATTTCCTCTTTGGCTTTTTGCAATGGTGTGATATTCTCAAATCCCAACCCGAGAAGAAGTTCTGTTTTGTCAATTTTTGACTTGTTGAAATAGGCAGTGAAATTCAAGAAAGGATTTTGTTCAACTTTATATAGCTTTTCTTGATAGAAAAGTATATTCTTTTAAATTCCTCAACTTGTTTTTCAAGATTCTCTATCTCAATGTCTTTTAAAAAACAATTATGATTTAAATCAGAAATCTTCCTTTCGAATTCAACATTGTTTGGTTTAGCTTCTTGAAGCTTTTTGTTGAGAATATCAACATCCATTTGTCTTGCATTTGCCCGAAGCCATTCATTGGTCTTTTGAATTTCAAGATCTTGATTGGTCTTTTCAAGATCTTGAATGGTCTTTTCAAGATTTTGACATTTTTGTAATAACTTAGAATCAGGAAGATCATTGGTCTTTTGAATTTCAAGATCTTGATTGGTCTTTTCAAGATCTTGAATGGTCTTTTCTAGATTTTGACATTTTTGTAATAACTTAAAATCAGGAGAGACATTCAACTCACATTCTTTAACCAACATCTTTTCTTTGTAAGCTTGAAAATCTTGTTTAATAGCATCATATTCAAAAAGTAATTTTGAATGTTCTTCAAGAAGTTTTGTAAATTCACTTTTAGAAAATGAAATGCTATTTGTCAACTTTTTATTTTTGTTGGCTAAAGAATTGATATGAGTTGTTAAATTAGATAAAGCTAATCTACAAGACTCTTTGTCTTTAACCAAAGAAAAAGTAGAGTCGAGATTTACCTCATCATCTGGGTATTCATCATCAGTGCTTTCTGCTTCAAGGACTTTGTTTTTGGCCAATCTTGCCATATAGCAAACATTAGCGGAGAGATCTTGATCTTCATCATCAGTGAGCAACAGCCATTTGTCATCTTCGGCAAGCAATGCATGTCCTGCTTCAACTTGTTTGGCTAACAGCATCTTCTGCTTGTAGTACTCATAGTCCCGCTTTCGAGGTTGTTTGCAGTCAACGGCAAAATGTCCAGGAATACCACAATTGTAGCACTTTTTGTCTGATGCCTTACCCTTCTCAACAGTTGGTTTTTCATTGGCTTCCTTCTTTTCACCATACCTTGATCCATTAGCTTCACCTTGCTCATTGCTCCTTGGATGATAGTGTTCCTTCTTGGGAAATGCACTTGTAGAAGAAGTGCGGAGATTGTTGTTTGTTGGCCTCGCTTTGTAGAATTTCTTCTTGAAATGCTTTGTTACCGCGGCAAGAGCTTGATATAGTTCATCTGAAACACCATCTCTTGTAGCCATCAGATCATCTCCCTCCTCATCAGACGAAGAAACAACCACCATTTACTTTTAAGAGCTTCAGAAATCTTCCTTTCGAATTCAACATTGTTTGGTTTAGCTTCTTGAAGCTTTTTGTTGAGAATATCAACATCCATTTGTCTTGCATTTGCCCGAAGCCATTCATTGGTCTTTTGAATTTCAAGATCTTGATTGGTCTTTTCAAGATCTTGAATGGTCTTTTCTAGATTTTGACATTTTTGTAATAACTTAAAATCAGGAGAGACATTCAACTCACATTCTTTAACCAACATCTTATCTCTTTGTAAGATCTTGATTGGTCTTTTCAAGATCATTGAATTGGTCTTTTCAAGATCTATTGGTCTTTTCAAGATCTTGATTGGTCTTTTCAAGATCATGAATGGTCTTTTCAAGATCTTGACATTTCTTTTCAAGATCTTGATTGGTCTTTTCAAGATCTTGATTGGTCTTTTCAAGATCATGAATTGGTCTTTTCAAGATTCTTGATTGGTCTTTTCAAGATCTTGATTGGTCTTTTCAAGATCATGAATGGTCTTTTCAAGATCTTGATTGGTCTTTTCAAGATCTTGATTGGTCTTTTCAAGATCATGAATGGTCTTTTCAAGATCTTGACATTGGTCTTTTCAAGATCTTGATTGGTCTTTTCAAGATCTGATTGGTCTTTTCAAGATCTTGAATTGGTCTTTTCAAGATCTTGATTGGTCTTTTCAAGATCTGATTGGTCTTTTCAAGATCTTGATTGGTCTTTTCAAGATCTGAATGGTCTTTTCAAGATCTTGATTGGTCTTTTCAAGATCTTGATTGGTCTTTTCAAGATCTGAATGGTCTTTTCAAGATCTTGATTGGTCTTTTCAAGATCTTGATGGCTTTTGTCTTAGACTTGGTTTTCATTGAGTTTGAAGGATTCATAAAGAGTATGAATGGTGAACTTGGTCAGATTTTGATGTTGCTTGATCTGTGTTCCAAAATCTTCCCATTCTGGACCAAGAGCTTTGATGAATTTGATGTTGAGCTCAATCTCTGTTTTCTTGACATTGTTTTTCCTTAGCTCATTTATGACATTGCAGAATCTGTAGTAGACAGCTTCAAGAGATTCATTAGGCAATTTGGAGAAGTTGTCAAACTCAGTCAGAATATTTGTCAATCTTATGGTCGAAGTCACGTCAGCTCCCTCCATCTGTCTAGCCACCTCATCCCATATCTCCTTGGCTGTGTCATAAGAATCAACAGAACCATAGATTTCATCCGGTAGAGCTTTGTATAGGCATGACCTAGCTCTATTATCTGCAGCTGTTCGATCCTTTTGTTCAGCATTCAACAGATCAGGAGTTAGAATTATAGCATCAGTAGTGGGATGGCGATGAACGGCAAGTCCATTCAGGATGGAATCTTTCATCATATGACCATTTGTCTGACTTTCCACATAGTCCATAAATCTTTTCTTCCATAGTCCGTAGGAACCACGGTAGAGAACTGGAGGTCTTGTATCTGAACCCAATGCCAATGCTTCACGAGAAGCCATTAGAGATTGATTTGATTTGAAAAATTGAATTGAATTTAAAATGGCAAATGAAATGATCTTGGTAAGATCAGGAAATGAAACGATCTTGAATTAACCAGGAAATGAAACGATCTTGTGATTAATGGAAAATGAAACGATCTTGAGTTAACCAGGAAATGAAACGATCTTGATACAAACAGAAATTGAAACGATCTTGAGTTAACCAGGAAATGAAACGATCTTGACCAATTAGCTCTGGGTAAGATCGTCTAGAGCTGGATCGTTTTGAACAAAATCGTCCTAGGATGAAATCGTCCTAGGTGAGATCGTTTTGGAATCTTGATGAAATTTGGTTAAGTATTGAAAATGAAACGATCTTGAATTGAAACGGTCTTGAAGATGAAACGGTCTTGAAAATGAAATGATTTTGAATTGAAATGATTCAAGGAACTGGGACGATCTTGGTTTAAGATCGTCTTAAGTTCAGAGGGAATGAGACGATCTTGGTGAAGATCGTCTTGGGTTTCGAAGGTATGAAACGATCTATGTGAAGATCGTCTTAGGTTCTAAGAAATGAGACGATCTTGGTATGAAGATCGTTTTAGGTTTCTTTCCAAAACTTTCTAAGTATTTGAAATGACCAAACCAATCCTTTCGGATTAATTAGCCAGAATCAAACACTTTACAACTCACACTTGTTTAGAACGATCATGTGAGGATCGTCTAACAAGTCACAAATCACAAGTAAGTGAAACAAGCTTTCAAAGACTAAGACGATCTTGATAAGGTCGTCCTAGTGAAGATCGTTCTGGTCATCTTCTTCAACTCAACAGTTTTCCAGAAAAAACTCCATTAACAACTTTTAAAAACTTCAATATCTTTTGAATTACTGGGAGTTAGATCATGAAATCACTTGCAAACTGTTTGAATTCATGTCCACAACACATTTATGAACAAAATTCAACACAAAACATAACAGAATCAAATCCCAAAAATTCGCGCCAAAACTCAAAAATTCAATCTCGAGATATAGATTGAATTGAAACTTGAAACTTGACAGGATTATGTTTTCAACTACCACAAATCTATTGATGAACAAATAATTGTGATTTTATGTGATTTGAAGTGTGAATTTTGAAGAACCAGACGGTGAAAAGTTCGAACAGAATTTGTGAATAAATTTGATTTTGATGAATTTGTAATTGAATTCAGGTATGGATCGTCATCAGATTGATGTTTCGCTCTGATACCACTTGTTACAACACGATTTTAACTACTGAATTCAATTCATCAATGGTGGATTTGGTGAGTGTGTGTTCTTGGTGTTTGTGTGTGTTTTGAGAGAGAATCGTGTAACTATGTGTAAATCTGGAATTAAAGTTGTGAAGTGTATGAAAATTATGTCTTTGTTATGTCAAGGTTATGATCTCTAAGGTATGAGAGGGCTATTTATAGTCTAACTATACAATTATGCTAATTGTCACAATTAGCCCCTCAACCTTAGTGATCATTTATCTATGACTTAACAACAAGAAATTCCTCTAATCTAGATTACAATTTATCACTATTTTTGGATTTCTAACAAAAGAACAATGCAATAATACAAAATACTTGTAAAGTAAATTGGTGAGACAATATGTAATTTTCAAGTGTAATTTATTTATTAACTTTAAATAAATTACAAGGTTGTTGCGGAACCAAGATAATACAAGTATGTAAATATCCTAAAAACCTATGAACTACAATTGATCTACACTTGGAATTTCTCTAAACAATCGAAACACTTAAAGTTGTGAAATGTTCCTTTTTACGATTGAGAGAATATTGCACAAGTTCACCAAGAATATTGCAGGTTTGCAAAGTGTGTGACTTCTTAAAAAAGTATTATTCTTGGTTGTGCAATGACTTGTATTTATAGGCAAAGTTAACATTGGGATGTTAACTTTGGCCGTACAAATATGGTTGAGAGCATTTAAGGAATAGCATTTAATTCCTTAAAATGCAGTGTAAAGTTGCAGTATAAAGCAACTTTATTCAATCAGCTTTATGTACCTTTTTGTATTTAAATAATAAGATAAATATTATTATCCGGGTAAAAGCACATAAAGCATAAAAGTCAATTCCTCGTAATCAGTGTAAAGCTTTGTAAGAGCTTTCCACTGACGGTCTCCAGTTTGTAACTGACTAGAATGTCAACTGGGCTTCGCTGCCATTGTCATTCTCTATCTTCCGCTTGTTGTCTTCGACCCCAACTGGAAGGATTCTTCAACTGGTCAGTTCTCAACTGGAGGAAGTTTTCAGTAGCGTTAACTGTACGATGCAACTGGAGTTCAATATATTTCTGGACAAATCTTCTTGGTCTCCAGGTGCAACTGGAGACTGGCCAGTTTCACCGAAACTGGTCCTAACAGTTTATCTGACCTCCCAATAAGGGAATGATATCAAACACTCCTATAAACAAGGACAGGGTTCCAAGAGTCCAAAACATATCTTCCATACTTAGAAGATATCACGAATAAGAGGAAGAGATTTACCCTAAATCTATAACCTCCTCTCCAAAGGCTTTACCCTCTATATAAATAGGGGATGTGCCATACGGCAGGGCATCATCACGTTCGATACAATAAACCCTAATCATACTCAATACATTCGACCTCCGAATCTCTAACGCTCACAAATAAACCCTAAGCCCGACTAATCGGCTCAGACTAACAACAACAGGCGTAAAGTGGCCTACGACCCTCTGACCGGAAGGGAATCGCCAACAAAACACTTAAAACCCCACTCACACCTCCGGTTGAGCCATAGTGCGATTATTTGATCAATCAAATTGGCGCCATCCGTGGGACCCTTGCTCTCAAGCTCGAACTCAGCCACGATAAAAAAAAGCATTATGTCAAACCTCGATCCCCTTCCAGGGCAACACGGGCCAAATGTTGCCTGTAGTCAAGATAAAGATAATGACGGGATCCTCCCGGTCGGGCGACCCAGCTCCCCGATTGAACAGGGGAGTAGAAAGGATCACCAATACCCAGACGCCTAGGCAGCATATCGACTAACTTGCCAGATAATGGCATTAAGCAGGGAAACAGACACCAGTCCCGAAAGTGGCGTCAAAGAAGATGTGGCCCATGGACCAGAAGAAAGCACTGCGCAACACCCCAGGCACATAGCACAGGATAGCCCATCGCCAACAGCACAGGAGCACAAGAAAGAAAACATAAGCCAGATCCAAAATACAGAAAGGAATCCCACAATGACGGATAAAACCGTCCAGCAGCCAGCTGCGAAGGACCTGGGAAAGAAGGAAGAGACAAAAAGCAAATATAAAAGCAACTCCAGTACTCTAAAAAGCCCGATGCTGGTATACCCACCGTACCCGATCTATCAAGGGACTCCGGTAGGAGTAGCCGCAGCATATGTCATATAGGCAATATCCGGGCTGGGAACGTACCCGTCGCCATATCCACCGTATTATTACGGAGGGTACTTCTATCCGTACGGAGCGCCGCAGACCCAGTACATGGGAACACCACCCTATGATGGGAGTTACCCAGGACATGTACAGGCGTCATGGTACTACCCATACGGAATTGTAACCCCACAGTATTTTAAGGCGAGCCCAATAACCGGAGTCAAAAAGGACAAGGTTGAACATAAGGGGCCAGAGCCTAAATACAAGGGTTCATCCATATAATTCGAAAAAGATTTACGCCAACATATACCTCCAGCAAAAATACTGGACCTCCAAGAATTACCCTGGTACGATGGTACCTTCGACGTCGATGAATTTCTCGGAAAGGTCGACGAAGCAGCTGAAGCAGAAGGGTGGAGCGGTCCAACAATCTGTCATGTCATCCTCTACCTTTTACAGGGGAAAACGAGGGAATTGCAGCCCCTGCTGCTTCTCGTTTCGCTTCGTTCAGCTCCCGAATCACCTCCTTGTGTCTTGTAACTTCATAGGCCTTCATCTTGAGTCACTTGATGCCATTTACCCTCACTCGCATCTTCCGTGAACCTGCGTAAACATAGAATCCATTAAGTACCGATAGTTCTGGAATATTAACTCATTTAAGACATTGAAATGAGGCCTTTCGATAGGGGTTTTTATCATAAAATGAACGCTCATCATATACCCCCACACTTAAGTCTTTGCTTGTCCTCAAGCAAATGGTCCAAGAAAATAAATCAATGATGAGCGGACAACTTAAGTGTTCAAGTTATTCTACTTTATTAAACATTTGAAAGATTAGTCATGCAAAATGATTTGAGAAAGCTTTTGACAAAATCAGTAAGCTATAGCTAGAGGTAAAGATAATCAGTCAATCAAAACTAAAAGTTAACCTTATATTCATGTTAATACCTCTAAAACCGTTCTATAATTCCACATGTCCTACAGCTCAATCTTACTTCCTTCTGCTGACTAGTTAAGCACTTAATTAAAGTTTGTATAGCAATCAGATCTACTAGCTACTAGCAAGGCATTTATATTTCATCGTTTGTGTACTTATGAGTCACTACTTAGACATACTCTCACACTAAAGTAATGCTCGCTATCTAAACACTAAAGAAGTTATACGATATTATCATCTTTTATAGTTGAGACAGCGGTGACAGGTCGGTGGTTCCCCACTCGTAGAGCGACATAACTCTACTAATTGTTAGAGTTTATACCTTACATCAAGATAGCGGTGACAGGTCGGTGGTTCCCCACGCGCAAAGTGACATAACTTGATGCGTATAGATTTTACTCGTTATTAGTTCTTTGAACTCTTTTTATTAATCTATTGATTGCCTTTCTTAAGATTACTACATTATTCATGCAATAGACATTATCAGAGACCCCAGATGACTCATACACTTACTCCGCATGCAACTAGTTCACAATTAATAGTGTAAGAATTAAGGTGAACCATACGTCTAAACTAGTTCCTACACAAGCACGTATATAATTAAGTCCAATTAATACACCTATACTAATAACTAGATAGCTCTAATTGCTAGGCATATTAAAGTCCGGTTAAATGTGTTATGGCAAACATAATCGCATACAGTTTTAGTCTAAGCTCTAATCCATTTGGAAAAATGAACAGCCACAAATCTATAGTTAAACTAACAGTCCTAACTAACCGTTCATCTACCAAAGCTAATGTTGCTTAGTTATCGTCATATTTTGTCTACTTGCAAAGCTTAATTCTCAAAATGTTTTCCAGACACAAGAAAAATTTTAATTTTGCATGAATTAAGTAGTAGAAAACTTATGATTTATCAAGCAATTAAACCACGGATTTTTCCTATTCAATCCCCCTACACTTAAATTGTACAACGTCCTCGTTGTACGAAACATGACATAACAGAAAGGGTAATAGGAAAAACACGATAAGATAAAGGATTAACGAAACTTCTCAGGCTTAACTTGCATGAATTGTTGCTGAAGATGGTATATGTGGAGCGACTTGAATGATGTTGAACTTCAAAGACTTGAGTCGTCTCCGTTTGATGGTGATCCATTGATGCTTCTCCATCTCCTTTTCTTTTTGGTATTTTCTGATTTTTTGATTTTTTTGGATTTTTGGGTTTTTCTGATTTTTTTGGATTTTTCGCGATCTGGTGTACGGGCTGACTCCAGGAGCGGCGTTGGCTAATTAGGAGCGGCGCTGGACTGATCGGAGCGGCGCTGGCCAAGCCTGAGCGGCGCTGGACTTGCACAGGTGCAGGTCCAGTGGCGCTGGAAGTCTGGGAGCGGCGCTGGAAAGCCCAGGTGCTTTCCCAGCGGCGCTGGAGGTCTTCTAGCGGCGCTTACGAGTCCTGTACTTGCTTCGACGTCTGATTTTCTTTCACGATTTGATTCGGCATTCCTCCACACTTAGCTTTTGACCAAGTGCATGGTTTTCTTCAGACTACAAAACTAAATACTCCTGCATACTTCAATCAAAATATTAAAACGGAAAATAACAAGCTAAAACATAAAATAAAAACGAAATACGATTGCAATAAGTTACTTGTTTCTTCATCCATTGAAAGCTTGCATCTGTGATTCTAAAGATATAACTCATATAAAATAGGTCACAAATGATAAAATTCAAAACAATTCACTTAATTACAATTAGTCACATATTCCTAAAAATGAAAAATAAAAATAAAAATAAAATAAAAATAAAAATAAAAATAAAAATAAAAATAAAAATAAAAATAAAAATAAAAAAAAAATCACTAATTGCAATAAAATAAAACTAAAAATAAAAATAAAAATAAAAATAAAAATAAAAATAAAAATACGGCTTGGGTTGCCTCCCAAGAAGCGCTAAGTTTAACGAGTCTTCAGCCGGACTCGTCCTAGGAACTAGGTTGAGGAAGAATACGGGGTCGGCCGGGGGCCGGTTCCCGTGGGGTAATGTTCGAAGTGACTTATGGCTTCTTTGACGTTCGGTCCTTTTCTCTCTTCCAAGTTTTCTGAGTTCCTTCGTGCTTCAGCTGCTTCAACCATTTCCACGTCGATGGGTGTTTGATTTCCAGGGCTGGTTCGGGTGGTAACGGATTTGATTTCGCAAAAATCAGGACTGCAGGGATTGCCAGCGGCGCTGGACATGCCTGAGCGGCGCTGGATTGTGTAGCCAGCGGCGCTGGTGGCTCCGTGGTAGTACCCGATTTTTCGATTTTGCACGATTCGGCTTCTTCCTTCTCTCAAGTAGCTTTCTCCTTATGTCTCTGATCAATATGGAACTCCCTCAGCTGTTCCAAGTATTCTTCTTTTCATGCCTTCTTGTCTCTTTTGTCCTTTTCCATTTTCTCCTCTATTCCTCCATACACCTCATTTTCAAGGAATTCGTAGGCTATGTAGATTCCAATGTCCATCAACCCCATTCCTAAAATTCTCTTAATCATTTCTGAGCTTTCACTCCTCAATCCATCGACGAATTTTTTCAACAAAATAGTGCGGTCAAGCTCGTGGATTTCACAATTTTCATAGAGGGCTTTTATCCTTTTCCAAGCTACTTTAACCGTCTCTCCCTTCCTTTGCTTGAACTTCTTTAGCATATTTCTCAAAGCTAGTTGATTTCGCATCTTTAGACAATAAGGTACCGTATCTCCCTTATTGACTTCTCCTATTAGGTTTTGCGTCTTCTCCCATTCCTTGTTTCCATCTTCCTCTTCTTCTTCGGACTCTTCAAACTCGGCCTCATAAAATGCATCATCTAAGATCTTTATTCTAAACATGGCTGGTTGGTTATGAAAACATCCATAAGGGGGTTTATCAATAGCTCGACGGGCATAATTCTCCATACCATAATAAAAGAAATCCGTGTACTCTAAATCGTGGCAATATGTTTTCTTCCTAATTCTCCTCACGATCTGTTTCATACGCCTCCATGCTTCATCTACCTCTTCATGCTCTTCTTGTTTGAAGTTTTGCATGTCCAAGATCGGGTCGGTGGTTTCGAAGTCAAAGTATAACTCCACGTCCATGAAATCTCTTTCGTTGCTCCTCTCTTCTTCTACTTCGATGCATTTCACTTCGTACTCATGTGCAGCTTGTAAGTCTCTATCAAACCACCTCCTAAATCCGATAGGTACGCGAAACTGGTCCGAGTTCTTGGAATCCCGTGCGAAAGGCTGTTGTCCGAAACCTCCAGGGTTCCCAGCGGCGCTGGTGGCTCCGTGGTAGTACCCGATTTTTCGATTTTGCACGATTCGGCTTCTTCCTTCTCTCAAGTAGCTTTCTCCTTATGTCTCTGATCAATATGGAACTCCCTCAGCTGTTCCAAGTATTCTTCTTTTCATGCCTTCTTGTCTCTTTTGTCCTTTTCCATTTTCTCCTCTATTCCTCCATACACCTCATTTTCAAGGAATTCGTAGGCTATGTAGATTCCAATGTCCATCAACCCCATTCCTAAAATTCTCTTAATCATTTCTGAGCTTTCACTCCTCAATCCATCGACGAATTTTTTCAACAAAATAGTGCGGTCAAACTCGTGGATTTCACAATTTTCATAGAGGGCTTTTATCCTTTTCCAAGCTACTTTAACCGTCTCTCCCTTCCTTTGCTTGAACTTCTTTAGCATATTTCTCAAAGCTAGTTGATTTCGCATCTTTAGACAATAAGGTACCGTATCTCCCTTATTGACTTCTCCTATTAGGTTTTGCGTCTTTTCCCATTCCTTGTTTCCATCTTCCCCTTCTTCTTCGAACTCTTCAAACTCGGCCTCATAAAATGCATCATCTAAGATCTTTATTCTAAACATGGCTGGTTGGTTATGAAAACATCCATAAGGGGGTTTATCAATAGCTCGACGGGCATAATTCTCCATACCAAAATAAAAGAAATCCGTGTACTCTAAATCGTGGCAATATGTTTTCTTCCTAATTCTCCTCACGATCTGTTTCATACGCCTCCATGCTTCATCTACCTCTTCATGCTCTTCTTGTTTGAAGTTTTGCATGTCCAAGATCGGGTCGGTGGTTTCGAAGTCAAAGTATAACTCCACGTCCATGAAATCTCTTTCGTTGCTCCTCTCTTCTTCTACTTCGATGCATTTCACTTCGTACTCATGTGCAGCTTGTAAGTCTCTATCAAACCACCTCCTAAATCCGATAGGTACGCGAAACTGGTCCGAGTTCTTGGAATCCCGTGCGAAAGGCTGTTGTCCGAAACCTCCAGGGTTCCCAGCGGCGCTGGGCTGTACCCCTAGTGGCACTGGTGTGTCCTGATGGTTCCTGATTCGACTTCTTCTTCACTTTTTGGTTCTTTTTTGGCCATTTTCTACTCGGCATACCTCCAATCATACTTCTTGTCATCCAGTTTCTCTCCCAAGATGCTTTCCATGCTTCCTTCGAACACTCCTTGTGATTTGAGCTCACTTATAAAATGATGCTTTTCCTTGTACTCGTGTTCCTCTTGATGCACCTTTCTTTCGAGAAATTCTAAAGCCTCTTTTGTCTTGTTCAAAAATAAATTGCTTGCGGCTTCATAGCATAGTCTGGCCCTTTCTTCATCTCGTAATCCGTGATAAAACCAAGGCACATATTCCGCGGGCTTCAAGTCTTCATCCTTGATCAAGTTGACGGTTTCCTTCATACGAAGCCATGCATTTTCCCAATTTTCGAACCATAGCTGCACAAAACATTCCACATTATGCCTCAATACACCTTCCCGACTGTTGTCGAACGGCCCACAAGTTGTCGAAGTATGAAACGGGAAGTTTGAGGATCGGACAGTATCTCCCAGCAGCGCTGACATACTCCCAGTGGCGCTGGCCTGGGTTGCCAGCTACGCTGGTAACTTGCCAGCGGCGCTGGGACCTCCTGAACAACTCACGTTTTCGCTTTTCGCCTCCTTAATGTCTTCTTCCATTCCCGAGGTAGGTTCCTCGAGTCCTTTCCAATGCATTGTACCTATCTTAGCTGAAACACACTAAACGAAAATGAAAGAAAAAGAAAAACAAGAACGAAAACAAACACAAAACACAAAAACGATTAGTAACTTCAAGAACAAAATAAAACAAGCCTAAATTCAAACAATCTAAACTTAATAACTAAAAACGATAAAATAAAAATATTTTGGATTTTTGAAAATTTTAAGAAAATGAAAATTCTACTAAATAATCCTAACCCTAATTTTGACCTAAACCTAATTTGACTACTAAACCCTAAAATGACTTAACCTAAAAACTGAAAAGTAACTACTTCGTGCCGAAACACAAAGTAGGATGTGCAGTTCGATCCTACTTTCGACACACTAACTAGACTAAGAATGCGACGCGTCCCCGACAACGGCGCCAAAACACTTGATGGTGGGTTTTGTTTAGTGTTTAAATTTATAAAAATGTTGTACAAGTAATTATCTCAAAACACACACACCTTAACGGACAGGGGACCCGATCAGATGTAGTATAGATAAGTGATAAGTACAGGATCGTTCGCAGGGACGCGTTGCTTTACCTAATCTAGTAATACGTGTAATTGTAGCGGTTGTGGGGTTGTCACGATTTCCTATTAAACTAATTATAATACTGAAAAGTAAATAGAAGCCGCAACCGCTTTTTCAGCGAGAGGCTTAGTTTTGAAAAAGCAAATAACAATAATTAAATTAAAATACTTGTTTGGCATCTCAGATCTCATGACACGACCGGATATTACTCTACCTACTTGCTAGACTGTTGGAAACTTAATCACGCTCAGATTCTCGTTAGATTCACTTTGCCTAAATAACTAGTGTTGTCCCTAGACTCACACTACTTCTTTAAACAAATTCTCGTTAGATTCATTGTTTAAGCATGAATGTCCTAAAGTTTGTGTTACTAATTCATCTTTAAGTTACCCGGCTCTCAAGCCATAATTCTCTCCGGTGACCACAGTGCACGTTTCCATGTCACTGGATCACGTCTGACATTGTTAAGCATCATGTTCTATTCATCATAATTACTATGGTTCTGGATCCCTCGGTTATAAGTGAATCACCTTTTACATCTAGTTATAGACCGACTAGTGTTTTCCATCCTAGCATATTAGTCCTAGTGTATGATCATAGACAACCATCAGAATTAAACTAATATATTCAGATATAGAACCAATAATAATATGAAGAACTAGTAAAACATGGATCTACGATGAACAGTAAAACACACTCCAACAGATCTAACAAATAAAGTAAAATAAATAAACGTCTACATGATCACATCGATCCAAACAAGTATTCAGCCTACTAGCCTACCATTAGTAAAGGAATAACAAAGTCTGAAAAGATGAAAGACATTGTTTACCAACTGAAAGTAAAATAAAAGAGTAGATCTAGGTAGAAGATGAAGATCAGAAGGTGTTAGAAGCTCCAAAACCTCCTTGGAATCTGCAAAGTCGACCTAGGGTTTGATGTGGGCGGCTAGGGCTGTTGAATCGGCTCTCTCTTAGGGTTTTGAGGGCTGCTTCGGCTTAAATAGTGTTTTAAGTCGATTTGCTGAACTGGGCTGCCCAGCGGCGCTGGGCATGGGCCAGCGACGCTGGCAAGGTTCCAGCGGCTCTGGCAGCCCCTGCTGCTTCTCGTTTCGCTTCGTTCGGCTCCCGAATCACCTACTTGTGTCTTATAACTTCATAGGCCTTCATCTTGAGTCACTTGATGCCATTTACCCTCACTCACATCTTCCGTGAACTTACGTAAACATAGAATCCATTAAGTACCGATAGTTATGAAATATTAACTCATTTAAGATATTGAAATGAGGCCTTTCGATAGGGGTTTTTATCACAAAATGAACGCTCATCAGCCGTGAGGAAAGTTAGACATCGAAACAAGTGCAGGAGGTACCAACGTCGCTACTACGCTTCCAGCGCCGCTGGGAATGCAACTGGCATCCCAGCGCCGCTTATCTGAAGACCAAAGCCGTTGGACCTGCTACCCTAGTAGTCCAGCGCTGCTACTATGCCACCAGCGCCGCTCCAGACTCCAGCCCGCACACCAGATCGTGAAAAATCCAAAAAAAACAGAAAAATCCAAAAATCCAAAAAAATCAGAAAATACCAAAAAGAAAAGAAGATGGAGAAGCAACAATGGATCGCCATCAAACGGAGTCGACTCAACCTTTGAAGATTATTATGATTCGCAGTCGCTCCACATATGCCATCTTCAACATTTCATGCAATCTAAGCCCGGGAAGTTTCGTTAATCCTTTAACTTTTTACTGTTTTTCCTATTTCCCTTTTTGTTTAGTACAACGAGGACGTTGTACAATTTAAGTGTGGGGGGATGGAATAGTAAAAACCCGTGGTTTAATTGTTTGAAAAATTCAAGTTTTCTACTACTTAATTCATGCAAAATTTAAAATTTTTCTTGTATCAAAAACTTTTTAAGAATATAAGCTTTGCAAGTTAACAAAAGATGACGATAACTAAGCAACATTAGCTTTGGTAGATGAACGGTTGGTTAGAACTGTTAGTTGACTATAGATTTGTGACTGTTCATTTTTCCAAATGGATTAGAGCTTAGACTGAAACTATTATGAGATTATGTTATTAGCATAGGTGTATTAAATGGACTTAAATGATATAAGTGCATGTGTAGTAATTATTTTGATGTACGGCTTTGCCTTAATTTTTACACTATTAAGTGTGGACTGGTTGCATGCGAAGTAAGTATATGAGTCATCTAGGATCTCTGATAAAGTCTATTGCATGAATAAATGTAGTAAAATCTTAAGAAAAGACAATCGGAACATTAATAAAATAGTTCAAAGAACTATTAACGAGTAAAATTATATGCATCAAGTTATGTCGCTTTGTGCATGGGGAACCACCGACCTGTCACCGCTGTCTTGATGTAAGGTATAAACTCTAACGATTAGTTGAGTTATGTCGCTCTACGCGTGGGGAACCACCGACCTGTCACCGCTGTCTCGACTATTAAAGATGATAATATTGTACCTGCTTAGTGGTTAACTGGCGAGCATGATGGTAGTGTAAAGGTATATCTAAGTGGTGAATCACAAGTACAACTAATAATAATATATAAATGCCTCGCTAGTAACTAAGGAGATCTAATTGCTATACAAACTTTAAATAAGTGTTTAACTAGTCTGCATTAAGAGGTAAGATTGAGCTTTAGGAAAGGAGGAATTATAGAACGGTTTTAGAGGTGTTAACACGAATAAGGTTGACTTTTAGTTTAGACTGACTAATTATCTTTGCCTCTAGCTATAGCTTACTGATTTTGTCTTAAAGCTTTCTCAAATCATTTTGCATGACTAATCTTTCAAATGTTTTAAAAAAAAGTAGAATAACTTATACACTTAAGTTGTCCGCTCATCATTGTTTTATTTTTCTTGGACTATTTGCTTGAGGACAAGCAAAGACTTAAGTGTGGGGGTATATGATGAGCGTTCATTTTGTGATAAATTCCCCCATCATAAGACCACATTTCAATGCTTAAATGAGTTAATATTCCGGAACTATTGGTACTTAATGGATTCGATATAAATGCAGGTTCACGGAAGATGCGAGTGAGGGTAAATGGCATCAATTAACTCAACATGGAGGCCTATGAAGTTACAAGACACAAGGAGGCAATTCAGGAGTCGAACGAAGCAAATAGAAGTGCAACAGGAGCTGCCAGCGCCGCTGGCCCATCAGCAGCAAGGCCTAGCGCCGCTGGAGCCCATCTCCAGCGCCGCTGGGCGGCCCAGTTCAGCAACCGACTTTCAGCCTATTTATATACGAAGAGACCCTCAAAACCCTAAGAGAGAGTTGATTCAGCAGCCCTAGCCGCCACATACAAACCCCAGATCGACTTTGCAGATTCCAAGGAGATTTTGGAGCTTCTAACACCTTCCGATCTTCATCTTCTACCTAGATCTTTTTCTTTTATTTACTTTCAGTTGGTAAACAATGTCTTTCATCTTTTCAGACTTTGTTATTCCTTTAATAATGCCAGGCTAGTAGGATGAACACTTGTTTGGATCGATGTGATCATGTAGACGTTTATTTATTTTACTTTATTTGTTAGATCTATTGGATTGTGTTTACTGTTTATCGTAGATCCATGTTTTATGAGTTCTTCATATTGTTATAGGTTCTATATCTGCATGTATTAATTTAATTCTGATGATCGGTCTATCATCATATAACAGTCCACGAATTGCACACTTATGTTTAATTAATCTAGATAAGAAAGAGAATGCAGAAAGTAAAGAACAAGAACAAGAATAAAGTTCAAGTGCAAAGTTCTAAGCAAGTCTAATCATATGTATCATTGATTTAAACGATGAATACATGGTCGATATTACAACTTGTGTTACAAGAATACAAATGAACTAATAATTGCTAAGTCTAGACAAACTAACAACTTAAACAATTAAGAGAGAAATAAGTGACACACACTTGTGGTGACAAACACAAAGTGTTATTGAGACGGCTGTGTTGCTTTATATAGGGGAGGAATTAGGGCAACACAGCCTTACATTGATTATGATAGAATGGTGGTTGTCGACATCTAATTGGCTTGTAGTACTTGAATCCAGGAGCCATTGTCTTCTTTACCAAAACGGGTATGAAAGAGAAAACCCTTCTTTTGTTCCAACTGCATCTTTGCCATACTAAGTAAATTGTAGTTGGGTAAACCACCATGTGACTTCTTATCTTCTTTTGATTCGAATTCTTCCCACCTTGACACACAACTTGGAAAGTGAACCACCCGCTGACAAGAGTTACTGACTCGCTGAAGACTTGCTGACGACATACATCAGCGACCAAGTCTGGTCAGCAAATCCTTGACTCAACAATCTCCCCTATTCTCTGAGAAGACTTGCTGAGTAAACAAGACCTTGAGAAAATAAAGGAACGATAGAAAGATGTCTTATATTTCATCATTAATCAATACATGCTGACACATCAAGCATTTTCATTACAATATAAGACATTTCAAAGATTAGCAGCCTCAATCTCCCAAGCATCTTCTTGTTTGGCAATTCTTAGCACTGGATCATCCCTTCTATGAGGTTTCAACAACTCTTCATCCAACTTGCTGATGAACCATCTGGTGTTTGTTGTCTTAGCACATCTTTTCCTTATGCTGATGATGAACCCAGTGGAAGCTTTTTCAATCTCTGCCAATCGAAAGAACAGCTGATCGTTTTGAAAGTTTGTAAAGAATATGCCAGCAGGACTCTCCAGCACTCTCCCTTCTTCGAAAAAGCTTCTGGGAGGAAGTCTGAGGTTCAGAGAGGCATCACCAGATATAGGAGGAAGATCAACAGGCAAAGTTCGATATTCTTCTTTTCTTTTCCTTTGAATTTTCTTGCCTGCTGATGAGGAGATGGCAGCTGGGGTACCAAAGACTTGCCTCAGCATTGGCAAGTCAGCCTTGAATTTGGTCTTATACTCCAGCGCCTTTTCAAAATATTCCTTCAGCATCTTTTGAAGGTGAGCATAGTTGACAGTCTTCTTATCTTTGATCAGCATATAGACCTCAAACCATTCAGAGGCACTTAGACTTGTTGGTTCGACTCCTTCAAGGGAAATTGGTTTGGCTGCCCCTCTCTTACGATTTTCAGATTTGTTTTCAGCCCCATATCAGCTTTAAAGGCTTGAGCAGCGACTATCTTTTGTGGCCTTTTTCTTGTCTCCATATTCTTCAGCCACTTAGCCTTTTCTTCTTCAAACTTAGCTCTTTTCTCGCTAAGTTGTTTCTCAACCTTGGCATGCTTTTGTTTGTATACAGCTTTAGCACCACCAGTTTTGAAAATCATCCTCTGTTCACCATCCAATTGATCTTTTTCAAGAAGAGGTAGCTGTTTGATATACTCAAGATTCTTCCTTTCGTTCTCTTGATTTTCTTTAATCCTATCCAGCTCCTTGATAGCTTCTTCTTGAGTCTTTCCCTCAGCAGTCAAGGCCAGTATTTCTATCATTTGAGGCTTGTAACCTGCTGGGGTTTGGATAGAAAGTTGAGCAGCAGAAATAGAAGATGAAGGTCTCTTGTGCTGAATGCGAGCAAGATGTTGTTTCTGAGATTCAGTCATGGGAGCAATGACAGCATTCCCAATGAAGCATTTGTGAAAGATTGGGAGGACTTCCTTGGATCTGTCTGTGGCCATCTCATCAGCGAATCTGGCCTCCCATGCTGCTTTGAGTGCTTTGGGGTCAAACCGCTTCCCTACATCATCAAAAACTTCAATTTGGGGAGCATCAGCATTGATCATTTGTTGCTCCCCCTCAACATCAGCTGGGGGAACTTCAACATTAACTTCTTCTTCAACCTCCCCCTCAACACCAGCAGGGGGTACATCAGTACTACCACCATCTTTGTCAGCATTAATTGTCACAATTGCCATATTATCAGTGACAGCTTCAGTTGTTCTCATAGCTTCTTCAGCAGCTTCCTCATATATTTGATCAACAGCTTTGTTCACAGCTTCACCAACTAATTTTATAACGGCTTCATCAATTTTCTCCCCCTTGGAAGTTGCATCAGTAGTAGCAACTTCCACACTTGGCGCCTGTTTAGAATGTTGGTTTACCAGCTGGACCAGCAGATTCTTAAGCTCCCCTACTTCCTTCTCCAGCTTAACTTGCCTTTGGCGATCTTCCTCAGTGAAAGATGCTTGAGGTATGGGAAGATCAGCCACTTGTTTTTCTAAGGCATGGATAGCCTTGGTGTTGTTGTCAAGTTGAGTTGTCAGAGGGGAGATGAGATCACTCAGCTTCTTTACATCAGCAGCAGCAGATTTGCTGGTAGAGGCTGCCTTCTTAGCTGAGTAGCTGGTGGAATTGGCACATTTGAACAATGACACGACACCAGACTTTATTATCTGCTGATCACGTTTGATGATGTTTGTGGTGGTGTTGATTTTGTCTTGAGCAGCAGCTATAGAGATAGATTTTTCTTTCAACGTCTTTATATCTGTGCTGTTTTCATTTTGCTTATTGTACCAGCTGGTCAATGTGGAAACCAGCCTGCCAAACTCCTTTTCCTTCCACTCAACAGCAAGATTGGCAGCTTTGGTGAGATCATTCAATTGATGCTCTACCCTTTCTAGTCTGCTGGAAGAGTTGGTAGAGTAGGAAATGCCCAATTCTTTAGTAACAAGGGGCTCAACTTCTTTTGGAAATTTAGATGAACAACCAGGAACAGCTTGGAAAGAAGAGGGCATGCCAAGAGAGAGCATGGTGTTCATTGGTTGAACTGGTGGAGTCTTCGGCCTTGCAGTGAGAACAACTGGCTCAACATTGGCGTCAGCACTTGTGTTTTCAGTGACTGGAATTTCCTGTGAGACATTTTCACCAACTGGTTCAACTTCCTCATCATCTTCTTCCATTTCTATGTCACTGGCCTTCTTTTCATCAGCATGATTGTATGAGTCCAGCTGGAACTCATCAGCAACAAAATCTCCTAACTCCAAGTCACTTTCATTTTCTTCCATTTCAAAAACAACTGATTCTTCATTTTCACTAATAATCACCCCTTCATTTGTCACATTTCTTTCCACATTTTCCACAACAGTTGCTTCACCACCAGCACTTTCATTTGTTCCAACATTAGCCTCAACTCCTTCATTAACCACATCTACAGTTACGGTACCTTCTTCCACATTTCTTCCTTCAATATTTTCAACAACATTATTACCATCACCAGTACCTTTAAAAACATCATCATCTCCAGCAGCTTGCAGTTCAGAATCACCAGCAGTGGTTGCTTCTCTTTCATTAATAGAGAAATTTATAGGAGTAGGAGAAAGACGTGCCTCTGTTTCAGGAAGTGATTGTTCAATGTTTTCCTCAGCAGTAGAGGCTTCTGTTTCATCAATGAGGGAAAGCTGAGAGGATTTCAATCCCTTAATTGTGAGGCCCTTTACTGCTTTCTTCTGTCTTTTAGGGGAAGCAGCAGTAGGCGATGATGGAGCAGAAGTCTTGGAAGACTTTGGTCTTGTTTTCTTTGATGGCTTGGCAGCTTTGGGTTGTGCTTTCTCAACGAGACCCTCAGCAACCACTCCAGATGGTTTCTTTAAGTAGATGTTAGGATAGGATGAGAAAAGTACCTCTTTCATTTTCGGAGTGAGATCAGCAAACTTACTGTCGAAGAGTGCAAGATCACAAGCAGGCTGCTTGTATACTGAATGACCAATTCTTGGTGGTTTGCATACAGTAGCACCGAATTGATTGTATTTTTCCTTCAGCTCTTGTTTAAAGATCAAGGAGAAGAATCTTGTAAATGGAATGGTGTAAGAGCGATTGCTGGCTTGAACTTTTGCCTTCATATCTTCAAATATGACTGAGGCAAAGTCAATAAATCTTCCAGTAGCCAGAGCATGGATAATTTGCATATTCGCTGCTGTAGCTTGATCATGAGATCCAGAGTTTCCACCTATGCATTGAATGACATGTGCAAACAGTAACCTCCACACACCAGGGAGATGCTTTTTTGTGGGATTGATGGGTACAACTTCAGGTGGATTAACATTTGTTCCATATCCAATAGTGGGCAACCACTATTTCCATTGTTCAAGTTTTCCTCAGCAGTAGAGGCTTCTGTTTCATCAATGAGGGAAAGCTGAGAGGATTTCAATCCCTTAATTGTGAGGCCCTTTACTGCTTTCTTCTGTCTTTTAGGGGAAGCAGCAGTAGGCGATGATGAGGCAAAGTCAATAAATCTTCCAGTAGCCAGAGCATGGATAATTTGCATATTCGCTGCTGTAGCTTGATCATGAGATCCAGAGTTTCCACCTATGCATTGAATGACATGTGCAAACAGTAACCTCCACACACCAGGGAGATGCTTTTTTGTGGGATTGATGGGTACAACTTCAGGTGGATTAACATTTGTTCCATATCCAATAGTGGGCAACCACTCTTTCCATTGTTCAACAGTTGCTGGATCCACAAAAGGTTTTTCTTTTGTTTGATCTGGAAGACCAAGTGTTGTTCGAATGATTTTGGGAGTGATTGTTATGCGTACCTGCTTCTTTTTCACGGTGCCAGTAATGGAACCGATACTTACATGGTAGTCACATGTCCACCAAAACTCTCGAAGGAGATAGACATACATTTCTTCAGGATCAGCATAGATAGCATTGCATGCTGGGCATGCTTTTATAAAGTCTAGCATATGCTGGTACCGTGTAGTGCCAGAAGGAACTTCAAGAGAACTCAAATAATTGTTAGATTTAATGGAGATTCTTTGGGCTTGAAACATGACTTTTGAAGAAGGAGGAATGGTTTCTGGATCATATATTTTAGAATGCATGTAAACAGGAACTTGTTTAAAAGCTTTCTGGGTGGCTAGATCTTGTGTAGACAACTCAACATGAGTTGGTGATTCAGGTTGATTTTCTGATGGAGGATTTTGAGTTTGAGTTTCTGGTTGATTTTGTTCAGATGAAGAGGCCATCTTAGATTAAGGATTTAGGAATATGAAGGAGAAGATGAACAGTGAAAGGAGATAGAAAAGATTTTGAGAAGTTTGAGAGAGTTTTGAGAGATTTGGAGAATAAGAAAGTAGGAAGTATGAATATGAAAAGAGAAGATTTGAGAGTATAAAAGACGAAGATGAAAGGGATTTGGCTATATATATGGTATGGATATGGGCCCTATAACTGCAAAAGTGAATCGTCACTTATACTCTCTTTCATACGTAATATATACATATACATATTTAATAAAAAAAATGGTTTTGTAAAAAAAACGTTTAATATACGCATGTGAGTAGCGTATAAAAGTGGTTTGATGTGACAATTTGTACCACAATTTCAAGAATACTCGAGTGATTACGGCGGAAACAGTGTACAAGTTGCCCATTAGGGAGGAAATCGAGGTAACCTTTTGAAATTCCAATAAAATATTCTAATTAATACTTGGCGTATATGCTTCCACCTAAGTTTAGTTAGAATGAAAACATATCCACTAACAAAGTTAGAAAATCTGGTTACCTCATTTAGAAAATAAATTTCAACATCCCCTTTCATGACATGGTCACGAATGAAGTGGTACCTAATGTCTATGTGTTTGGTCTTTGAATGCTGAACAGGATTATGTGTGATGGCAATTGCACTTGTATTGTCACACATTATGGGAATCTTAGAGAATTCTAAGTCATAGTCAGCGAGTTGATTTTTCATCCAGAGGACTTGTGCACAACAACTCGCTGCTGACACATATTCTGCTTCAGCAGTGGAGATGGACACGGTATGCTGTTTCTTACTAGACCAACTAGTCAGCTCCCCCCTCCCCCCCAACAGTTGACATCCACCACTGGTGTTTTTCCTATCTAACATGCAACCAGCATAGTCAGAATCAGAATATGCAACTAAGTCAAAACTAGAGTCTTTGGGATACCAGAGACCCAGTGTGGAAGTACCCTTCAGATACTTAAAGATTCGCTTGACAGCGAGAAGGTGAGACTCCCTGGGAGATGCTTGATATCTTGCACATAAGCAAGTGGCAAACATAATGTCAGGATGACTCGCTGTGAGATACATCAGCGAGCCTATCATTCCCCGATAGTGAGTGGGGTTCACATGCTTACCTACAGGATCAGCATGGAGATTGTTTGGAGGAGACATAGGAGTGGCCTTAGTAGTCACATTGGACATGTCAAATTTGGCCAGCATGTCTCAAATGTACTTCTCCTGATTAATGAAAATCCCATTTGGGAGTTGGCGAGTTTGCAGTCCAAGAAAGAAGGTCAGCTCACACATCATGCTCATCTCAAAATGAGAGGACATCAGGGAGCTGAACTTGGTACAAAGTTTCTTGCTGGAGGACCCAAAGATGATGTCATCCACATATATCTTGACATAAAGAACATCCGCACCCTTTCTATAGATAAAGAGGGTGTTGTCGATGGACCCTCGCTGAAACTTATTAGAGAGAATAAATTTAGAGAGAGTGTCATACCAGGCTCTAGGAGCCTGTTTAAGACCATAAAGTTCCTTATAAAGACGATAGACATGGTGTGGCTTAGCTGGATCTTCAAAACCAGGTGGCTGCTTAACATAAACTTCCTCGTCGAGTTTTCCATTTAGGAAGGCACTCTTGACATCCATTTGATATACTGTGAAGTTTCTGTAAGCAGCATGTCTCAAATGTACTTCTCCTGATTAATGAAAATCCCATTTGGGAGTTGGCGAGTTTGCAGTCCAAGAAAGAAGGTCAGCTCACACATCATGCTCATCTCAAAATGAGAGGACATCAGGGAGCTGAACTTGGTACAAAGTTTCTTGCTAGACCAACTAGTCAGCTTCCCCCCCAACAGTTGACATCCACCACTGGTGCTTTTCCTATCTAACATGCAACCAGCATAGTCAGAATCAGAATATGCAACTAAGTCAAAACTAGAGTCTTTGGGATACCAGAGACCCAGTGTGGAAGTACCCTTCAGATACTTAAAGATTCGCTTGACAGCGAGAAGGTGAGACTCCCTGGGAGATGCTTGATATCTTGCACATAAGCAAGTGGCAAACATAATGTCAGGATGACTCGCTGTGAGATACATCAGCGAGCCTATCATTCCCCGATAGTGAGTGGGGTTCACATGCTTACCTACAGGATCAGCATGGAGATTGTTTGGAGGAGACATAGGAGTGGCCTTAGTAGTCACATTGGACATGTCAAATTTGGCCAGCATGTCTCAAATGTACTTCTCCTGATTAATGAAAATCCCATTTGGGAGTTGGCGAGTTTGCAGTCCAAGAAAGAAGGTCAGCTCACACATCATGCTCATCTCAAAATGAGAGGACATCAGGGAGCTGAACTTGGTACAAAGTTTCTTGCTGGAGGACCCAAAGATGATGTCATCCACATATATCTGGACATAAAGAACATCCGCACCCTTTCTATAGATAAAGAGGGTGTTGTCGATGGACCCTCGCTGAAACTTATTAGAGAGAATAAATTTAGAGAGAGTGTCATACCAGGCTCTAGGAGCCTGTTTAAGACCATAAAGTTCCTTATAAAGACGATAGACATGGTGTGGCTTAGCTGGATCTTCAAAACCAGGTGGCTGCTTAACATAAACTTCCTCGTCGAGTTTTCCATTTAGGAAGGCACTCTTGACATCCATTTGATATACTGTGAAGTTTCTGTAAGCAGCATGTGCCAGGAATAAGCGAATAGCTTCCAAACGGGCCACCGGTGCAAATGTTTCATCATAATCAACACCTTCTTCCTGAAGGTATCCCTGTGCAACCAGCCTAGCCTTGTTACGAGTAACTACACCATCTTCGTCCATTTTGCTCCTATAAACCCATTTTGTCCCAATGGGTTCTTTGTCAGCAGGTAGAGGAACAAGAAACCAGACATGCTGTCTCTGGAACTGAGTAAGTTCTTCTTGCATAGCCTCTACCCACGAAGGATCAATCATTGCTTCTCCTATATTCTTAGGAGTGATCATTGACAAGAAATTTACATAGAGACATGTGTTTCTAGTTGCTGATCGAGTAATGATCCCTTGAGAAGGATCACCAATGATTTGGTGAGCTGGATGACTAGATGTCCATCGAAGTGCTGGAACACTTGAGGAACCTAGTTGAGTGTCAGCGGAAGACTGAGAGATGGGGTCAATGGTAAGAATGGGAACAGAAGGAGTATGATCAGATGAGCCATTCTACTGAATTGAGTTATCATTGATGTTGAGGTCATCAGCTGACTCCATATCATGAAATCCTTCCTCAGCAGAGTCATCAGCATGCACATCATCAGCCAGTGATCTAGGTTTGGCTAATGCAGCATGGATTGATCTTAAGATAGGCTCAACTGGCTCAATCGAGTAGATATGAGCAGCAACTTGCTCTAGTTCAGCATCAGCTGAGATGTTGAACTATCCTGTATGTCACGCTGATTATTTTCAGGCAGCGAGCAAGATGCATCAACAAATGAGTCAGCTTCCTCAGTAAGAGGATCAGTGAGCTCATTAAAAATGACTTCTGATGAAGTATGTTTGAGCATGGAATGTTAAGCTCAATCACAAAAAGGGTTTAACCACGAAAATCATCAAGATCTCCTCAAATTAAGAATGCAAACCTACTAAGTTCTTAACAAACCTAAGGTAAATGATGATTTTCCCAAAGAGATGTTTCGATCTTTGGAGGATATGAAATATGAATGATTTGATGTTATGAATGATTGATTGATTTGATTGATGATGAATGTTCTAGATGTACTAAATATGCTATATGTATAAATGTATGAATTGATTGTAGAATGAATCTGACAGCCAATGATGAGGACTATTTATAGGCCATCAGATTAGGGTTTCCTCATATTTTGGGCCGTGCATGTATGGGCCCTGACCCGGTACCCAATACGATAATACAAGGTATAGAAAGTTCTAGAGTACGTGTCAAGGTGACATATGACCATGCTAATTTAAATGACCATGGGGTGTAGACCCAGGTTAAGTGTACGCATTCTAGACTTGAGCTTGAACCTAGAGAGGCTCCGACAACTTTTATCTATTTGAGCATATATTTATATTTATATATGTATAAATATGTATGTCTTGTTTAGCCATCGTATAGGTCGACTGCTTCTCTCTCACCAGGCCTAGGATTTATCTAAGCCTTGCCTGAGGCCCACAATGAAGGCTCGCTGAGGATGGGAAATCCTTTGATGCCTCGCTGGATTTCTACCTCTCTTCTCTAGGTTCGGTAGGTCCCACTCGGAGAGGGAGTTTTGGCTTTTAAGGATGCCTCCTCACGGCTAGACAACACCTGGCAGGTGACTTTGAGGAAAAGCTTCAACATTTAATTTCCAACATATATTTATATATATATATATATGTTCTCCAACCTTAGATATTCCTTGTATTCTTCTAAACTTCACCTCGGCTGGTCCACTCCTAAACCTCGCTGAAGTCTGGGACCCATTCTTAGCCTCGTTGGCAGGGGACCACTTTAAGGTTCTCCAAGCCCCTTTCTCTTCTTAGAGTTTTGCTAACTCTCCTCCTATCTAAACTCCGATTCTCTCTCCTCCCAACCTTACACTTCGCTATTGGGCCCCACTTCCTAGGATTGACACCTCTTTATCTTTTCTTAAGCTTCGATCAAGGATTCCCAAAGCTAGACCTTGCCACTCTCTCCAAGCTTCGATTCTCTCTCCTCAATCCAACCTTAAACTTCGCTGGAGGGGCTCACTTCCAAAGCCTCGAATTCCCAGCCTTTCCTTAAAGCTCGATGAAACCAAACCTTCCTTTCTTTCTATGCTTTCCTTAAGGCTCGACCCATTTATTTAGTTAAGTCTTGAAATTATAATTGAATTGGAAACTCAGCTTCACTAGCTCCATCGGATTCTAAGCCTCGATTATATATATATATATATATATATATATAAATTAGTTAATATATATATATATATATATTATATATATATATTATATATATATATTATATATATATATATATAAATTAGTTAAGCCAGTTTAGATAAGATTTTGCCAAGTCCGATCCATTTGAAGCTTCTTTACCACTTTTGCGATTTGTTAGGGTTTCACATAAATCATCAAGTCCCCCAAGTTCAAGGCTAAATTCTTTTCAAAAAGTTGTAACTTTGAACTTTCTTTCAAATCGAATCAATATACACTTCCTCCTTTGTGATTTTGCCAAGGAGAGAGGGCAAGAGCCATGTAGCTTAGGTACGTATGTTCAATATGTATGTACATATATATACATATGTATGTAATGTAATATTATGTATTTGATATATTCTTGTACGACCTCCCTTAGCTTCTGGTGTTCAGCAAAGAAGTGAAGTGGAAATGTGCTAAGGCAAGTAGTACTATGCTTAGGAATCACTTTTTACATGAAAAGACCAAGGCAAGGGACTTCAGCTAAGGTCTAACCTCCCTTTGGCTGAAAAGTGGCTGCGGAGTGGCTGGCCAGTGCAGCTGGGATTGGCTGGGACTCGGCTGGAAAACGGCTGGCAAGTGCAGCTGGGATCGGCTGGGACTTGGCTGGAAAACTGCTGGCAAGTGCGGCTGGGATTGGCTGTAACTTAGCTGGAATTTGGCTGGGATCGGCTGGTAATCGGCTCGCCTATCGGCTGGGATTTGGCTAGGGGTTTGGCTGGAAAATGGCTAGGAATCAGCTGGACATCACTTGGGATGTATTCCTTTGAAGAAACCCCACAAAATCCTCTTGTGCATCCCCTCTAACAGCCGTAACATCTCTTTTCTTGCCCCCCAAGTTCAAACCAAAGAGTTATTCTTTCAAGTCTTTGGATTTGAACTTATTCCTTCCTTCCTCTGGGCAAATAACTGAATAAGAGTTATAGAAAGTTCCAAACTTCACTTCCTTTCCTTAAGACAGGGAATCTCTTTTTCTCTCCTGTCTAACCTTATACCTCGCTGCAGCCTGTCTGGGCCCACTTCCAAGGCTTGATGCCTTTTGTCTTTTACTTAGGGATCGCCCAAAGCTCTCCCTTGGGCCCACTTCCAAGGCTTGATGCCTTTTGTCTTTTACTTAGGGATCGCCCAAAGCTCTCCCTTGGGTCCCACTTCCAGCTTGCTGCCTCTTGATTTATACATGTAATAATATATATAATATTATATATGACAAGGACTATGCATTTTGAACTTTATTTTATTTTGTTCTTATCCCATGTTTGGGTTTTATTACTCGCGAGATTTGTCAACTTCCCAATGAGAAGTGCTTATCTATCTATTCGATGAATACGAAGATGTATAAATTTTTATGCGCGCGCCGCTTCCCAATAGGAAACGCTTATCTTATCATCCAATGAATGAATAAGACGTGAATTTGATGTGGGTAGAGTAATCTTTTTGCTATCCCTTCATCAATATCACTTCCCGATGAGAAGCGCTTACCTTTTTATCCGATGAACAAAA
>CM067172.1:92894229-92944767 GCA_034093135.1 Erigeron breviscapus
CATTCTTTTGGGAGTGATCGGTCTAGATTGCTGATTAGGGGTAGCTGACCTCATTTGCCTATGAGGTAGATACTCCCTTTTTGGAGTAGTGGACCTTACTTGCTGATGTGGCAAGTTCCTCTCTGAGGAGTATTGTGCCTCATATTAGAAGGAACAGGCATAGATTGAGGAGCCTGCTGATGGACCTGTCTATCAGCAGGTTTAGAGGAGTTAGTTTTGGGAGCAGCAGGAGTTGGAATAGCAACTCTGCACTCCTTCTGGTAGTGACCTTTCCTACCACATCTCCAGCACTCCTCTTGAGATTTATCAACAGGAGGCTTATATGGAGCAACCGACTTACGGTTGTTCCATTTCCTAGAGTACCTTTTTCCAGCGACCAGGGCAAAGTCCATGAAGTCGCTGAACATCTCTTGTTTCTCATCAGCATCGAGATCATTAACAAGAGATTGAATAGGAGATGGAAGATTAGAAGAGCTGGCACCGATATTAAGATTAATGGGCTCAGCTGAGACAAGGGCCAGGGGATCAGTGACAGAATAAGCAGAAGAAGAACTTTCGCTGACCATAGTGGAGGAGGAAGCAACTGTTGAGGAAGGAGGATTAGGTTGAATGACAACTTCAGGAGCATCCCTGGAGTTATCACAATCAGAAGCAACATGACCTCTGCTGCCACATATGTAGCATTTTTTATCAGAGGTGCTGCCCTTTTGATTTTGAAGGAAGAATTCCTTCAGTTGAGAAGAGAGATCATTAACTCGCTGAGTGAGCTCGTTAATTTGAGGGTCAGAGGTGGAAGATGCCCTTTTCTTTTGCTTAGACTTATGCTTTTGCTTAAGTGTCAGCTGAGGCATCTTAGGAGCAGGACCCAAAATGGACTTTCCTTTTGGATCCTCTGATTGAGAAGTAGAGGGATTTTGTGATCCCTTGACTACACTCCAAGCTTGTTTAACAACAGGGTGAGAAGAAGAAGAAGGACCCTGCTGATGAGACTGATGCATTCTTTTGGGAGTGATCTTCTTCTTTGAGGAGTGGTGGACCTATTTTGGGAGTGAGGCATTCTTCCTCTCTGAGGAGTATTGTGCCTCATATTAGAAGGAACAGGCATAGATTGAGGAGCCTGCTGATGGACCTGTCTATCAGCAGGTTTGACCTGAGATGGTCCTATTTGCTGATATCTAGCATCACCAAACCTGACACGTCTTTTCATGAGACGATCATCCTGAACAGTTTTACTGTCAGCATGGGCAGGAACTTGCTGAGAGGATGAAGAAGAAGAGGGTTGAGGAGCAACTTGTTGAGGTTGCTGATTGACAGGATCAGCTCGCTGAGGCGTGCTATAGTCATAAGGGACAACAACCTTACTTCTTTTGAAGGGTTCAGTAGCTTTGATAGTAAGCTGCTGAGGAGCGACGGGTTTGAAACCATCACTGCCAATATCACCTTCAAAGGATTCCCCAGAAGAGTATTGAACTCTTCCTTCATTTGGCATCATGCCAATAATGGGAAGATGAGGGAAGAGGTTGCTGGTGCTTGCTGAGGAGCTTGCACCATTACCCTCAGTGGAAGGAGATGGGTCGCTGGTGATAGAAGAGGTAGAACCAGCTTCCATTTCAGTATGGTAATCATTAAGACCTCTAATGAAGTACCATTTCTTCATCTCTTCAGGAGAGATAACAGCAGAAGGAGGAATGGAGATTTCAGGTTTCACATCATCATTGAACAAGTCAGAGAGGGTGGCAGCAGCTTCAAAATCGCCGCCTATCACTGCCTGAACCTGGGCAGGGACTTGTTCATTCAAGCACTTGTGGTGAAACCTGGAAGCTTTTGACCATGAGGTCACAATCTTCCTGAGGTTGGCAACTTCAAGCTTGAGTTTTTCATTCTCAAGCTGAACCTTCTGTGCCAGCAACTCATGAGATTGAAGTTCAACATGAACATTTCTCAACTCATTGAGTTTTTCAGATTTTTCACTCAACTCTGAACAGACAGAGTCAAGTTTAGACTGGATCTCAGCTCGTATAGATTCAACGAACTGGATCTCAGCTCGTATAGATTCAACGAACTGGATATCACAAAGCAAGGATTCGAAGATTTTAGATTTATCTTCGTCAGAAGCAGCAGAATGTGCACATACCTTTTTGATGGTGACGTTCACCCACTGACTGGAAGAAACTTGGTCTTTCGTCAGTGCATCGCCATCAGCAAGTGCCATAAGGCACATGGCATCTACATATTCTTCACTGTCTGAATCATCTGATTCAGCCCAGTCATGCTCTTCAGCCACCAGCCCTTTTGCTGGTGTCTTGGCCTCCTCCATTTCAGCCACCTTTGCTTTGAGCTGATAGTATTTGTTCCTGTACTCATCAGCAGGTTTAGAGGAGTTAGTTTTGGGAGCAGCAGGAGTTGGAATAGCAACTCTGCACTCCTTCTGGTAGTGACCTTTCCTACCACATCTCCAGCACTCCTCTTGAGATTTATCAACAGGAGGCTTATATGGAGCAACCGACTTACGGTTGTTCCATTTCCTAGAGTACCTTTTTCCAGCGACCAGGGCAAAGTCCATGAAGTCGCTGAACATCTCTTGTTTCTCATCAGCATCGAGATCATTAACAAGAGATTGAATAGGAGATGGAAGATTAGAAGAGCTGGCACCGATATTAAGATTAATGGGCTCAGCTGAGACAAGGGCCAGGGGATCAGTGACAGAATAAGCAGAAGAAGAAGTAGACGAGGAGGGACCAGCACTTCGTTGTGCTTCAGCAGCAGCTCTTAGGTTTTGAGCAAGAGCTCTCTCTTCAAATTGAAGCATACCGAAGAGAGATTCAAGGTCAAGACCTTGTAGCTGCTTTGTGGTTCTAAGGATTTGTCTAAATCCTTGCCACTTCATGGGAAGACTGTCAATGAATTTGTGGCACACTTCAAAGTCATCATGAGTGATACCAACATTCGTCATATCATTCAGCAACCCTTTAAATCGGGTATAAGTGCTGTCAAGACGTTCATTAGGAAGATAGAGGAATTTTTCATAAGCCCTCTTAAGGTCAATCTTTTTGGTAGCAATTGTATCGACAGAACCTTCATACATGCTACATAGTCTATCCCAGACTTGTTTAGAAGAGGGATATTTGATGACGAGTTTCATGATATCAGAGGGAAGGGTGCTGATAATCATGTTTTTGAGTCTAGCATCAAGATTTACTAGCCTCCTCTCGTCATCAGTCCATTGTACCTCTGGTTTGACTATGTCAATCACAATCTCAGGAGCATCAGCAGTTGCTCCTGGTGTTCTTTGCACCAGAGTGGGTACATATGGACCAACAGTCATAATGGTCATGAGATAGGGTTCTACACCAACAATGTGAAGAAGCATTCTTTCCTTCCAAGATCCAAAGTCCTCAGGCTCGAATCTTGGAGGAACAGACACGTAACCAAAGTCACGTGTATTCACAAGAGTTGGTACAGCAGTCATGTTCTTGTCTAAAGAAAAGATTAGAAGATTTAGAAAGAAGAGAAAGTATAGAACAAGAACAAGAATAAAGTTCAAGTGCAAAGATCTAAGCAAGTCTAATCATATGTATCATTGATTTAAACGATGAATACATGGTCGATATTACAACTTGTCTTACAAGAATACAAATGAACTAATAATTGCTAAGTCTAGACAAACTAACAACTTAAACAATTAAGAGAGAAATAAGTGACACACACTTGTGGTGACAAACACAAAGTGTTATTGAGACGGTTGTGTTGCTTTATATAGGGGGGGAATTAGGGAAACACAGCCTTACATTGATTGTGATAGAATGGTGGTTGTCGACATCTAATTGTCTCGTAGTAATTGAATCCAGGAGCCTTTGTCTTCTTTACCAAAACGGGTATGAAAGAGAAAACCCTTCTTTTGGTCCAACTGCATCTTTGCCATACTAAGTAAATTGCAGTTGGGTGAACCACCATGTGACTTCTTGTCTTCTTTTGATTCGAATTCTTCCCGCCTTGACACACAACTTGGAAAGTGAACCACCCGCTGACAAGAGTCACTGACTCGCTGAAGACTTGCTGACGACATACGTTAGCGACCAAGTCTGGTCAGCGAATCCTTGACTCAACATCATACACTAGGATTAATACATAAAGATGGAAAACACTAGTCGGTCTATAACTAGGAGTAAAAGGTGATTCACTTATAACTGAGGGATCCAGAACCATAAAAATTAGAATAAATTGAACATGATGCTTAACAATGTCAGACGTGATCCAGTGACATGGAAATGTGCACTCTAGTCACCGGAGGGAATTATTATCTGGTCATGGCTTAAGAGCCGGGTATATTAAAAGATGGATTAGTGATACGTACTTAGGTGATTAAAGCTTAAACAATGAATCTAACGAGAATTTGTTTAAAGAGTAGTGTGAGTCTAGGGACAGCACTTGTTACTTAGGCAAAGTGAATCTAACGAAAATCTGAGCCGTGATTAAGTTTTCCAACATTCTAGCAAATGGGTAGGATAAGTAATCTGGTCGTACCATGAGATCGGAGATGCCAAACAAGTATTTTAATTTTATTAGTGTTATTTGCTTTTTCAACTCTTTTTCAGATTAAGCCTCTCGCTGAATAAGCGGTTGCGGCTTCTATTTACATTTTATTTGCATTAGTTTAATAGGAAATCGTGACAACCCCCAACCGCTAGAATTACACACATTATTAGACTATGTAGTGCAAGCGTCCCTGCGAACGATCTTGTACTTACCACAACACTATCTACTTTCGATCGGGTCCACTGCTCGTTAGTTTGCGTTTTATTGAGGTATTTACTTGTACAACTTTTTATAAATTTAAAACAGTGTTTTCATAATTAAAAATCATTTTGTTTTCCAAATTACGCAACACATCAGTCGGCTACACGCTCTTCCCACTATAAATTTCTTAGGATTTTTCTAACCCTATTTGCAACCTCTCTACCATTTCTTAGGATTTTTCTAACCCTATTTGCAACCTCTCTACCATTTCTTAGGATTTTTCTAACCCTATTTGCAACCTCTCTACCATTTCTTAGGATTTTTCTAACCCTATTTGCAACCTCTCTACCATTTCTTAGGATTTTTCTAACCCTATTTGCAACCTCTCTACCATTTCTTAGGATTTTTCTAACCCTATTTGCAACCTCTCTACCATTTCTTAGGATTTTTCTAACCCTATTTGCAACCTCTCTACCATTTCTTAGGATTTTTCTAACCCTATTTGCAACCTCTCTACCATTTCTTAGGATTTTTCTAACCCTATTTGCAACCTCTCTACCATTTCTTAGGATTTTTCTAACCCTATTTGCAACCTCTCTACCATTTCTTAGGATTTTTCTAACCCTATTTGCAACCTCTCTACCATTTCTTAGGATTTTTCTAACCCTATTTGCAACCTCTCTACCATTTCTTAGGATTTTTCTAACCCTATTTGCAACCTCTCTACCATTTCTTAGGATTTTTCTAACCCTATTTGCAACCTCTCTACCATTTCTTAGGATTTTTCTAACCCTATTTGCAACCTCTCTACCATTTCTTAGGATTTTTCTAACCCTATTTGCAACCTCTCTACCATTTCTTAGGATTTTTCTAACCCTATTTGCAACCTCTCTACCATTTCTTAGGATTTTTCTAACCCTATTTGCAACCTCTCTACCATTTCTTAGGATTTTTCTAACCCTATTTGCAACCTCTCTACCATTTCTTAGGATTTTTCTAACCCTATTTGCAACCTCTCTACCATTTCTTAGGATTTTTCTAACCCTATTTGCAACCTCTCTACCATTTCTTAGGATTTTTCTAACCCTATTTGCAACCTCTCTACCATTTCTTAGGATTTTTCTAACCCTATTTGCAACCTCTCTACCATTTCTTAGGATTTTTCTAACCCTATTTGCAACCTCTCTACCATTTCTTAGGATTTTTCTAACCCTATTTGCAACCTCTCTACCATTTCTTAGGATTTTTCTAACCCTATTTGCAACCTCTCTACCATTTCTTAGGATTTTTCTAACCCTATTTGCAACCTCTCTACCATTTCTTAGGATTTTTCTAACCCTATTTGCAACCTCTCTACCATTTCTTAGGATTTTTCTAACCCTATTTGCAACCTCTCTACCATTTCTTAGGATTTTTCTAACCCTATTTGCAACCTCTCTACCATTTCTTAGGATTTTTCTAACCCTATTTGCAACCTCTCTACCATTTCTTAGGATTTTTCTAACCCTATTTGCAACCTCTCTACCATTTCTTAGGATTTTTCTAACCCTATTTGCAACCTCTCTACCATTTCTTAGGATTTTTCTAACCCTATTTGCAACCTCTCTACCATTTCTTAGGATTTTTCTAACCCTATTTGCAACCTCTCTACCATTTCTTAGGATTTTTCTAACCCTATTTGCAACCTCTCTACCATTTCTTAGGATTTTTCTAACCCTATTTGCAACCTCTCTACCATTTCTTAGGATTTTTCTAACCCTATTTGCAACCTCTCTACCATTTCTTAGGATTTTTCTAACCCTATTTGCAACCTCTCTACCATTTCTTAGGATTTTTCTAACCCTATTTGCAACCTCTCTACCATTTCTTAGGATTTTTCTAACCCTATTTGCAACCTCTCTACCATTTCTTAGGATTTTTCTAACCCTATTTGCAACCTCTCTACCATTTCTTAGGATTTTTCTAACCCTATTTGCAACCTCTCTACCATTTCTTAGGATTTTTCTAACCCTATTTGCAACCTCTCTACCATTTTTAGGTTCAAAGTTAAGAAACAAAGACTTTGAATATTCAAAACAAGACACATTTAATGGGACGGAGGGAGTAATATAGTTAAGTGATAAGTACAAGATCGTTCGCAGGGACGCGTTGTTTTACCTAATCTAGTAATACGTGTAATTCTAGCTGTTGGGGGTTGTCACGATTTCCTATTAAACTAATTAAAATACTGAAAAGTAAATAGAAGTCGCAACCGCTTATTCAGCGAGAAGCTTAGTCTGAAAATAGTTTGAAAAAGCAAATAACAGTAATTAAATTAAAATACTTGTTTGGCATCTCAGATCTCATGGTACGACCAAATATCATTCTACCTACTTGCTAGACTGTTGGAAACTTCATCACGGCTCAGATTCTCGTTAGATTCACTTTGCCTAAGTAACTAGTGCTGTCCCTAGACTCACACTATTCTATAAACAAGTTCTCATTAGATTCATTGTTTAAGCATTAATGAACTAAAATTTGTGTTACTAATTCATCTTAAAGTTACCCGGCTCTTAAGCCATGGCCAGATAGTAATTCTCTCCTGTAACCACAGTACTCGTTTCCAAGTCACTGGATCGCGCCTGACATTGTTAAGCTCTATGTTCTATTTGTCCTAATTACTATGTTCTGGATCCCTCGGTTACAAGTGAATCACCTTTTACATCTAGTTAAAGACCGACTAGTGTTTTCCATCCTTATGTATTAATCCTAGTGTATGATTATAGACCGATCATCAGAATTAAATCAATACATGCAGATATAGAACCGATAATAATATGAAGAACTTGTAAAGCATGGATCTACGACGAACAGTAAAACACACTCCAACAGATCTAACAAATAAAGTAAAATAAATAAACGTCTACATGATCACATCGATCCAAACAAATATTCAGCCTACTAGCCTGACATTATTAAAGGAATAACAAAGTCTGAAAAGATGAAAGACATTGTTTACCAACTGAAAGTAAAGTAAAAGAGTAGATCTAGATTGAGGATGAAGATCGGAAGGTGTTAGAAGCTCCAAAACCTCCTTGGAATCTGCAAAGTCGACCTAGGGTTTGATATGGGCGGCTAGGGCTGCTGAATCGGCTCTCTCTTAGGGTTTTGAGGGCTGCTTCGGCTTAAATAGTAAAATAAATCGGTTGCTGATATGGGCCGCCCAGCGGCCTGGATGGGCTCCCAGCGGCGCTGGGCATGGGCCAGCGGCGCTGGCAGCTCCTGCTGCTTCTCGTATTGCTTCATTCGGCTCCCGAATCACCTCCTTGTGTCTTGTAACTTCATAGGCCTTCATCTTGAGTCACTTGATTCCATTTACCCTCACTCGCATCTTCCGTGAACTGCGTAAACATAGAATACATTAAGTACCGATAGTTCCGGAATGTTGACCCATTTAAGACATAGAAATGAAGCCTTTCGATAGGGGTTTTTATCACAAAATGGACGCTCATCATATACCCCCACACTTAAGTCTTTGCTTGTCCTCAAGCAAATAGTCCATGAAAATAAAACAATGATGAGCGGACATCTTAAGTGTTCAAGTTATTCTACTTTATTAAAAACATTTGAAAGATTAGTCATGCAAAATGATTTGAGAAAGCTTAAGACAAAATCAGTAAGCTATAGCTAGAGGCAAGATAATTAGTCAATCAAAACTAAAAGTCAACCTTATATTTGTGTTAATACCTCTAAAACCGTTCTATAGTTCCACATGTCCTACAGCTCAATCTTACTTCCTTCTGCTGACTAGTTAAGCACTAAATTAAGGTTTGTATAGCAATCAGAACTACTAGCTACTAGCAACGCATTTACATTTTATCGTTTGTGTACTTGTGAGTCACTACCTAGACATACTCTCACACTACAGTCATGCTCACTAGCTAACTACTAAAGCAGTTATACGATATTATCATCTTTAATAGTTGAGACAGCGGTGACAGGTCAGTGGTTCCCCACGCGTAGAGCGACATAACTCAACTAATGGTTAGAGTTTATACCTTACATCAAGACAGCGGTGACAGGTCAGTGGTTCCCCACGCGCAAAGCGACATAACTTGATGCGTATAGATTTTACTCGTTATTAGTTCTTTGAACTCTTTTTATTTAATCTACTGATTGCCTTTTTCTTAAGATTACTACATTATTCGTGCAATAGACATTATCAGAGACCCCAGATGACTCATATACTTACTCCGCATGCAACTAGTTCACAATCAATAGTGAAAGAATTAAGGCGAACCATACGTCTAAACTAGTTCCTACACAAGCACGTATAATTAAGTCCCATTAATACACCTATGCTAATGACTAGATAGCTCTAATTGCTAGGCATATTAAAGTCCGGTTAAATGTGCTATGGCAAACATAATCGCATTCAGTTTCAGTCTAAGCTCTAATCCATTTGGAAAAATGAACAGCCACAAATCTATAGTTAAACTAATAGTCCTAACTAACCGTTCATCTACCAAAGCTAATATTGCTTAGTTATCGTCATCTTTTGTCTACTTGCAAAGCTTATATTCTCAAAATGTTTTTCAGACACAAGAAAAATTTTAAATTTTGCATGAAATAAGTAGTAGAAAACTTATGATTATTCAAGCAATAAAACCACGGGTTTTTCCTATTCCATCCCCCCACACTTAAATTGTACAACGTCCTCGTTGTACTAGACATGACATAACAAAAAGGGTAATAGGAAAAACACGATAAGTTAAAGGATTAACGAAACTTCCCGGGCTTATTTTGCATGAATGTTGCTGAAGATGGCATTTGTGGAGCGAGAATGTTTTGAAGATCTAAATCACTCGAAGTCGCTCCATTTTATGGCGATCCATTATTGCTTCTCCATCTTCTTTTCTTTTTGGTATTTTCTGATTTTTTGATTTTTTTTTTGGATTTTTGGGTTTTTCTGATTTTTTGATTTTTCTTTTATTTTCACCACAATTTTCTCTTTACACTTTTAGCACTAAACTTTTTATTCTTTTTATTTTCACCACAATATTTAACTCTTTACACTTTTAGCACTAAACTTTTTATTCTTTATTTTCACCACAATATTGCACTTTTAGCACTAAACTTTTTATTGTTTTTATTTTCACCACAATATTTCAACTCTTTACACTTTTAGCACTAAACTTTTTATTCTTTTTATTTTCACCACAATATTTAACTCTTTACACTTTTAGCACTAAACTTTTTATTGTTTTTATTTTCACCACAATATTTAACTCTTTACACTTTTAGCACTAAACTTTTTATTGTTTTTATTTTCACCACAATATTTAACTCTTTACACTTTTAGCACTAAACTTTTTATTCTTTTTATTTTCACCACAATTTTAACTCTTTACACTTTTAGCACTAAACTTTTTATTCTTTTTATTTTCACCACAATATTTAACTCTTTACACTTTTAGCACTAAACTTTTTATTCTTTTTATTTTCACCACAATATTTAACTCTTTACACTTTTAGCACTAAACTTTTTATTCTTTTTATTTTCACCACAATATTTAACTCTTTACACTTTTAGCACTAAACTTTTTATTCTTTTTATTTTCACCACAATATTTAACTCTTTACACTTTTAGCACTAAACTTTTTATTCTTTTTATTTTCACCACAATATTTAACTCTTTACACTTTTAGCACTAAACTTTTTATTCTTTTTATTTTCACCACAATATTTAACTCTTTACACTTTTAGCACTAAACTTTTTATTCTTTTTATTTTCACCACAATTTTAACTCTTTACACTTTTAGCACTAAACTTTTTATTCTTTTTATTTTCACCACAATTTTAACTCTTTACACTTTTAGCACTAAACTTTTTATTCTTTTTATTTTCACCACAATATTTTTAACTCTTTACACTTTTAGCACTAAACTTTTTATTCTTTTTATTTTCACCACAATATTTTTAACTCTTTACACTTTTAGCACTAAACTTTTTATTCTTTTTATTTTCACCACAATATTTTTAACTCTTTACACTTTTAGCACTAAACTTTTTATTCTTTTTATTTTCACCACAATATTTTTAACTCTTTACACTTTTAGCACTAAACTTTTTATTCTTTTTATTTTCACCACAATATTTAACTCTTTACACTTTTAGCACTAAACTTTTTATTCTTTTTATTTTCACCACAATATTTTAACTCTTTACACTTTTAGCTTTAAACTTTTATACTTTTTGATTTTCTTTTATTTTCACCACAACATTTTAGCCTCTTATACTTTTTAGCACTAAACTTTTTATTCTTTTTATTTTCACAACAATATTTTTAACTCTTTACACTTTTAGCACTAAATTGTTATACTTTTTGATTTTCATTTATTTTCAACATAACATTTTAGCCTCTTACACTTTTAGCACCAAACTTTTTATTCTTTTTATTTTCACCATAATACTTTAACTCTTTACACTTTTAGCACTAAAACTTTATACTTTTTGATTTCTTTTATTTTCACCACAACATTTTAGTTTTTTTACACTTTTAGGACTAAACTTTTTAATATATACAAGAGAAAGGTTGTTAGAAATATAATATGTAGTAGTTGATTTGTGTACTTTATGTTGTTTTGTACTTAGAATGTAAACATGTTAGAATGAAAGGGGGCATAGTGTAAATAGATCATATGTATATAAACCCCCTCCATAAGTGAATATGTAACCTTTTCACCCATAATACTATCCAAACTTTCCCTGACTCTCTCTCTACTCTCTCTCTACTTTCTCTCTCTAAAACCGCCATTGACACACACTAACACACTCTCTACTTACTCTTACTCTCTCTCTACTCTCTCTCTACTCTCTCTCTACTCTCTCTCTACTCTCTCTCTACTCTCTCTCTACTCTCTCTCTACTCTCTCTCTACTCTCTCTCTACTCTCTCTCTACTCTCTCTCTACTCTCTCTCTACTCTCTCTCTACTCTCTCTCTACTCTCTCTCTACTCTCTCTCTACTCTCTCTCTACTCTCTCTCTACTCTCTCTCTACTCTCTCTCTACTCTCTCTCTACTCTCTCTCTACTCTCTCTCTACTCTCTCTCTACTCTCTCTCTACTCTCTCTCTACTCTCTCTCTACTCTCTCTCTACTCTCTCTCTACTCTCTCTCTACTCTCTCTCTACTCTCTCTCTACTCTCTCTCTACTCTCTCTCTACTCTCTCTCTACTCTCTCTCTACTCTCTCTCTACTCTCTCTCTACTCTCTCTCTACTCTCTCTCTACTCTCTCTCTACTCTCTCTCTACTCTCTCTCTACTCTCTCTCTACTCTCTCTCTACTCTCTCTCTACTCTCTCTCTACTCTCTCTCTACTCTCTCTCTACTCTCTCTCTACTCTCTCTCTACTCTCTCTCTACTCTCTCTCTACTCTCTCTCTACTCTCTCTCTACTCTCTCTCTACTCTCTCTCTACTCTCTCTCTACTCTCTCTCTACTCTCTCTCTACTCTCTCTCTACTCTCTCTCTACTCTCTCTCTACTCTCTCTCTACTCTCTCTCTACTCTCTCTCTACTCTCTCTCTACTCTCTCTCTACTCTCTCTCTACTCTCTCTCTACTCTCTCTCTACTCTCTCTCTACTCTCTCTCTACTCTCTCTCTACTCTCTCTCTACTCTCTCTCTACTCTCTCTCTACTCTCTCTCTACT
The DNA here is from genome assembly GCA_034093135.1 of Erigeron breviscapus. Lineage (NCBI taxonomy): Eukaryota > Viridiplantae > Streptophyta > Magnoliopsida > Asterales > Asteraceae > Erigeron > Erigeron breviscapus. The sequence continues at coordinate 92,906,659 of CM067172.1, forward strand.
CTCTCTCTACTCTCTCTCTACTCTCTCTCTACTCTCTCTCTACTCTCTCTCTACTCTCTCTCTACTCTCTCTCTACTCTCTCTCTACTCTCTCTCTACTCTCTCTCTACTCTCTCTCTACTCTCTCTCTACTCTCTCTCTACTCTCTCTCTACTCTCTCTCTACTCTCTCTCTACTCTCTCTCTACTCTCTCTCTACTCTCTCTCTACTCTCTCTCTACTCTCTCTCTACTCTCTCTCTACTCTCTCTCTACTCTCTCTCTACTCTCTCTCTACTCTCTCTCTACTCTCTCTCTACTCTCTCTCTACTCTCTCTCTACTCTCTCTCTACTCTCTCTCTACTCTCTCTCTACTCTCTCTCTACTCTCTCTCTACTCTCTCTCTACTCTCTCTCTACTCTCTCTCTACTCTCTCTCTACTCTCTCTCTACTCTCTCTCTACTCTCTCTCTACTCTCTCTCTACTCTCTCTCTACTCTCTCTCTACTCTCTCTCTACTCTCTCTCTACTCTCTCTCTACTCTCTCTCTACTCTCTCTCTACTCTCTCTCTACTCTCTCTCTACTCTCTCTCTACTCTCTCTCTACTCTCTCTCTACTCTCTCTCTACTCTCTCTCTACTCTCTCTCTACTCTCTCTCTACTCTCTCTCTACTCTCTCTCTACTCTCTCTCTACTCTCTCTCTACTCTCTCTCTACTCTCTCTCTACTCTCTCTCTACTCTCTCTCTACTCTCTCTCTACTCTCTCTCTACTCTCTCTCTACTCTCTCTCTACTCTCTCTCTACTCTCTCTCTACTCTCTCTCTACTCTCTCTCTACTCTCTCTCTACTCTCTCTCTACTCTCTCTCTACTCTCTCTCTACTCTCTCTCTACTCTCTCTCTACTCTCTCTCTACTCTCTCTCTACTCTCTCTCTACTCTCTCTCTACTCTCTCTCTACTCTCTCTCTACTCTCTCTCTACTCTCTCTCTACTCTCTCTCTACTCTCTCTCTACTCTTGCAGAGATATAAGCTCGGCAAATCATCATTTCAAGAAAATTTTTCTAAGTATTGGACGAATAGTGCGATTTGCAGAGATATAAGCTCGGCAAATCATTAGTTCAAGAAACTTTTTCTAAGTGTTGGGCTATTTGTTCCATTTGCAGAGATCTAAGCTCGGCATCTAGTAGGAATTGAAGTTTGATTCAAGATTCTCGTATTTGCGACTAAGTGAAAGTGCCATTTGCCGAGATCTAAGCTCGGCATCTAGTAGGAATTGAAGTTTGATTCAAGATTCTCGTATTTGCGACTAAGTGAAAGTGCCATTTGCCGAGATCTAAGCTCGGCATCTAGTAGGAATTGAAGTTTGATTCAAGATTCTCGTATTTGCGACTAAGTGAAAGTGCCATTTGCCGAGATCTAAGCTCGGCAAATCATATTCAATCTTCATCTAAGTGTTGGAGATCAATTTGGAATTGTGCTATTTGTCGAGATCTAAGCTCGGCATCTAGTAGGAATTGAAGTTTGATTCAAGATTCTCGTATTTGCGACTAAGTGAAAGTGCCATTTGCCGAGATCTAAGCTCGGCAAATCAACATATTTTGTGAAAGTTGGTTCAAAATCATTTTTGATCAACATTCTTTCCTGGTGCAAAGTTTTGAAATTTTCAAAAAAATTTTCCTTCATCTGCCGAGATCTAAGCTCGGCATCCTTCACAATTCAGAAAATTCAATTTTTTTTTCAAGTCTTTTTCATACATCTTTTATTGAACATCATGTCTTCAAGGGAAGCATTGGCTCTTGGTTCTGAAGGAAGACCACCTGTCTTGTTTAGAGGATCTTATCCTCAATGGAAGAAAAGATTTCTGAACTGGATAGACAGGCAGAAGAATGGAAAACTGCTGAGAAAATCTTATAAAGAAGGTCCTGAAATACCAAAGAACCCAATTAATGGAGAAGTGTTACCTGAGGAGAGTTGGAACACAGATCAAAGAAGCAGAGTTGAGGCTGACCAAAGTGCAATTGCCTTTCTTTACCAAGCACTTCCTGATGACATTTACTGCAATGTGGATTCCTATGAAACAGGAAAAGACATTTGGGATGAAGTGGAGAAGCAGATGGAAGGATCAGATGTATCAAACACCATTAGGTTGTCAACTGTTCTGAACATGTATGAAACATTCAGACAGCAAAAAGGTGAACCACTGAATGAGGTATACATCAGATTCTGTAATGTCATCAATGAGCTGAGAAAGAATGATGTTAAAAGAATTCAGAAGAAGAAAGAAGAGAGTGTACATTCAGATCCATTGGCTTTGGTTGCTGAAAAGAAGACTCCTAGAATGTCAAGACACAGTTTTGTTGAAGTTCAAACTGATTCTGATTCGAGTGATATGAGTGATTCTGATCTGGATGACAACCAAAAACAGATGTACAAAGAACTCGCTTATTTCACCAAGGCATTCAAGAAGAAATTCTTCAAAAAGAAACCAACAAACAATCAGCTTAAGACTTCGTCAGTTTCTTCTTATGCTAAAAATGAAAATGCTCCTAAGTTTGATCAGAAGAAAGAGTTTGTTGGAGGTGAGAAGAAATATGAAAATCAAAGGAAGTTTGAGAAGAAGGTAATGGAGAGAAGGAATGAAGACAAGAAGTGCTATAACTGTGGCTTGACTGGACATTTTGCAATCAACTGCACCAAACCTCGACAGAAGAACTCCGAGTACTACAAGTACAAACTTTTGCTGGCAAGACAAGCGGAAAGCGGAATTGCTCTTCTCGCTGAGGATGACAAGTGGTTACATCTTTCTGACGAGGAGACAGACGAACTTGCAGCAAATGTGTGCTTCATGACAAAGATCAAGAAGTCAAAGGAGTTGGAGGAAGAAGATGAAAGTGTTTCTGAAGTCGAGGATCAGGTAATCTCTTTTCCCAAATCTGTGTTGAAATATTATATGGATATGGCTGAGACAGCAAGGAAAGACTGCAGGGAGTTGAGTAAAAAGAATCTAAAATTAAAGAAAGATTTGGAGGACAAAGAAAAAGATTTTCAAATTAAAATTGATACATTTCAAAAAGAATTTGAAAATTTGAAATCTGAAAAAGCAGCAGTCTCTTTTACTCAAAACTCCAAACTGCATCTTGAGAAACAAGAACTTGAGACCAAAGTTCTTGAACTGAGCAAGATTGTACGACAACTTCAAGTTGAGAAGACCAATGAGATGTTTCGAGCAAATGCTTTGGCTGAAGACATTGAGTCTTTGAATGTCAAGATGAAAAAATCTATCCCTGATGTGACGGAATTTGAAAATAAAATTTCTGACCTAAAATATGAATGTTGTATAAAAGATTCTCTTAAACAAAAACTTGATAAAGAAAATGATGAGTTGAAAACTGAAATCAAGTCCTATCAAGAAAAGTTGTATAAGATAAATCGTTCATATCAACAAGTCTATTTAAACAGGCCCAAAAATTCAGAAACAATTTTCACATCAGGGTTGGGTTATAATAATCCAAAATGTTTGCTCGAAGCACAAAAAGAAGTCCCATCGTTATACAACGAATCTTATCTGAGATGTGGGATGACAGACCAATTTGTGATACCGACCAATAGTGATTATGAGGCTGATGATTTTCTAGAAAAGGGTGCAAAAGTCTATTTTAACTATGTGTTAATGGATGAGTCATATGATTTTTTCGCTAACTCTACACACAACACAATCAAAGACAATCATGAGGCTGTCATACCGGAAATTCTTGAGTGTTTTACAGAAAAATCTTTGGAAAATCCTATTCCTATTCCAAAACCTGCAATTTTGAGACCTTATGTTCCACAGATAGTTTTGGAAAAGGTAATTGAAAATCTGGAAAAGTCACTTGATGAAAAGCAATCTTTGATAGATGACAACCTCAAAATCACTATGTCATTGACCCACTCAAGAATCATGAAAATGATTGTGATCACCCCGATTGTCCTGTTTGTGAAGTTATGGCCACTCCAAATCTACCAAACCAGTCTGTGTGTCAAAATGAGACAACTTCACAAACTGCATGTTCAATTTGTGAAATCATGAATGCATCTGTGCAAACTGAGAGTCAAGTTGTGCATGTTTCTGTTCAAACTGATGGTGATTTAGATAATGTTCATGATATTGATGATTTTTTTTCCCAATTACCTCTGAAATTGAGACTTTCACCAAGTTTTCTGAAGGAACTCAATCCTACTTGAATGAAATTGATGCTTTCAAACAAAAGTTTGAAAAAGAACGAAAACAGAGATTAAATGTGCTAAAAGAACTGAATGATTTAAAAGTTGAATTCCAACTTCAGAAAATAGCACTTCAATTTCATAAAGATAAAGCATCAATTTCACTCAAGCAAAGTCTAAATCCGATAAAGAAAAATGAAGTAAGTGTGAAGTTGGAACTGAATGATTTAAAAGTTGAATTCCAACTTCAGAAAATAGCACTTCAATTTCATAAAGATAAAGCATCAATTTCACTCAAGCAAAGTCTAAATCCGATAAAGAAAAATGAAGTAAGTGTGAAGTTGGAAACTGATGATTTAAAAGTTGAATTCCAACTTCAGAAAATAGCACTTCAATTTCATAAAGATAAAGCATCAATTTCACTCAAGCAAAGTCTAAATCCGATAAAGAAAAATGAAGTAAGTGTGAAGTTGGAAACTGATGAATTATCAACATTTTTGGAAGAAAATCTTGATTATGATCCTGACTTTGAAAAACATTTTGTTCAAAAGGACGAAAAACTTGATTTTAATCTAAAAAAGATTCCACAGTCACACTCTTCACAATCTTCATACGATAAGTTCCAAAGATCAAAGACTACCCAACAGTCAAAGACCAAACAATTACCCAAGACTGACTCAAAACCGAAGACCAGACCATTACCAAAGTGTGTATCAAAACCCAAGACCACACAATCTGAATCAAAGACTTCTAGGCAACAACAGATGTACAAGGTCAAATCTAAATCTGAGTCTCAAAAAGAAGTCAAAACAAGCAGTGGTCAGAAGATTAGTACAATTGAATCTTTCTCATTAGGTATCAAACAACCTCAGCAGGTTAGGTATTCTAGTTTTCCTAGGTACTCTCAGAAGAATCCTAAGTGCACTTTACATAGGGTTAGAGATACTGTTACAGGCATGAATAAATACAAAGACCAGTATGGATGGTTGTCACCTAATAACATTAAGAAAGTGAATAAGACCACAGAACCCATCAAGAAGAAACCTGTTAAGAACATAAATGCTAAATTAGTATCTAACTCTAAGAATGTCCGTGTTTCAGGTGACTTGTGCATGAAAAGTAGCAGTAAATGGATTCCAAAAGATAAATTCTTGCATGCTACTAGAAAAGTTAAACTTGATGGACACACTACCCATGTCAAACAAGTGTGGATTGTCCGTAGATCATCTACATTAGATTATACATCTAAATCTAGGACTAGTCCTGCTTGTACCAAATCATGTGTATAAACTTTTACATTCCCATGCTTGTAATTCGTATTTGTGTTTTGAACAATTCTGTGTGCTTGTGTGTTATTTCAATAAAATGTTTGTTTGTTTGTCATATTACTTGATGTTTATTTTGCTTGATTTTTTTTATGTGTACTTGCATGTTATCCACCTAACCTGCAAGGACCCAATCTACATGGGTACCTAAACCATATTCCCTGTCCTTGCAGGAATATCTCATTTGTGTCTGGTATGTTGACTCGGGATGTTCTCGCCATATGACTGGAACCAAATCAATTCTTTCGAACTTTGTTGAAAAGTTTATGGGAACTGTAAGATTCGGAAACGATCATATCGCTCCTATTCTTGGTTATGGAGACATTGTCAAAAATGGAGTTACTATCAAGAGAGTTTCCTATGTTGAAGGACTTGGACACAATCTCTTTAGTGTTGGTCAATTTTGTGACAATGATCTTCAAGTATTATTTAGGAGATATGAAAGCAAAGTGCAGACTGAAGATGGTGTGGATATTCTGACTGGAACAAGAGACAATAATTTGTTCACAATTGATCTCAACAACATCACATCCAATACTTCAGAAATTTGTCTTCTTTCGAAAGCAACTGCACAAAACTCTTGGTTATGGCATCGCCGACTTTCTCATCTTAACTTTCAAACAATTAATACACTCGTGTATAAACAACTTGTTGAAGGTCTTCCGGACTACAAGTATGAAAGTGAACATGTTTGTCCAGCTTGTGCAATTGGAAAGATGAAGAAAGCTTCACACAAACCAAAGAAGCACTTAAGTACAGAAGGTCCTTTGCACCTTATTCATATGGATTTGTGTGGCCCAATGAAAGTTCAAAGTATCCATGGGAAGCGATACATTCTAGTGATTGTAGATGATTATTCTCGTTACACTTGGGTATTCTTTATTCATGCAAAGAGTGAAACTCCAAAAGTGATTATTGATTTCATCAAGAAGACCCAAGTCAATCTTAAATCATCTGTTAGAATTGTTCGCTCAGACAATGGCACTGAATTCAAGAATTCAACAATTGATTCTTTCTTCAAGTCCATGGGTATTTCACACCAATTTTCCGCTGTCAGAACACCTCAACAGAATGGAGTAGTTGAACGTCGAAATCGAACTCTTGTTGAAGCAGCTAGAACACCAATTTTCTGTTGCTACTGCTTGTTTTACACAAAACAGATCCATCATAAACAAGAGGTTTGATAAAACTCCGTATGAGGTGATCACCAAAAGAAAGCCCAATGTGAACTTTTTGCACATTTTTGGATGTGTATGTTATGTTCTCAATGATCGAGAAAATCTGGGCAAATTTGAACCAAAAGGCGATGAGGCATATTTCATCGGTTATTCAAGAGAATCCATTGCATATCGTGTATATAACCGAAGAACCAAGAGAATCGAAGAGAGTATGAATGTCAAATTTGATGAACTCTCAGGAATGGTTCTTGAACAACACAGTTCAAGACCCGAACTTAAAAGTCCACAAGCTTCCGCAACTAAGACTGCATCAAATGTCAAATCATTCTCAACTCCGACTTCACAAGATTTGGATATCTTGTTTGAAGAATTTTTCCAAGTTTCGAAGAAAGTTTCTGAATCTGATGAGAATTCAAATCCGAAAGAGATGGATCCCAATGAGTCTTCACCAGCACAATCATCAGATGTTAGTTCATCATCTGATTCTCCTCCACCTACTGATTATTTACAGATGAATACTCAACCTCATGTTATCTCTCAAGTGACAAATCCATCAACCAATCCAGAAGATTATGATCAAGATAACTTTGTTGAACCAATTGTTACTTCACTTGAACAATTGACAGAACAACATACTCCTGATTTTATTGATTCTGAAGAATCTGGTGATCCAATTGATCCAATTCCTCATACAACAAAATGGACAAGAGCTCATCCAATTTCTCAAGTCATTGGTAATCCAACAACTGGAATTCAGACAAGATCCGCTTCTGCGAATGAATGTCTGTTTGTAAATTTTCTAAGCATTGTTGAACCAAAGACAGTGAATGAAGCTCTAAGTTGTCCAGATTGGGTGAAAGCTATGCATGAGGAACTGAATCAATTTGAACGCCTTGAGGTGTGGAAATTGGTTCCAAATCCTTACAAGAACAAGGAGCCAATTAAAACCAAGTGGATCTTCAAGAATAAAAAGGATGAAACTGGAGTTGTTGTACGCAACAAAGCACGATTGGTTGCAAAGGGATATTGCCAACAAGATGGAATTGACTATGATGAGACATTCGCACCAGTTGCACGAATTGAGGCTATTCGGATGTTTCTTGCCTATGCTGCCTACAAGAACTTCACAGTCTACCAGATGGATGTTAAAACTGCTTTCTTGAATGGAATTTTCAAAGAAGAAGTGTACGTTAAACAACCAGAAGGTTTTGTGAGTTCCAAACATCCAGACTACGTTTACAGGTTAGACAAGGCATTATATGGTCTGAAACAAGCGCCTCGTGCATGGTATGATGCTCTATCCTCTTATCTTGTGAAATCTGGTTTTAGCAAAGGTTCGATTGACACTACCTTGTTTATAAAACGACAAGGAAGTAACATCATTCTAATCCAGATTTATGTTGACGACATAATTTTCGGGTCAACTAATCCTAAATACTGCAAGAATTTCTCTGTTTTAATGATCAAGAAATTTGAAATGAGCATGATGGGTGAATTAAACTTTTTCCTTGGTCTTCAAGTAAAACAGTTGTCAAATGGTACTTTTATTTGTCAATCTAAGTACATTCTTGACATGTTGAAAAAGTTTGATATGATGGATTGCCAAACAATTGGTACACCCATGGAAGCTCGAACAAAGATAAATGCTGACTTAAATGGAAAATCTTTTGATCAAAAGAAATATCGCAGTATGATAGGGTCACTCATGTACTTGACTGCTAGTCGCCCGGATATTATGTTCGCAACATGCATGTGTGCCAGGTATCAGGCCAATCCAAAGGAATGTCATTTCCAGGCCGTTAAACGGATCTTCCGATACCTGAAAGGCACAGTAAACCTTGGTCTCTGGTATCCTAGGGATACTGGGTTTCAATTGGTTGCATATTCGGATGCTGACCATGCAGGTTGTAAGCTTGATCGAAAGAGTACTTCTGGGAGTGTACAGTTTCTAGGGGATAGATTGGTCAGTTGGTCGTCAAAGAAACAGAATTGTGTATCCACATCTACTGCAGAAGCTGAATACGTTGCTGCAGCTAGCTGTTGTTCACAAGTTCTTTGGATGAAGACACAGTTGACTGATTATGGATTTCAGTTCAACAGGATTCCCATATACTGTGACTCTAAGAGTGCAATTGCTATTTCTTGCAATCCTGTACAGCATACAAAGACCAAGCACATAGATGTTCGGTACCATTTTCTTAAAGATCATGTCGAGAAAGGTAACATCGAACTCTATTTTGTCCCAACAGACTACCAACTTGCTGATCTTTTCACCAAACCTTTGGATGAAAACAGGTTCAATTTTCTGAAAACCAAGTTGGGAATGCTTGATTTACAAACTTAAATGCTTTCATGCCATGTATTCTATGTTCATTTTCTGGTTCAAACATTGATGTGTTTTACTTGTTATTACATGCAATGTTTGAGGGGGAGAAAAAGGGTAGAATGCATGATTTTAGGGGGAGTTTGTAAATTTAGTATAGGCTAATATGCTTAATTTGAGGGGGAGTGTGCAAATACATGTGAATAATTGTTTGTTTACTTGTTAAATTGTTTGTTTATTTGTTTAAATTGTTTGTTTACTTGTTAATTGTTTGTTTATTTGTTTAAATTTTTTTCATTATTTGTATGTGTGTTTGTTGATAAAATCTGAAAAATCAAATACAAAATTAGAAAATTCTAAAATGATAAAAATATTTTTTTTAATTTGGTTTATTTTTTTTATTAATGTTACTTTAATTCTTTTATTTTTTTGTTGTTTGTTTTAAGTGAAAACCCAACCTTGACCAACCCAAATTGTGTTTAAGTCCAAAACCCAAAACAAGCCCAAATTTCATGTGAGCCCATTTGATTGGTTAGCCCAAGACTTGATTTGATTTGGGTTGACACGCGGGTCACACCCAGACCCGCGACCCGGATTTGAATGTTAAATAGAAAATGGGCGGGTCAATCTAATCACTTTCAAAAAAATTTTAATCAAAATATCTTAATCTTTCTCTCAAACCGATCAAAAACATCACATCAATCAATCAAAATTTTATTTGTTTCATAATAATCCAAGTGGGTGTAAACTGGGGATCATATTTGTAGCCTAAATCATCATCAATCTTCATTCGATCATTAGTTTAAAGGTATGATCTCTTATCTTCTTTGTGCATACTAAGTGTTTGATGATATGCCAATATGAACTGTCATGATCATTTTTGCACTTTGTGATGTTATGATGTATGTTTTGATGATTTTAGATGGATGCTTAGGATTAATACATGTTGTTTTGATTGATATGACTGCTTTTGTTTACTTTTGATTGATGTTTCTGGGCAGATCACTTAAAGGGCTGGGTATTGTTATGAATGTTTGAAGATTTGGCCCGTTTACAGAGCTCCCAGCTCGGCAAACACCATGTTTGTTCATCTTGGCCTTCAAATCTTCATATTAACCTGGATTTACATGTTGTTTAACTCAACAAATTTATCATTCAAAATGCCATTTGCAGAGCTCCAAGCTCGGCAAATGCATGATTTATCTCAACTTTTTCAAAAACTTACAAGTGTTTTTCTGAAACCATCATTTGCAGAGCTCCCAGCTCGGCAAATGCATGTGTTTTTGGTCATCATTTTACAAGTTTTTTTTAAGGTTTGAAATAGCCATTTGCAGTGCTCCTAGTTCGGCAAATGCATGGTTTACTTATATTCTGTCACCAAGAAATTCTTTAAGTACTGAAAAGGTCATTTGCAGAGCTCCCAGCTCGGCAAATGAAAGTTTTTTGAAAAATGTTGTCATAATCAAGGTATGTGTCATTTGCAGAGCTCCCAGCTCGGCAAATAAACATTTTTCCATTGAAAAACATCCTTTATCCATTGATAACATTCTTGTTATTCAAATCAAAGGATTCTTCATATATCAAATTGAAGTTCAATCTGAAATGCTTATTTGCCGAGATATAAGCTCGGCATTTACGAGGATTGACTTTAAATACTCAATGATTTGCTTACATGCTGGTCGCTGCTATCATTACTCACATTTGCCGAGATATTAGCTCGGCAAATCATACTATTTTATCAAACCATGTGCCCAAACCAATTTTAATGCTTGTCATTTTTCTGGGCAAAACTTTTGACTGAACATGTCATTTGCCGAGATATTAGCTCGGCAAATGCACATATTTTTTTTAAGTTTTTTTCTAAGTTTCTTTTCTTCCTATTTTGTTTTTCAATCTTGTTTGTTTATAAATTGTCTAAGTGTATGTATGTATGTGTGTATTATCTTTTGGTGTCTATATAGTTTTTCATAAGTGTTAGGATAAGAAACAAGGTATCGAACGCCTTTGTGTACTACCTTTGGTGTCTTATCTTTTAATACTTATGAGATTCTATATGTTCTTATATTTTTTTAATAAAGTAGTTGTGTGTATTTGTTATTTTCTAAAATAATTGTCTGGTCAAATTTTTTTTTGGTCAGTTTATATTTTCAGAAAATTCATAAAAATAAAATAAGATGGTGATGTTTCAAGAAGGTGATACAATGAAAATGCAAGCCAATCAAGCTCTTCACATTCCTTTCAATTCAAGATTTCCAATTATCACTGAGATTCTAAGCCATCACCCACTGAAAGATGCATTAACCAATGGTGCTGTAGTTCCAGAGAAATATATCTTTGATTTATGGGAATCGATTGAATATGTAAAAGCAAGTAAGAAAAGAAAGACAAAAAGAGTAATTTTTGAGCAAGATGTTGCTTCACCTGAACCTATTTCATCACCTGTTTCCCAATCTACACCAACCGTTCGCTTTTCACAATCTTCACCTTCGCAATCTACACCTATACCATCTGTAGTTTCACCGAATCCACCATTTCTAACACCACCTCGTTCATCACCGATTTTTGATCCAACACCACTTGCATCTGCTTTACCTGATGAACCAACTCCACCTCCAGGTAGACGACTTAAAATGTCTGCTAGAAGTGTCCTAAAGCACACTTCAAAGAAGAAGAAATTAAAAAGAAAACATAAGTCATCTAAATCTGCAAGACAAAGACTTGAATCTACTTCAGCAGATGTAAATGAACAACCTTATGTCTCAGCGGAGTTTGAGGTTGAACAAGCAACAAGAGTTGTGAATAATATTGTATCTGAGTTAGAAACTGAGCATGTTAGCACTGGAGATGATGATGTGCTGGAGGAACAAGGCGGGACTGAGGGAGGAGTTGAAAATACCAGAGAGGATGTGCGGTCCGGGTTAGGACAAGGGCATAAAGAAAAAGTTAGCCCTCCATTAGTTCAAACCAATGTGTCTAGCCGGGTTGTTTACCCTAGGGTAGAAATCGGGAACTGCCCATTCTCGTATGCACCAACCTCTCCTAGCCATTCTGACTCCTCACAACAGGAGTTAGTCTCAGAAATTCACGGGGAACAGCCACGCTCACCACACTCTCCTCATTTGGAGGATGAGAGTGTTGAAATTAGAGAGGATCAGCCCCACCACTCGCCTTCAATTCATGCACAAGAGTCTAGATCTCCTAGGGACACGGATTCACAAGCCCAGTTGAGTACTGGTGCCGGAACAAGCGGAGGGGGACCCACTTTGTGTGACCCTCAAGGACAGCTTGGAAATCCTGCCTTAGCTAACATCACGCCAGCTTTAGCCGCAGGTAACAGTCCTCAGACCGAGACTGGGGAGCAGTATGAACACCGTAGTGACACTGCTGTTCCTCAGGATCAACCTGAGACTGTATTAACGGGCATTCTCAGTGACCCCGGTGTTGTTAGTGGTGTTTCCCAACAACAAGTCCAGGACAGTGATTTATCACAGTCTAGGACACCAATTGATTCGGGTTGCAAAGCCCATGAATCTGAAACTGCTGGTGAGGGTATAACCCGAGGATCCGCAGGAAATCCTGACTCAGCATCGCTGAATTTAGGTCACACCACAAGTGTGCCAACAACCCCCGGGTTGGCTACTCCACCTCCTACACAAACACAAAGAACACCAACACCAAATGAAATTACATCAACCTCAACAAATTTACCTACAAAAGACACTGCTTGTGAAGGTTTATTGAATATTTTAAGGTCTGAGGGTGATTTGTTGACGGTAACTGAAAGAGGGGTGTTGAATGCTCTTGAGGTGCGAGAAAGAGAAATAGCCACTGAAAGAAGAGTGAAAGAGTTACAAGATCAAGTTGAATGTCAAAAGGCTGAATATGATGCAAAGCTTGCTGCTTTTGAATTGAGATTGTTGGCGTTAGAGTCTTGCCGACCGGCCTCGGTTCCTTCTCGTCGGGATGATCCTGATTCTGATGATCACCCCGAGGGGGAGAACCAAGGAGAAGGTCAAACAAACATTGATAGTACTTCGGCAAGAGTTGAAGGAATTGTTGGAGATGTGGTGATGGAAGAAGGAAATGTGGAGAATGTTGAAAATGTTGAGAATGTTGAGAACGATTCTTTGAATGATGAGATTAAAAGAAGACTAGTTGAAGTTTTTGGTGATAGTTCTGATGATGATGATGAAGAGAATGAAAATGTTGTTGAAAATGAAGATGAAGGGTATGTGATTGAAGATGAGGTAATTGAATATGCTGAGAGAGATGCAGATATTGAAGCCTTAAAAGATAATGTAACTTTGGATGAGCCAGAGATTGTTGAGAATCCAGTAAATGTAGAAGCAGTTGAGGAACCTGTGTTTGAAGACTTCCCAGATCTTGATTATTTTGAAACAGGTTCATCAAGCAGAAAAGATGCTGGAGAATCCTCTACTCAGGGTTTCACAACTCCCCAACACTATACTTTTGAAGACTTTAATAGCTTTGATGAATTGAGAAAGACTCCTGAGGCTGCAACTCAGAACTTCAAGAAATCAACTTATAAGCAAGTGTTGAAAGAAGCTATAGTATCCGAGGAAGTTCTCCCTGATTATTTTCCAACTGAATTGACTGATGAACAAAGGAGGTTCATTAATCGGGGATACTTCTTGAGGGATAAAGAAAGAATGGTTGCGCTAGGGGTTAAGCCAAAGGAGGCAGCTAAAAAGTCTAGATTCTTGGAAGAAAGAGCTTTTCCAATCTTTTGTGGTGCTACCAAGGTTACTAAGACTAAAAGACCTGAGTTGGAATCAATGTACAAGTTTAAGGAAGCAAGACAAATTGAAGAATACAAAGAGCTTCTTAAACTCACTAAGCAATACAATCCAAAGCTTCTCGAAGAACAGAGAAATCACAAGATTTTGGTGCTTGTCAGAGTAATCTTGGTGAAAAGGATTTCTATCTCTGTCCCTTGTTTTCATGTGAAAAGAGATAACAATAAAATGTACAGATTCACAGAAGCTCAATTCAAGTTGCTGCCAGTTGACGACATTATCTTTCTCTACAACCATTTCTTGAATGCAATACAAAGATACCAAGAAGATGTTATCGCCTTTGAAGCTGTGAAAAAGATAACAATAAAATGTACAGATTCACAGAAGCTCAATTCAAGTTGCTGCCAGTTGACGACATTATCTTTCTCTACAACCATTTCTTGAATGCAATACAAAGATACCAAGAAGATGTTATCGCCTTTGAAGCTGTGAAAAGATACATGTCAAGCTACATTCAATACGCTTCATTGGAAGACTTTCAAATTGGCTTTGAAGTTGTTAAGAGAAATATTAATGTACCATATCCAGATCAAAGTCTGTACACCAGAGACATTGAACAGCTCAGTATTGGTCAAGTCTTAGAAGAACCATCTTTTGGGGTTGTCTTTCTAAATAGCCGAAAGAAGAAGATTTTCATTCGTATGGATGAACTTGCTTCTTATTCTGATGGAACATTGGAGTTTCGTAAAAATGTGTTGCTATGTTTGAAGGAAGATGAGCAAGATGAAAAGAAAAAGGAAGTGCTTGATAAAGTGATCTCCAAAATCAATCAAAGGCTTGAATACCGAGACAGCATTCGAATGATGAGAGAAGCAAAGAATGTTCAGAAGTCGAAGTATGTTGTTCGTCGGAAAGGAGGTTGCTGGATCAAGTACGAGCCTAATCATCTTCCAGGGCCACATAACATTCCTCCAAGAAATTTTGAAGCAAATATGATTGTTCCAGATGACAGACCCGAAGGAGAAAACTGGTTCTGGCATCCAAATAAAGATAGACCAAATACAAGAGCTTGAAGAATGACAAGGACTGGATATTTTTCACAAATCACTACTAAGGGGGAGATTGTTAGAAATATAATATGTAGTAGTTGATTTGTGTACTTTATGTTGTTTTGTACTTAGAATGTAAACATGTTAGAATGGAAGGGGGCATAGTGTAAATAGATCATATGTATATAAACCCCCTCCATAAGTGAATATGTAACCTTTTCACCCATAATACTATCCAAACTTTCCCTGACTCTCTCTCTACTCTCTCTCTACTTTCTCTCTCTAAAACCGCCATTGTCACACACTAAAACACACACTAAAGCTCAAATTATACAAATAACAAAGGTACCCGCGCGTTGCGGCGGTGATGAAGGTGATGGCGGGGTGGTGATGTAATGGCGGTGGCGGCGGTGGCGGTGATGGGGTGATCTACCTGACGGGCTCCGCCCTTAGCCGTACGGCTCCGCCCTCGGATTTAAAAATTCGTCGAAAGTATATCGAATGACCTCTCTAATGAAAGAGCATGAAATTTTAAGAACACCCATATAATTTTTATAATTTATCGATGTACGGTTTTTGAGGTAAAAGATTTTGAATGAATTAGAGGAATAAAATGATTTATGGAGGAGAGAAAAAAAAAATGAGTGGTTGAGATTTGAGGAGAGGAAAGGGTATTATAGTTATTTTAGGTAAATATAGAATAGATAAGAGGGGCATTTTGGGGAAGTAAATGTTGAAACTTAAAATGTTAGACAAAGACTATTTGCTTTATAATATAGTGTATATATATATATATATTATATATATAAATATATATTATATATATATATATATATATACATTTATATGGTTCTATATATAAGACTATTTTATATATATATATATATATATATATTATATAATTGTAATGATGTCAAACTGAGCTTTAGTGTGTGTTTTAGTGTGTGTTAATGGCGGTTGAGAGGTGTGTGTGTGTGTGTGTTAGTGTGTGTATTTGAGAGAGAATACTAATGTAAGAGAAAGATTGGATTGCATTATGGTGTAAAGGTTGCAAAACAATGTGTTGGAAGGGGTTTATATACTAACTATACAATTTACACTTCACCCCCTTCCACACTTAGAACATTACAAGATAAGTACAAAATACACATGATCTTGTGTTGGGTCTATCTTTGTTCAGATGCCAAAACCAATTATCTCCAGGAGGTTTATTAGGAGGAAGAACCATGTTTTCTTCATAATCTGGAGGAGGTATGTTGTGAGGACCCAAAACATTAATTGGAGCATATTTGATCCAACAACCACCCTTGCAACGAACAATGTTCTCAGATTGCTTTACATTCTTGGCTCTTCTCAACTTTCTTATATCTTCTCTGAGAGCAAGTCGTTTGTTTATCTTGTTGATGCTATAATCAAATAATGCTTCCTTTTCAGCATCTTCTTCATCATTTTTCAAAAATGTTAGAACATTCTTGCAATATTCCAAGGTACCATCGGAATAAGATGCAAGTTCACTGAAGCGAATGAAAATCTTTTTTTTCCGACTGTTGATGAAGACAACTCCTGAAGATGGTTTCCTTGTCACTTGACCTATGCTTAGTTGTTCAATGTCTGTTGTATAAAGACCTTGATCTGGATAAGGTACATTGGTCTTTCTTTTTACCAATTCAAATCCGATCTGAAAGTCTTTCAATGAAGCATACTGAATGCAGCTTGAAATATATCTCTTTACAGCACCAAAAGCAACAAGGTCTTCATGATACCTTTGAATTACATTTAGGAAATGGGAATATAAGAAAATGATGTCTTCAACTGGAAATAGTTTGAAGTGCGCTTCGGTAAACTGGTACTTTTTGTTGTCTTCCCTTTTCCCATAAAAGGTGGGAATAGAAATGGAAGATCTTTGAATAAGCTTTACTTCAATCAAGACTTTTATTCTGAATTCTCTGTGTCTTTGAAGAAGATCTTTATCCATTTTCTTTATTGCCTTAAGAAGCTCTTTATATTCCTTTTATAGGTGTGCTTCCTTGAACTTATACATGGATGAAATTTCTGGTTTTTCAACTTTGGAGACTTTTGTTGCTCCGCAGAAGATAGGAAATGCACGTTCTTCCAAGTATCGGGCTTTCTTAGCAGCTTCTTTAGGTGTCACTCCCAATTCTTCCATTCTTTCCTTATCCATGAGGAAGTACCCTCTATTGATGAACTTTAGTTGTTCTTCGGTCCATTCGGTTGGAAAAATATCGGGTAACACTTCTTCAGAATTATATACATCACACAGAATCTGCTTATACGTTGACTTTTTGAAATTTTGAGATGCAGCTTCTGGTGTCTATCTCAACTCTTCAAAACTTTGGAAGTCTTCAAATGAATATGGTCGTGATGAACTAGCATGTAACACCCCAAACTTTTTAGTTCACTCTGTTAACTTTGACCGTAAGTCAATGCCAGTCCGTTAAGTAGTGTTTTAATTAATGTAGATAACTAACCTGAGAATAATTATGTGTTTTTATGAGTTATTATGTGGTAATTAAGTAGATATATGTGTGTCATTTAAGTGCTAAAGTCGTTTTGTGTTCTCATAGTAAGTAGTGTTGTTAATTGAGACGATATTGTTATATTGGAGACTCGAGGGGTCTAAGATAGCATTTTTTAAACTTATATCTGATGTATTAGGGTGTAATAGCCCCCATTTAGGATCAATTTCAGTTTCTAATTGAGTTTTATGACCTAAAAAGCAAGCCCTAAACATCCCTTAGCAATTCTTGTGGTTTTGGTGTTGATTCGGATCCGATTGAAGTGATTTTCGTGCCTTTGATTACCCCTACAGGTAGTGATCGTATTTTTCCATCTATTTCTGATCATTTTGATATCAATTGGTGCCTCAGTTCTGGTCATAACCTGTATGGGTGATTAATTAACGTTTTGATCGAGTTTGTGACGTTTTCGGGTACCTTACATGACCTAGATTGTTTGTACACGATTTCAGGATCAAGGGATGGTATGAAACCATTCATTAGGTCATATTTGCTGTGTATTTAATTCCTGGAAGTCGTGGTTGGATGTTGGAATGGTTTGGGGGTCGAGTTACTTGAAAAACAAGGGTTCAGTAGGGCTGAAATTTCATCTGTTTTGAAAAATTCATAACTCATTCATTATAAATCTATAGAAGTCGAGCCTTACATTTTTAAAAAGGTCTATGTGTCTCCTAAATTCATCTAGAAGAAAGTTTTCTCTGATTTTGCTTTGTAATTGTCCGAAAAAACTGATTTCTAAAAGTGGTCAGATTCTAGACGAGTTCAACAAGGCAATGTTCAAAAATTCATAGAAAATTAATGAAAAATCGTATTGAGGTGATTTCAAAGGCTATTGTTAGATAAAATAGTCATGTTTAATGTATTATTACAGTTTGTTAATAGATTGGGTAATGGTTTGTGAAAAAACATGGTTTTTGACATACGTGTAATGCTGAATTCGTTTAGACTTTGTTGTGGAGTCGTTTGTGTGAGTCCATGGTGTTTGGGAATCATGGAAATCATTTCGTTGTATAATCAGAGATGTTTGATATTTATTAATTATATATTGATCATAGGTTGTCGGGGACACATACCAAGGACGGTAACACATTGTTTTTGTTTAAGAAGCTCCGAGAGGTAAGATAACTTACTTTTGACACACGAGGGACACAACAAAACTTAGCTTTGATAATAAATCCCTATTTTATGATTTTTAAACTATCTCATGCATATGTGGGGTGTGGGATACTTGTCGGAGGTTAATCACGGGGTTTATGTTGCATGTTTGAGTAGTTATGAGCTTAATTGCTTTGTTGATGCTTAATGTAGCTTGTGATGAGGTTTATGATGAATGTTTGAGTTGTTATGAGCTTAATTGTTGTGTTGATGCGTAATGTAGCTTGTGATGAGGTTTATGTTGTATGTTTGAATAACTATGAGCTTAGTTGTTGTGTTGATGCTTAATGTAGCTTGTGATGAGGTTTATGATGAATGTTTGAGTTGTTATGAGCTTAATTGTTGTGTTGATGCGTAATGTAGCTTGTGATGAGGTTTATGTTGTATGTTTGAATAACTATGAGCTTAGTTGTTGTGTTGATGCTTAATGTAGCTTGTGATGAGGTTTATGTTGTATGTTTGAATAACTATGAGCTTAATTGTTGTGTTGATGCGTAATGTAGCTTGTGATGAGGTTTATGTTGTATGTTTGAATAACTATGAGCTTAGTTGTTGTGTTGATGCTTAATGTAGCTTGTGATGAGGTTTATGATGAATGTTTGAGTTGTTATGAGCTTAATTGTTGTGTTGATGCGTAATGTAGCTTGTGATGAGGTTTATGTTGTATGTTTGAGTAGTTATGAGCTTAATTGCTTTGTTGATGCTTAATGTAGCTTGTGATGAGGTTTATGATGAATGTTTGAGTTGTTATGAGCTTAATTGTTGTGTTGATGCGTAATGTAGCTTGTGATGAGGTTTATGTTGTATGTTTGAATAACTATGAGCTTAGTTGTTGTGTTGATGCTTAATGTAGCTTGTGATTGTGTTGTGATTGATTTGTGTGGACTTGTTGACATAGTACACTAGACATGATTTAAGTTGACATGTCACGTGCGCGTTAAGTGCCCTAATGTTGATGAGTAGTAATGGGTAAAATCCATTAGTGTTAAATAAGTGTTGATGAGTAGAATGGTTGCAACCTAACTGTGTAGATGCGTTGGGTGGATGAAATCCACTAGTGTTGATAAGTCTCGAGCATAGCGTTGAAAGAGTTAAGCTTAACCCACAGTTAGCCTATTTAGGCTAGTTGTGCTGCGTTGATCACTCGGGGGCACTGTACATGTTTCCCGCTTGACCCAATTAGCGTTGGTAGAGTAATTCCGGGTGAAGTGATTGACCACCAGTGTAGTAACGGGTTACTCATGGATTTGGTTATGCTTATCCATAACGACAATGATGGACCACCGAAAGGTTTACCCATCTGGTCGGGTGTGAGGTTTCCTGTCTGTATGGCCGCCTCACACAACTTATTTGTGCAGATTCTATTTGGCATAACCTTTGCGTGGATTTTGTTGCTTGAGTAGTTACGTGGCTTGTGTTGATATTAGAGGATTGTTAGGCACATGATAGGATTTGATATTCCTAATTATGTTTTTGTGTTGAAGTTTGTTCATAATTTGATTGCGGACATGAATTCAAATAGTTTGCCAGTTATTTCGTGATCTAACTCCTAGTAATTCAAAAGATATTGAAGTTTTAAAAAGTTGTTAATGGAGTTTTTCTGGAAAACTGTTGAGATGAAGAAGATGACCAAGACGATCTTCACTAGGACGATCTTCCTAAGACCGTTTTAGTTCCAGTGATTTGTGACTTGATTAGACGATCCTCACAAGATCGTTTTAAACAAAAGTGTGTTGTGGTAGTGTTTGTTTCTGGCTAATTAATCCGAAAGGATTGGTTGGGTCATTTCAAATACTTCATAACTTTAATTCCAGATTTACACACAGTAACACAATTCTCTCTCAAAACACACACAAACACCAAGAACACACACTCACCAAATCCACCATTGATGAATCGAATTCAGTAGTTAAAATCGTGTTATAACAAGTGGTATCAGAGAGAAACATCAATCTGATGACGATCCATACCTGAATTCAATCACAAATTCATCAAAATCAAATTTAATTTCAAATTCTGTTCGTAATTTTTCACCTACTGGTTCATCAAAATTCATACATCAAATCACATAAAATCACAATTATTTGTTCATCAATAGTTTTGTGGTTGTTGAAAACATAATCCTGTCAAGTTTCAAGTTCCAATTCAATCTAAATCTCGAGATTGAATTTTGAGTTTTGGCGCGAATTTTGAGGGATTTGAAGCTGTTGTGTTTTGTGTTGAAGTTTGTTCATAAGTTTTGTGGTTGTTGAAAACATAATCCTGTCAAGTTTCAAGTTCCAATTCAATCTAAATCTCGAGATTGAATTTTGAGTTTTGGCGCGAATTTTGAGGGATTTGAAGCTGTTGTGTTTTGTGTTGAAGTTTGTTCATAATTTGATTGCGGACATGAATTCAAATAGTTTGCCAGTTATTTCGTGATCTAACTCCTAGTAATTCAAAAGATATTGAAGTTTTAAAAAAGTTGTTAATGGAGTTTTTCTGGAAAACTGTTGAGATGAAGAAGATGACCAAGACGATCTTGCTTAGAACGATCTCTTCCAAAACGATCTCATCCAGGACGATCTTCACAAGATCGTTTCATTTCCTGTTTCTCAAGATCGTTTCATTTCCTGATCTTACCAAGATCGTTTCATTTGCGATCTACAAGATCGTTTTAAACAAAAGTGTGTTGTGGTAGTGTTTGTTTCTGGCTAATTAATCCGAAAGGATTGGTTGGGTCATTTCAAATACTTAGAAGTTTTGGGGAAGAAATCTAAAACGATCTTCATTCGAGATCGTTTCATTTCCTGTCTTACCAAGATCGTTTCATTTCCTTTTACAAGACGTTTCATTTCCTGATCTTACCAAGACCGTTTCATACCTTCAAAAACCAAGACGATCTTCACCAAGATCGTCTCATTTCCTTGAATAATTTCAAACCAAAATCACTTTTATTCAAGACCGTTTCATCAAGATCATTTCATTTCCTGATTTACAAGATCGTTTCATTTCCTGATCTTACTCAAGATCGTTTCATTTCCTGATTTACAAGATCGTTTTATTTTTTCAAAACCGTTTCATTTTTAAAGATCGTTTCATTTCTCATACTTAACCAAATTTTCACAAAAGGTTCCAAGACGATCTTGCTTAGAACGATCTCTTCCAAAACGATCTCATCCAGGACGATCTTCACAAGATCGTTTCATTTCCTGTTTACCAAGATCGTTTCATTTCCTGATCTTACCAAGATCGTTTCATTTCCTGATTTACCAAGATCGTTTCATTTCCTGATCTTACCAAGATCGTTTCATTTCCTGATCTTACCAAGATCGTTTCATTTCCTGATTTACCAAGATCGTTTCATTTCCTGATCTTACCAAGATCGTTTCATTTCCTGATTTACCAAGATCGTTTCATTTCCTGATCTTACAAGATCGTTTCATTTCCTGATCTTACCAAGATCGTTTCATTTCCTGATCTTACCAAGATCGTTTCATTTCCTGATCTTACAAGATCGTTTCATTTCCTGATCTTACCAAGATCGTTTCATTTCCTGATCTTACAAGATCGTTTCATTTCCTGATCTTACCAAGATCGTTTCATTTCCTGATCTTACCAAGATCGTTTCATTTCCTGATCTTACCAAGATCGTTTCATTTCCTGATCTTACCAAGATCGTTTCATTTCCTGATCTTACCAAGATCGTTTCATTTCCTGATCTTACCAAGATCGTTTCATTTCCTGATCTTACAAGATCGTTTCATTTCCTGATCTTACCAAGATCGTTTCATTTCCTGATCTTACCAAGATCGTTTCATTTCCTGATCTTACCAAGATCGTTTCATTTCCTGATCTTACTCAAGATCGTTTCATTTCAAGACCGTTTCATTTTTCAAGATCGTTTCATTTCTCATACTTAACCAAATTTTCACAAAAGGTTCCAAGACGATCTTGCTTAGAACGATCTCTTCCAAAACGATCTCATCCAGGACGATCTTCACAAGATCGTTTCATTTCCTGTTTCTCAAGATCGTTTCATTTTCTGATCTTACAAGATCGTTTCATTTCCTGATCTTACCAAGATCGTTTCATTTCCTGATTTACCAAGATCGTTTCATTTCCTGATCTTACAAGATCGTTTCATTTCCTGATCTTACCAAGATCGTTTCATTTCCTGATCTTACCAAGATCGTTTCATTTCCTGATCTTACCAAGATCGTTTCATTTCCTGATCTTACCAAGATCGTTTCATTTCCTGATCTTACAAGATCGTTTCATTTCCTGATCTTACCAAGATCGTTTCATTTCCTGATCTTACCAAGATCGTTTCATTTCCTGATCTTACAAGATCGTTTCATTTCCTGATCTTACCAAGATCGTTTCATTTCCTGATCTTACCAAGATCGTTTCATTTCCTGATCTTACCAAGATCGTTTCATTTCCTGATCTTACCAAGATCGTTTCATTTCCTGATCTTACCAAGATCGTTTCATTTCGTGATTAATTCAAGATCGTTTCATTTCCTGATCTTACCAAGATCGTTTCATTTCCTGATCTTACCAAGATCGTTTCATTTCCTGATTAATTCAAGATCGTTTCATTTCCTGATCTTACAAGATCGTTTCATTTCCTGATCTTACCAAGATCGTTTCATTTCCTGATTTACTCAAGATCGTTTCATTTCCTGATCTTACAAGATCGTTTCATTTCCTGATCTTACCAAGATCGTTTCATTTCCTGATCTTACCAAGATCGTTTCATTTCCTGATTTACAAGATCGTTTCATTTCCTGATCTTACCAAGATCGTTTCATTTCCTGATCTTACCAAGATCGTTTCATTTCCTGATTTACAAGATCGTTTCATTTCCTGATCTTACCAAGATCGTTTCATTTCCTGATCTTACCAAGATCGTTTCATTTCCTGATCTTACAAGATCGTTTCATTTCCTGATCTTACCAAGATCGTTTCATTTCCTGATCTTACCAAGATCGTTTCATTTCCTGATCTTACCAAGATCGTTTCATTTCCTGATCTTACCAAGATCGTTTCATTTCCTGATCTTACCAAGATCGTTTCATTTCCTGATCTTACAAGATCGTTTCATTTCCTGATCTTACCAAGATCGTTTCATTTCCTGATCTTACCAAGATCGTTTCATTTCCTGATCTTACAAGATCGTTTCATTTCCTGATCTTACCAAGATCGTTTCATTTCCTGATCTTACAAGATCGTTTCATTTCCTGATCTTACCAAGATCGTTTCATTTCCTGATCTTACCAAGATCGTTTCATTTCCTGATCTTACAAGATCGTTTCATTTCCTGATCTTACCAAGATCGTTTCATTTCCTGATCTTACCAAGATCGTTTCATTTCCTGATCTTACCAAGATCGTTTCATTTCCTGATCTTACCAAGATCGTTTCATTTCCTGATCTTACCAAGATCGTTTCATTTCCTGATCTTACCAAGATCGTTTCATTTCCTGATCTTACCAAGATCGTTTCATTTCCTGATCTTACCAAGATCGTTTCATTTCCTGATCTTACCAAGATCGTTTCATTTCCTGATCTTACCAAGATCGTTTCATTTCCTGATCTTACCAAGATCGTTTCATTTCCTGATCTTACCAAGATCGTTTCATTTCCTGATTTACTCAAGATCGTTTCATTTCCTGATCTTACAAGATCGTTTCATTTCCTGATCTTACCAAGATCGTTTCATTTCCTGATCTTACCAAGATCGTTTCATTTCCTGATCTTACAAGATCGTTTCATTTCCTGATCTTACCAAGATCGTTTCATTTCCTGATCTTACCAAGATCGTTTCATTTCCTGATCTTACCAAGATCGTTTCATTTCGTGATTAATTCAAGATCGTTTCATTTCCTGATCTTACCAAGATCGTTTCATTTCCTGATCTTACCAAGATCGTTTCATTTCCTGATCTTACCAAGTGCTACAATTGTGGTATTCCTGGACATTTTGCCGTTGACTGCAAACAACCTCGAAAGCGGGACTATGAGTACTACAAGCAGAAGATGCTGTTAGCCAAACAAGTTGAAGCAGGACATGCATTGCTTGCCGAAGATGACAAATGGCTGTTGCTCACTGATGATGAAGATCAAGATCTCTCCGCTAATGTTTGCTATATGGCAAGATTGGCCAAAAACAAAGTCCTTGAAGCAGAAAGCACTGATGATGAAGATCAAGATCTCTCCGCTAATGTTTGCTATATGGCAAGATTGGCCAAAAACAAAGTCCTTGAAGCAGAAAGCACTGATGATGAAGATCAAGATCTCTCCGCTAATGTTTGCTATATGGCAAGATTGGCCAAAAACAAAGTCCTTGAAGCAGAAAGCACTGATGATGAAGATCAAGATCTCTCCGCTAATGTTTGCTATATGGCAAGATTGGCCAAAAACAAAGTCCTTGAAGCAGAAAGCACTGATGATGAAGATCAAGATCTCTCCGCTAATGTTTGCTATATGGCAAGATTGGCCAAAAACAAAGTCCTTGAAGCAGAAAGCACTGATGATGAAGATCAAGATCTCTCCGCTAATGTTTGCTATATGGCAAGATTGGCCAAAAACAAAGTCCTTGAAGCAGAAAGCACTGATGATGAAGATCAAGATCTCTCCGCTAATGTTTGCTATATGGCAAGATTGGCCAAAAACAAAGTCCTTGAAGCAGAAAGCACTGATGATGAAGATCAAGATCTCTCCGCTAATGTTTGCTATATGGCAAGATTGGCCAAAAACAAAGTCCTTGAAGCAGAAAGCACTGATGATGAAGATCAAGATCTCTCCGCTAATGTTTGCTATATGGCAAGATTGGCCAAAAACAAAGTCCTTGAAGCAGAAAGCACTGATGATGAAGATCAAGATCTCTCCGCTAATGTTTGCTATATGGCAAGATTGGCCAAAAACAAAGTCCTTGAAGCAGAAAGCACTGATGATGAAGATCAAGATCTCTCCGCTAATGTTTGCTATATGGCAAGATTGGCCAAAAACAAAGTCCTTGAAGCAGAAAGCACTGATGATGAAGATCAAGATCTCTCCGCTAATGTTTGCTATATGGCAAGATTGGCCAAAAACAAAGTCCTTGAAGCAGAAAGCACTGATGATGAAGATCAAGATCTCTCCGCTAATGTTTGCTATATGGCAAGATTGGCCAAAAACAAAGTCCTTGAAGCAGAAAGCACTGATGATGAAGATCAAGATCTCTCCGCTAATGTTTGCTATATGGCAAGATTGGCCAAAAACAAAGTCCTTGAAGCAGAAAGCACTGATGATGAAGATCAAGATCTCTCCGCTAATGTTTGCTATATGGCAAGATTGGCCAAAAACAAAGTCCTTGAAGCAGAAAGCACTGATGATGAAGATCAAGATCTCTCCGCTAATGTTTGCTATATGGCAAGATTGGCCAAAAACAAAGTCCTTGAAGCAGAAAGCACTGATGATGAAGATCAAGATCTCTCCGCTAATGTTTGCTATATGGCAAGATTGGCCAAAAACAAAGTCCTTGAAGCAGAAAGCACTGATGATGAAGATCAAGATCTCTCCGCTAATGTTTGCTATATGGCAAGATTGGCCAAAAACAAAGTCCTTGAAGCAGAAAGCACTGATGATGAAGATCAAGATCTCTCCGCTAATGTTTGCTATATGGCAAGATTGGCCAAAAACAAAGTCCTTGAAGCAGAAAGCACTGATGATGAAGATCAAGATCTCTCCGCTAATGTTTGCTATATGGCAAGATTGGCCAAAAACAAAGTCCTTGAAGCAGAAAGCACTGATGATGAAGATCAAGATCTCTCCGCTAATGTTTGCTATATGGCAAGATTGGCCAAAAACAAAGTCCTTGAAGCAGAAAGCACTGATGATGAAGATCAAGATCTCTCCGCTAATGTTTGCTATATGGCAAGATTGGCCAAAAACAAAGTCCTTGAAGCAGAAAGCACTGATGATGAAGACCCAGATCTCTCCGCTAATGTTTGCTATATGGCAAGATTGGCCAAAAACAAAGTCCTTGAATGCTTATGTTGATTCAACAACATGTTTGAATGCGAATCCTAAGTTATATCTCCTGCCTGTTTTAACTAACCATAAAGGACCCGTCCTCAAGTGGGTACCTAAAAACGGTTAAATTTCATTGATTGCAGGAAATAACCATCTGTGTTTGGATACTCGATTCCGGGTGTTCGAAACACATGACTGGAAATAAATCTTTGCTCAAGAATTTCGTTGAAAGATTCATGGGAACAGTTCGCTTTGGAAACAACAATTTCGCTCCTATCTTAGGTTATGGAGACATTGAACGAAATGGAATTATCATCAAGAAAGTTCACTATGTTGAAGGATTAAGTCACAACTTGTTCAGTGTTGGACAATTCTGTGATAACAATCTTCAAGTTCTGTTTCGAAAATCTCTTTGCAAAGTCCAAACTCTAGATGGAGTTGATATTCTTTGTGGTGATCGTGATGATAACCTGTTTACCGTCAATCTTGATGATAACCAACCAACTGATAATATTTGTCTCATTTCAAAGGCTACTTCAAAGAATTCTTGGTTATGGCATAGAAGGCTCTCTCATCTGAATTTCCAAACTATCAATACTTTGGTCAATAAGCATCTTGTTGAAGGCTTACCTGACTATAAGTATGAAAGTGAGCATGTTTGTCCTTCTTGTGCTGTTGGGAAGATCAAAAGAACTTCTCATAAACCGAAGAAATCTCCAAATTCTTTAGCACCTCTTCATTTGCTTCACATGGATCTTTGTGGGCCGATGAAAGTACAAAGCCGAAATGGGAAGAAATACATCTTGGTTATTGTTGATGATTATTCAAGATATACTTGGGTCAAGTTCCTTGCATCCAAAGATGAAACAACTCAGATGTTGATAGATTTCATCACTAATACTCAAGTAAATCTTCAACTTCCAGTTCGTTACATCCGTTCGGATAATGGAACTGAGTTCAAGAATGCTGTTTTTGATGAATTCTGCAACTCCAAAGGAATCACTCATCAATTTTCAGCAGTTCGCACCCCACAACAAAACGGTGTTGTTGAAAGGAGAAATCGATCGCTGGTAGAAGCAGCAAGGACAATGCTTGCTTATTCCAAATTACCATCCAATATGTGGGCTGAAGCTGTTGACACTGCCTGTCACACTCAGAATCGGTCCATTATCAATCAGCGTTTCGAAAAGACTCCTTATGAGGTTGTTAACAAACGCAAACCCAACATCAACTACTTTCACATATTTGGGTGTGTTTGTTACACGTTGAATGATCGGGAGAATCTTGGAAAGTTCGAGAAGAAAGGTGATGAAGGATATTTTGTTGGTTATTCCAAAACATCAATTGCCTATCGAATCTATAATCGTCGAACCAACACAATTCAAGAAACAATGAATGTTTGGTTTGATGAGATGTCAGGCATGATTTTTGAGCAAGAAAGTTTGCTACCAACAAGTAATGATCCAAGTGCTTCAAGTCCTTCTACAAGGAATTCTACCTTAGCTTCTAAATTCAAGAAGTTTCCAACTCCTACAAGTGATGAATTAGATATTCTTTTTGAAGAATTCTACAATTCAAAACCGATTCATGATCAAGAACCTCAAGTCATCGTTGAACCAATTAAACCCAATGAACCTCTTCATAACAACGATCCAGTTCCTGACAATATTCATGAATCTTCATCAAGTTCTTCAGAGCAAGAATCCTCGTCTCCTGATACTTCTCCACCATTCTCTCAGGATAATTCTTCTCAAGTGAATGTTCAAGAACAACCTTCTCGATTAACTCAGACAACAAATCCATTGAACACTCCAAGTGTGTATGTACCACTTGACTTTGATCATCCAGCTTATGAGGAAAGAATTACACCAAGTTATGATAACATCTCTCAACATAACTCAAGCTTTAATGATGATGATGTTGATCTTCAACAACAAGATCTCCTTCCTCATGATCACAAGTGGACACGTATGCAGAAATACCATCCTACTGAACAAATTATTGGAGATCCACAAGCAGGAGTAACTACTCGTACTTCAGTGAATGAGTGTCTCGTTGCACTTTCTCTTAGCAATATCGAACCCAAAACAGTATCTGAAGCTCTTCGAGATCCAGAGTGGGTTAAGGCAATGCAAGAGGAACTCGCACAATTTGAAAGACTGAAGGTATGGAGATTAGTTCCAAATCCTAGAAAAGATGATCCAATCGGAACGAAGTGGATATTCAAAAACAAAAAGGATGAGAATGGAGTAGTAGTAAGAAATAAAGCTCGACTTGTTGCAAAGGGTTATTGCCAACAACCTGGTGTTGACTTCGACGAAACTTTTGCTCCAGTTGCAAGAATGGAGGCCATTCGGATATTCTTAGCTTATGCTGCATTCAGAAACTTTACTGTGTTTCAAATGGATGTGAAGACTGCTTTCCTGAATGGTGATCTCAAAGAAGAAGTTTACGTTGATCAACCAGAAGGTTTTGTTGATCCTCAAAGACCAAACCATGTCTACAGATTGGACAAGGCTCTCTACGGTCTTAAGCAAGCACCCCGAGCATGGTATGATTCTTTAACTACTTTCTTACTAAGAGGTGGCTTTACCAAAGGCACAATTGACCCTACCTTGTTCATTCGCAAACAAGGTAAGCATGTTCTACTTGTTCAAATATATGTTGATGACATTATATTTGGGTCGACCAGTCAAACATTTTGCAGAAACTTTTCATCTCTTATGGTTAATCATTTTGAAATGAGCATGATTGGGGAAATGAATTACTTTTTGGGTCTTCAAATCAAACAATTACCAACTGGTATTTTTATATCACAAGGTAAATACATAAATGACATGTTGAAAAAGTTTGATATGACTTCATGTTCTTCAATTTCTACCCCAATGGCTGCTCGAACAAACATAAATGCTGATACAAATGGGAAACCATTTGACCAAAAGAGATATCGAAGTATGATTGGTTCGTTGTTGTACCTAACAGCATCTCGCCCAGATATAATGTTTGCAACATGTATGTGTGCTAGATATCAAGCTGCTCCAACTGATTTACATTATCAAGCTGTGAAACGAATATTTCGTTATCTGAAGGGGACACCCGATTTAGGTCTCTGGTATCCAAGGGATACTGGATTCAATCTAACTGCATATTCAGATGCAGATCATGCTGGTTGTAAACTTGATCGCAAGAGCACTTCCGGTACTTTACAATTTTTAGGCGATAAAATTGTGAGTTGGTCTTCCAAGAAACAAAATTGTGTGTCACTATCAACGGCTGAAGCTGAATATGTGGCTGCGGCTAGTTGTTGTGCTCAGGTTTTATGGATGAAGACACAACTAACTGATTATGGTCTGAAATATGATCATATTCCTATCTATTGTGATTCTCAGAGTGCCATTGCCATTGCAGTCAACTCAGTAAACCACTCTCGCTCAAAGCATATTGATGTTAGATATCATTTTCTCAAAGATCATATTGAGAAAGGTGACATCGAGCTCTACTTTGTGGGTACTGACTTTCAACTTGCAGATTTGTTCACAAAACCATTGGATGAAAAGAGGTTTAACTTTCTTATCTCCAAGCTTGGTATGTTAAATCTTAAACCTTAATTCTTTTTACATTTGAAGGAATTCTTGATACATTCCAGAAAACCAAAATACAAAATTTGAAAAGAGAAAATCAAAAACAAAATATAAAATTTTTTTTCATGCACACATTTGATGTTTTTCCAATGATTTTCAATCAAATGGAGTTCGGTGATTAGTTTGCACATGAGGGATAAGTATTTCTCAAATTATACTCCATGAATTTCATCATCGCCGATGAGTTCTAACCCCGGAGTATTCACTTCTTTCATTAGATAGTGAGGGTATTTTGAGTGCTGTTGTTTTCGTGCAAATAGGATGGAGGGAGTAAAGTCGAAAAGTGAGAGGTTAAGGTGATATGTTGTGCGAAAAGGGTTAAAAAGAAATGATACCCTTCCCCAAATTCTCAAAAAGCCGGGTAAAACACGCTCCTATCAGATTTCATTTGTTGATTTCTTGATATTGAAAAAGTCTTCATGGACCCAGTGAAGCGATGCACATCTTTACCTAACCACTCAAGTGTTTCTTAACAAATACTTGTTTCATTTCTCACGGAGATTTTCACATTTCTATTGACTCTTCTTTCGGAAGATGTTGATATTGAAAAAGGGTGACATTCTGCTCCAGTCCCCGACTTCATTTGATCACATTGTGTCTAGAGCTATATTAATTGATCATTAGTTTGATTATTCTTCACTTTAGGACACATTCGAGTCATATCTTTGTGATATAGCCGGAACATTTGTAGTGATATCTTAATTGATATTCCACGATGATCGAATGGAAATCCTACCAATGCTAACATCCTTTCCAACATTGAACGTAGGTCTCACATTTTCATTTATGAATTTGTTGAGTTAACGAGAAGTCTATGTGACCTCGGATGTTATTTCCCAAAAAGTCTTTAAGGATAAAATTGTGGTTATCAAATGCTTCGGTAGTGTTAACCATGATTTATATTCTTTGAAGCAATCTCGTGGTTGCAAAGCCGCAGATCAAACTATGTTAGAGACTTGTTTTGTGCATATCTCAATGATACATAGGAAATCCGAAAAATGTTATACATTTTAATCGGTCATTTCATTAATCCTTTTGATTTTTGAACATGCTAACGGATCATTCTTATCTGGTTTCATTTCTCACGGAGATTTTCACATTTCTATTGACTCTTCTTTCGGAAGATGTTGATATTGAAAAAGGGTGACATTCTGCTCCAGTCCCCGACTTCATTTGATCACATTGTGTCTAGAGCTATATTAATTGATCATTAGTTTGATTATTCTTCACTTTAGGACACATTCGAGTCATATCTTTGTGATATAGCCGGAACATTTGTAGTGATATCTTAATTGATATTCCACGATGATCGAATGGAAATCCTACCAATGCTAACATCCTTTCCAACATTGAACGTAGGTCTCACATTTTCATTTATGAATTTGTTGAGTTAACGAGAAGTCTATGTGACCTCGGATGTTATTTCCCAAAAAGTCTTTAAGGATAAAATTGTGGTTATCAAATGCTTCGGTAGTGTTAACCATGATTTATATTCTTTGAAGCAATCTCGTGGTTGCAAAGCCGCAGATCAAACTATGTTAGAGACTTGTTTTGTGCATATCTCAATGATACATAGGAAATCCGAAAAATGTTATACATTTTAATCGGTCATTTCATTAATCCTTTTGATTTTTGAACATGCTAACGGATCATTCTTATCTGGTTTCATTTCTCACGGAGATTTTCACATTTCTATTGACTCTTCTTTCGGAAGATGTTGATATTGAAAAAGGGTGACATTCTGCTCCAGTCCCCGACTTCATTTGATCACATTGTGTCTAGAGCTATATTAATTGATCATTAGTTTGATTATTCTTCACTTTAGGACACATTCGAGTCATATCTTTGTGATATAGCCGGAACATTTGTAGTGATATCTTAATTGATATTCCACGATGATCGAATGGAAATCCTACCAATGCTAACATCCTTTCCAACATTGAACGTAGGTCTCACATTTTCATTTATGAATTTGTTGAGTTAACGAGAAGTCTATGTGACCTCGGATGTTATTTCCCAAAAAGTCTTTAAGGATAAAATTGTGGTTATCAAATGCTTCGGTAGTGTTAACCATGATTTATATTCTTTGAAGCAATCTCGTGGTTGCAAAGCCGCAGATCAAACTATGTTAGAGACTTGTTTTGTGCATATCTCAATGATACATAGGAAATCCGAAAAATGTTATACATTTTAATCGGTCATTTCATTAATCCTTTTGATTTTTGAACATGCTAACGGATCATTCTTATCTGGTTTCATTTCTCATCACACAAACACAGAAAACACCAACACCATGCTATAACGTTTGTCCCAACAACTTCAATCTTCCATTTTAGTCACCCCTAGGATTTCTTGGGTTGGGCTAATGGTTAGGGTTGATGTTTTGATGGTTGATATTTCTCCATGTGTACATTCGATCATGTTATTCTTGTTGACAATTAATCAATCAATGTGTACATAATGAGATTGGTTCCCAATCTTGTCATTATGAGGGGGAGAAAATTTTATGATTGATTTACTGATTGATAAGGAAACAAGGAGAAAAGTTCGTGTTTGGTTTGGTTGTTTCACTAAGTGTTAGGCTTATCAAAGTTCTAGGATTATCAAAGTTTGTGTATAGAGGGAGAAAATTCTTCATGATGTGTCAATAGTTTCAGATTTTCACTAGATTTTAGTTGATTGAGAATTTGATTTTAAAAGGGGGAATCTGAATTGATGTCATAGATAAGAATGAAACCAAAGATGAAAAGATTTTCACTCAAGATGCTTCAAAAGTTCAAAAATGCTCCAAAATGTGTATACTCATGGATTAAGGGGGAGCATGTTAGAAATCCAAAAATAGTGATAAATTGTAATCTAGATTAGAGGAATTTCTTGTTGTTAAGTCATAGATAAATGATCACTAAGGTTGAGGGGCTAATTGTGACAATTAGCATAATTGTGTAATTAGACTATAAATAGCCCTCTCATACCTTAGAGATCATAACCTTGACATAACTTTGACATAATTTTCACATACTTCATAACTTTAATTCCAGATTTACACACAGTTACACAATTCTCTCTCAAAACACACACAAACACCAAGAACACACACTCACCAAATCCACCATTGATGAATCGAATTCAGTAGTTAAAATCGTGTTATAACAACTTGTTTTGTGGAAATGTGTTGTGCCCTCAGGTTAGGCGTTGATTGGTGACTTGGTAGCTCACTGGTAAGATGGGTAGCATTTATTGGAGCATTTGGATTTCGGCTTTAGTTACCCATAGCTACCTTTATTTAAGTAGACATATTTATTTAGTCATTTGGTCGTTCCTAAGTTGGTTGTCTTTTTAGTTGATTGTGGATTTCATTTGAATTATTGTAAAGAGTAGAATTTGAGCTTTTGTGTGTGTTTTAGTGTGTGTCAATGGCGGTTTCTAGAGAGATAAAGTAGAGAGAGAAAGCAGAGATATCAGGGAAAGATTGGTTAGCATTATGGGGTAAAAGGTTACATAATACAAGAGTTAGTCATAAATGACTTATGAGAGGGGTATTTATACTAATCACTAACTTAACACTAATACCCCTTCCAATACTAGAATTTACAATTAAACACCATATTTATATTTTATACTAATCACTAACTTAACACTAATACCCCTTCCAATACTAGAATTTACAATTAAACACCATATTTATATTTCTAACAATCTCCCCCTTGGTGTTGAATTGTAAATGTTGCATCGTCTTCGGTCTTTAAATAAACATAATGAGCCCATTTGTTGAAAATCTTCAATGTTGATTGGACTTTGAAGCTTTCTCATTGTCTTCAACGTCTTGTATCAACCTTGACTTTGAATCTTCTCAACAAACATATATATATGACGATGACTTTCTAAAACTTGATCTTCTCTTGCAACTTTGAATACTTTGGAAGCATTTTTGAAATCTTTGTAGCTTTTGAGCTTTCTCAACTTGAACTTTTGAATATTGATTTCAACTTGATTTTGCTTGGAGAAGTAACTTGAACTTTGAGTAGCATGCGGAAGCTTGGTTTTTTGACTTTGAATTCCATGAATTCTTTTGGTTTAGCGGAAGCTTGGTTTTGACTTTGAAATCTCTTGGCATTTCGGAAGCTTGGTTTTGACTTTGAAATCTCTTGGCATTTCGGAAGCTTGGTTTTGGAATGCGGAAATTTGAATTGACTTTAAAACTTCAATTCTTGATCTAGCTTGTCTCTGAATCAATAAACATCTTGGAGCACTTGATTCTGTGACCAATAAACATTTGCTCCCTCTCAATCAAACAACTATCTCGGAGCAAATTATTCAATAACAAATCTTTAATCTCTTGCTCCCCTCGAACAAACAATCATTTCGGAGCATATTTAACGACTCATGAGTTTACTCTTGCTCCCCCTCAAATTAACAATCTCTTCAAACTATGAATCTTCTCAAGACATTAAACAAACTTAGCTATCACAAGTATCAACAAACGAACAATCTCCATTCAATCTCAAACTCTTCTAATCATCAAACAATGGTCAAATTTCCAATAAATCTTTCAAATATCGACCATGTACATCATCTTGAATATACTCGATCTTGAATCAATCCTTTAACTTTCTCAAAACAATCTTTCAACTTATTGTAAAGACATGAATTCGAGCTTATGTGTGTGTTAGTGTGTGTAACAATGGATGTTTTAATAGAGAGAAAGTAGAGAGAGAAAGTGTGTTTGGCAGGAAGATTAGTTTGTATTAAAATGAGGTGAAAGGTTACATTTTGCATTATGGAAGGGGTTTATATACCTATACACATATTACAATATGCCCCCTTCCATACTTAGATATTTACATTGTAAGTACAAAAGATACAAATCAACTACTACATTTATATTTCTAACAATCTCCCCCTTAGTAGTGATTTGTGCAAAATATCCAGTCTTTGTCCATCTTCAAACTCTTGTATTCGGTCTGTCTTTGTTTGGATGCCAGAACCAATTTTCTCCTTCAGGTTTATCATCAGGAACAATCATATTAGCTTCAACGTTTCTTGGAGGAATGTTATGTAGCCCTGGTAGATGACTAGGCTCGTACTTGATCCAGCAACCTCCTTTCCGACGAACAACGTACTTTGACTTTTGAACATTCTTTGCTTCTCTCATCATTCGAATGCTGTCTCGGTACTCAAGCCTTTGATTGATCTTGGAGATTACTTTATCAAACACTTCCTTTTTCTTTTCATCTTGCTCATCTTCTTTCAAGCACAGCAACACATTTTTACAAAACTCCAATGTTCCATCAGAATAAGAAGCAAGTTCATCCATACGAATGAAAATCTTTTTCTTTCGGCTATTTAAAAAGACAACCCCAAAAGATGGTTCTTCGATAACATGACCAATACTCAGTTTTTCAATGTCTTCAGTGTAAAGACTTTGATCTGGATATGGGACATTTATCTTCCTCTTCATAACTTCAAACCCTATTTGAAAATCTTCCAGTGAAGCATATTGAATACAACTTGACATGTATCTTTTTACAGCATCAAAAGCAATTACATCTTCACGGTATCTTTGCATTGCATTCAGGAAATGGTTGTAGAGGAAGATGATGTCATCAACCGGCAAAAGTTTGAATTGGGCTTCTGTAAATCTATAGATCTTGTTATTATCTCTTTTAACATGAAAACATGGAACAGAGATAGTAACTCTTTTAATCAATATCACTCTTATCAGCACCAATATCTTATGGTTTCTTTGTTCTTCCAGCAACTTTGGATTGTATTATTTTGTAAGTTTAAGAAGCTCTGTGTATTCTTCTATTTGCTTTGCTTCCTTAAACTTGTACATCGAGTCTAACTCTAGTCTCTTGGTTTTAGTGACTTTAGTTGCTCCACAAAATATTGGATATGCCCTTTCCTCCAGATATCTCGACTTCTTAGCTGCTTCTTTAGGTTTGATGCCGAGAGCAACCATTCTTTCTCTATCCCTCAAGAAGTATCCTCTTAGTTGTTCGTCAGTTAATTCAGTTGGAAAATAATCAGGAAGTACTTCCTCGGATATGATTGCCTCTCTCAAAACTTGTTTGTAAGTTGATTTCTTAAAGTTCTGAACAGCAGCTTCTGGAGTCTTTCTCAGATCATCAAAATTGTTAAATTCATTGAAATTGTAATGCTGTGGAGCTGAGCTAGCAGGAACAGATGATTCTCCAACTTCAACTCTGTTTGAAGAACCTGTTTCAAAGTAGTCAAAATATTATCTTTTATGGCCTCAATATCAGCTTCTCCTTCAGCATATTCAACTATATCATCTTCAATTACAAAACCTTCTTCTTCATTTACCTCAACATTCTCATTTTCTTCTTCACTTTCTACTTCTGAATCAACACCAAAAACGTCATCTAATCTTCTTTTAATCACTTCATCTAAAGTATCTTGATTTCCACCCTCTGATCTTTCTTGCATCACCACATCCTCAACATTCACATCAACTCTTGCCGAAGTATTTTCAATATTAACTTGACCCTCTCCTTGGTTCTCCCCCTCGGGGTGATCATCAGAATCAGGATCATCTCGTCTAGAAGCAACCGAGGCCGGTCGGCAAGATTCTAATGCTAACAACCTTAGCTCAAATGCAGCAAGCTTTGCATCATATTCAGCCTTCTATTTTTCAACTTGATCTTGTAAAGCTTTGACTCTTTGTTCGTTGGCAATTTCTCTTTCTCGTACCTCAAGAGCATTCAACACACCCCTTTCAGTCATAGTCAACAAATCCCCTTCAGAACATAGAATGCCAAGTAAAACTTCACATGCTTGATCTTTTGTTGGAAGATTTATTGTGTTTGATGATGTTTGAATAGGTGTTGGTGTTCTTTGTGTTTGGGTGGAAGGTGGAGTAGCCAACCCGGGGGTTATTTGCACATTTGTGGTGTGACCTAAATTCAGCGAAGCTGATTCAGGATTTCCTGCGGATCCTCGGGTTATACCCTCACCAGCAGTTTCAGATTCATGGGCTTTGCAACCCGAATCAATTTGTGTCCTAGACTGTGATAAATCACTGTCCTGGACTTGTTGTTGTTGGGCAACACCTCTCACAACACCCGGGTCACTCAGAATGCCCGTTAATACAGTCTCAGGTTGATCCTGAGGAACAGCAGTGTCACTACGGCGTTCATACTGTCCCCCAGTCTCGGTCTGAGAACCGTTACCTGCGGCTAAAGCTGGCATGATGTTAGCTAAGGCAGGATTTCCAAGCTGTCCTTGAGGGTCACACAAAGTGGGTCCCCCTCCGCTTGTTCCGGCATCAGTACTCAACTGAGCTTGTGAATCCGTGTACCTAGGAGATCTAGACTCATGTGAACGAAATGAAGGCGAGAGGTGGGGCTGGTCCTCTCTTATTTTAACACTCTCATCCTCCAAATAAGAAGAGTGTGGTGAGCGTGGCTGATCCCTGTGCGTTTGTGAGACTAACTCCTGTTGTGAGGAGTCAGAATGGCTAGGAGAGTTTGGTGCAAGCGAGAATGGGCAGTTCCCGACTTCTACCCTAGGGTAAACAACCCGGCTAGACTCTGTGGTTTGAACTATCGGAGGGCCAACGTTTTCTTTATGCCCTTTGTAACACCCCAACCAAGGCGGAACGATGAGATGTACAGAAAGTCGAGTATTCAAAACAAAGGATAATAGATAACATTCACCATAGCTTTAGTTGATAAAAATAATTTACAATGCACAAGCATGTGAACCAATTCCCAAGTACAATACGTCTACCATACTTGGATATTGAGTCCACGAAATAAATAACAAATACATGAGATGATATACTAAAATGTTCAGGGCGGATTCCATTGCCCGTCACAAGGTTTGATCTTTGACTCCAAAGTGCAATGCAAACAATCATGATGCATATAATTCCTCAAAGCTTATGCTAATTCCTGAAAAGCATGAAGAAAAGTGTCAACTACGAAAACGTAGTTGGTGAGTGC
>CM067172.1:92945767-93003939 GCA_034093135.1 Erigeron breviscapus
AACGTTAATCAATACGCCTAACATGATTTATCATTTACATGATAATCAAAGTGACAATCATCATTAACCAATACGCCTAACATGATATATCATTGAGGAACCCTTAGATGCATATTACTTTATTGCAATCGTATTTTATTTTCATTTTTATCTATGTTTTAGCTTGTTATTTCCATTTTGATATTTTGATTGAAGTGTGTAGGAGTATTTTTTTTCTAGTCTGAAGGATAAGCTATACACTTGGTCAAAAGCTAAGTGTGGGGGAGTGCCGGCACCGAGCCGTGAGGAAAGTCAGACATCGAAACAAGTGCAGGAAGCATCAGCGCCGCTCACCTGAAGGACCAGCGCCACTGGACCTGCTACGTAAGCAGTGCAGCGCCGCTCCTACTAACACCAGCGCCGCTCCTAGCTCCAGCCCACACACCAGATCGCGAAAAATCCAAAAAAAAATCAAAAAAACCCAAAAACCCAAAAAAATTAAAAAATCAGAAAATACCAAAAAGAAAAGAAGATGGAGAAGCAGCAATGGATCGCCATCAAACGGAGTCGACTCAACCTTTGAAGATTATTATGATTCGCGGTCACTCCAATTATGACATCTTCAACATTTCATGCAATCTTAACCCAGGAAGTTTCGTTAATCCTTTATCTTTTTATGTTTTTCCTATTTCCCTTTTTGTTTAGTAATGTTTAGTACAACGAGGACGTTGTACAATTTAAGTGTGGGGGGATGGAATAGGAAAAACCCGTGGTTTAATTGTTTGAAAATTCAAGTTTTCTACTACTTAATTCATGCAAAAATTTAAACTTTTCTTGTGTCAAAAACATTTTGAGAACAAATGGCTTAGAGCTTAGACTGAAACTATATGTGATTATGTTTGACATAGCACACTTAACCGGACTTTAATATGCCTAGCAATTGGAACTATTTAGTTATTAGTATAGGTATATTAATTGGACTTTAATGATATAAGTGCTTGTGTAGGAACTATTTTAGATGTATGGTTCGCCTTAATTCTTACACTATTATTGTAAACTAGTTGCATGCTAAGTAAGTGTATGAGTCATCCGGGGTCTCTGATAATGTCTATGCATGAATAAATGTAGAAAATCTTAAGAAAGACAATCGGTAGATTAATAAAAGAGTTCAAAGAGCTATTAACGAGTAAAATTATACACATCAAGTTATGTCGCTTTGCGCGTGGGGAACCACCGACCTGTCACCGTTGTCTTGATGTAAGGTATAAACTCTAACCATTAGTTGAGTTATGTCGCTCTGCGAGTGGGGAACCACTGACCTGTCACCTGTCTCAACTATTAAAGATGATAATATTGTATAACTGCTTTAGTGTTTAGCTAGCGAGCATGACTGTAGTGTGAGAGTATATCTAAGTAGTGAAGCACAAGTACAACTAATAATAAGATATAAATGCCTTGCTAGTAGCTAGTAGATCTAATTGCTATACAAACTTTAATTAAGTGCTTAACTAGTCAGCAGAAAGAAGTAAGATTGAGTTGTAGGACATGTGGAATTATAGAACGGTTTTAGAGGTATTAACACGAATATAAGGTTAACTTTTAGTTTTGATTGACTGATTATCTTTTACCTCTAGCTATAGCTTACTGATTTTGTCTTAAAGCTTTCTCAAATCATTTTGCATGACTAATCTTTGAAATGTTTTAAAAAGTAGAATAACTTGTACACTTAAGTTGTCCGCTCATCATTGTTTTTATTTTTCTTGGACTATTTGCTTGAGGACAAGCAAAGACTTAAGTGTGGGGTATATGATGAGCGTTCATTTTGTGATAATTTCCCCCATCGTTAGGCCACATTTTAATGTCTAAATGAGTTAATATTCGTGAACTATTGGTACTTAATGGATTCGATATAAATGCATGTTCACGGAAGATGCGAGCGAGGGTGAATAACATCTTTCAACTCAACATGAAGGTCGATGAAGTTACAAGACACAAGGAGGCAAACCGGGAGTCGAACGAAGCAATACAAGAAGACGGAGCAGCTGCCAGCGCCGCTGGCACCCCATCTGAAGGCCCCAGCGCCGCTGGGCGGCCCAGGTCCAGTTACGACTTTTGCCTTATAAATAGAACAAGAAACCCTCAAACCCTAAGGGA
Source organism: Erigeron breviscapus (assembly GCA_034093135.1). Classification (NCBI taxonomy): domain Eukaryota; kingdom Viridiplantae; phylum Streptophyta; class Magnoliopsida; order Asterales; family Asteraceae; genus Erigeron; species Erigeron breviscapus. The sequence goes on from CM067172.1 coordinate 92,947,901, forward strand.
GAGCAGATCCAGCAGCCCTAGTCGACACCCATCAACCCTAGGTCGAAATTTGCAGATTCCAAGGAGGTTTTGGAGCTTCTAACACCTCTCGATCTTCATCTTCAACCTAGATCTTTCATCTTTATTTACTTTCTAGTTGGTAAACAATGTCTTTCATCTTTTCAGACTTTGTTATTCCTTTAATAATGTCAGGCTAGTAGGCTGAATACTTGTTTGGATCAATGTGATCATGTAGACGTTTATTTATCTTATTTTATTTGTTAGATCTGTTGGATAGTGATTATTGTTTATCGTAGATCCATGGTTAATGAGTTATTCATATTGTTATAGGTTCTATATCTGCATGTATTGATTTAATTCTGATGATCGGTCTATAATCATATACTAGGATTAATACATAAAGATGGAAAACACTAATCGGTCTTTAATTAGATGTAAAAGGTGATTCAGTTCTAACGGACGGATCCAGGACCATAATAATTAGAACAAGTGTGCCTTAGATAGGCAATCATGTCACTATAATTCATTACTATTAGGCCTACTTATTTTAGGCATTACTATAATAATCTTCTATTGCTTGTATCATAAATTTATATCCTCCTTATCTCCACTGTAGTACCTAACTTAGGCATTGAGTCACTTACCGGTGCAAACTTTGCTTCATGAAAAGATTAATTAACTCTAATTCTGGAGATGCTAGACCATGACTATACTATTCGCCATAATGAACCCATTGCTATTACTGCTAACTCTTTCGCAGCTCAGAAAGCGGATTTGAGAAGTGGGATAGGGCGAATCACTTGTCACTAATGATGTTCAAGAATTCAATTAATCTCAGCATCCAATGAGCTATCACTTCAAGTAAACGTCTATGGCGCACATGAGTAGCTTAGATACAAAGGAAATAGCAGTGTTCGTGAACGCATAAAAAGATGACTGACATGACTCGTAAGCTTAAGAGTCCTAAAATGGAAGTCTCTGACCATTTTCTTGTGCACTTTATAATGACCACATTGCTTGCTCATTTCGAAACCTTCAAATATACCTATAACGCTATAAACCGTCGATGAGTGAACTAATCGCAATGTGTGTGCAAGAAAAGAGTCACCTCAGTTGGGCCAACCTGAAGTTGTTCACCATACTACCACTGCTAATTCCAATAAGAGGAAGGGTAATAACAGTAATAAGACTGCAAATAAAGTTCAAAAGGCTAATCATGGTGTTGTTGCCTCTAGCTCTAAGTCCTTGACGAGCAATCCTAACTGCAAATTTTGTCGTGCCGAAGGGACAATCAGAAAGATTGTCCTAAATTCAAGGAGTGGCTAGCTAAGAAAGGTAACTTACTTTATGTAATATTTGATTTTTTTACGTCTGATGTACCTATTAATACATGTATGGGGTAACTCTGGGTCATAACACGATCTTTGTTGTCTCCTAATATTGATGACGTAACTAAAACAAAGACAAAAATCACCTAAACGATTAGAGAATTCCTCCATGTTGTGGCATAAACGTCTTGGTCACATATCACGAGATCGCATAACACGACTCGTAAAGGATGAAATCTTACCTAATCTTGACTTTAGTGATTTTGAAACATGTATCAAGTGCCTCAAAGGCAAAATGACTAAAGGGAATAAGAAAAGGAGTCACTAGAAGTTCCAACTTGTTGGAAATAATTCACACTGATGTTAATGGTCCCTATCCCGCATCGATCACATTATATGCACCTATATCTGATTTGAATCCTTACTAACTTTTATTGATCTTAAAACTTTGGTTTAAAACCAACTTGATCGTACAATAAAAGTTGTGAGATCAAATAAAGAAGGTGAGTATTATGGTAAACATTCTGATGTTGGTTAAGCTGTTGGTCCTTTCCATTACTTTTGCAAAGAACATGACATGATTAACCAATACACCATGTCTGGTTCTCCTCAACAAAATGGTGTTGCTAAAAGGAGAAATAGACCATTAATGGACATGGTGTGAAGTATGCTTGCCAACACTAACTTACCTACTTTCCTTTGGACTGAAGCCTTAAAAACAGCTGTTTATATACGCAATAAAGTTTCATCAAAATCTGTCTCTAAAACTCTTCATGAAATCTGGACAGGTAGGATACTGAGTCTAAAATATATGAACGTATATGGATCCTTAAAGTCTTACATGTTTCTTTATCGGTAATCCTGATAACTCAAAAGGTTATATGTTTTATTGTCCTTCCCACACTACTAGCATCATTGACACGCAAAATGCCTCATTTCTCGAGGACTAAGATATCAGTGGGAGCACGACAAATCATAACATATATTTGCAAGAAGTATAAGACGCGGGGGGAACTTCTCGTCAACTATTAATACTCCTCCGATAATTCCTCTTGTACCCAATGTTGCTCCTAATATCACTGATCCACTTTCTCCTAATCAAATTTCTCCTAATCAGGATACTACTAATGCTGAAGGATCTTCCTCACTAAACCTGGAAATCAACTCAGGAGATCATCTAGGTCATCAGGGCCACAAATTTTGATGATTTCATAACTTATTTCACTCAAGTTGAGGACATTGGAAAGCCTATGGTTCCTACATCTTATCAAGAAGCCATTAAAAGCGATCAGGCCACTCAGTGGAATGAAGCAATGATTTAAGAGCTTAATTCCATGCAACATAATGACGTTTGGGACTTGGTTGAATTTCATGAAGAATCCAAACCTGTAGGTTGTAATTGGATCTTCAATACCAAATTAGACCCGAATGGAAACGTCGAAAGCTATAAGGCCAAACTGGTTGCGAAGGGCTTTAATCATAAGGAAGGAATCGATTATCAAGAGACCTTTTCTCTTGTCTCTCATAAGGATTCCTTAAGGATCGTCATGGCATTCGTAGCTCATTATGATTTAGAGTTACATCAGATGGATGTCAAGACCGCTTTCCTGAATGGAGACTTGCAATAAGACGTATACATGTGGCAACCTGAAGTATTCATTCTTGAAGGTATATAACACATGGTCTGCAAGATATATGGGTTGAAGCAAGCATCATGACAATGGTACCTTAAGTTTGATGAAGTCATAGAAGGATAAGACTTCCTAAAGAATCAAGTGGATCAATGCACCTATCTCAAGATCAGTGGGAGTAACTTTACAATCCTTATTTTGCACGTGGATGATATTCTACTTGTAAGTAACAACTTTGATATGTTGTATGAGTCGAAGCGTTTACTCTCACAGAATTTCGACATGAAAGATCTCGGTGATGCCTCTTATGTCATAGGTACATCGGGATAAACGTAATGGTGTTATGGGTTTTTCTCAAAAGGCCTATATTGAATGCATCTTAAGACCCTATAACATGCAACATTGTACTCTCACTATAGCTCTAGTAGTAAAAGGAGACGTATGTGATTGTTTCCAAAGTTCGAGCACTGAGATTGAAAAGGAGCAAATTAGGATGATACCTTACTCATTTGTAGTTAGGAGCATTATTTACGCTCAGGTCCGTACTCGTCCAGATATCGCTTACATCACCGGTATGTTTGGGAGTTACTCATCTAATCCCGGATTAGCACACCTGAAAGCGGCTAAAAGGTTCTACGATGTCTGCAAAAAGGACCAAAGACTACACATTAACTAATAGAAGAAGTGACAACTAAGAAGTAGTAGGATGTTCTTATTCCGAAAAGAAATCTACTTCTGGATATATATTTATGATTAGCTGGCGGACCTATCTTTTGACGGAGTCATAAAAAAGAAACTGACTACAACGTCCACCATGATGGCTGAATATATTTCTGTTTATAATACCATGTCACGGGGTGTTGTTAAAGAACCTGGTCAGTGGACTCAAAATCATCAACTTTATTACCAGACCATTGAAACTTTATTGTGATAACTCAGCTGCCGCAACTTTATTGAACAGTAACAGTTCAACTGGCGCTGAGCTGTATCTCGATACAAAGTATTTGTTTGTAAGTGAACGGATTGAGGAAAATGTTCTTTGTATTGAGTGCATAAGTACACATAATATGCTAGCGGATCCAATGACCAAAGGTCTTCCTCCTAAAATCTTCGTAGGACACGTGTCGAAGATGGGGTTTACTAACGGTGTATAGACATTATTATAACAAGATTTGTCTTAGTCAATTGATCATTGCTTATTAGTTTTAAATTTGAGTCATATTTTGACTAGTGGGGGTCCAGAGTTGATGTTCTTTTATACGACTGTACTTAGTGACAATGATTTTAGTTTAAAACAAAATGAGTATTATCCCGGCCGGACTTATTGAATACTCATAGATAAATGATCGCTTGGTCAAGTGGGAGAATGTTGGAACCACGTTAAATGTGACCGTCACTAATCGTTTATCATTCTTGATATGATAATTGACGATAACTGAAATCCTTATGTCTAGTAACTATACGGTGATCGTATTTACTTTTAAAGACATACTATATGGTTTTCCATTACATACGGGAACTTATATTGCACATACTAAACACCAGGGACTAAAGTTGTAAATGCTATCTCTATAAATAGAGAGCCATTTACAACATTTTATACTAATCAACCCTAATCACTAGTCATAACATTCGTGTGTGCATTCCTCCAATTCAGCCTCATCTAGCCGAAATTCTTACTCCCATCATCACTCAATCATCTCGTTTTGGGAACCCGAAATCACTAGCAAATATGCTTAATGCTATCACAGATTCCACAAGTTTGTCCATGTGGGTATCATATTTTCATTATTTATTAAATATGAATCATGTTTATTCCAACAATATATGCGTCGTATATGATAGTATATACAATACTATATATGTCACCTTGTTTGTAATTAACTACCTATTCTAGATAATAAATAAATGGCGATACTACCTTTTTGTAAATTAAATATAGTTGTACGTACGTTCACTTCTCTATGAAATAATATGTTCTTAACATATATTCCGGCTTTATGCGTAACATTTACATGTTAGATAACGCGAATTAATCCAGGCCTTAGGTTGGTTTAACCGAAGTTTAAAAAAGCAAATAGCTAGCCAAATAAACTACTAATTTATCACCAAGTAACAAACCAGTGAGGTCGGTTTACTATTTCACTTGGGGGAGTTGAGGTTAGTATAATAGTATTCACACACTTTATATAATTACTACCTACGAGTATATAAATATACTACTAATATGAATCTAAACCCAAATTACAAAACAATTACTTTATATAAAATTTATAAAAAAGGGAAAATCTAAATAAATAGAAAAAAAAACCACTTTGGTTCAGGTACAAATCTCTTATATAAATAAAACAAAATTGTTTCTAGAAGTCTTTTTCCTATGTGACATGCTAACATTTTTTCCTAAGCTATTTTCTAAAGATATATGATGTCATAATAATTTTTCCTCTCTTTCAAAAACTATTTATATTAGGCCCTATGTCATCTCTTTTTTTCATATTACTTTTCTAACCTTAATTTTTTTTAATTAATATGAAAAATGATCGACCGTATCCTAGCTCTTTATTTTTAATTCCATATTTACCATTGATTTATGGTAGTTACTTTTTTTACCTTTTCATCACCCTAATCGGTTTATATATTAATGTTCATCTTTACAAGTATTTGCTATCTCTATATCCAAATATAATGTATCGACAACAAATTACATACATATTTTTATATATTTTTTGGTTTTAAATTTTTAATTAAACGGCCCGGGTTGATTAGCTACTATATAATTAAATAAATATAAATATCCATATATTAATCTAAAAATTACAAAACAATTACTTTATTTTAGGTAAGAAAAAAAAACAAACAGATAACAAATTAACAATGCATCTTAATCACCATCTACGTGTTTCATTATGGCACAGGGTAACACGACCAGAAAAAGGTCAACCCCACCAGAGCATTAGCGGCGACGTCGCCGCTAATGCTTGCCACCGACATTCCACCGACATGCCTGCAATAATGACTGACAACGACCGATCCCGAGGTGCTACGTCACAGGCATTAGCGGCGACGTCGCCGCTAATGCTTGCCACGTGGCACCTCGGGATCATTTCTCCCAATCTTATGATCGCCTTCGTTAATGCTTGCCACGTGCCACATCAGGATCATTTCTCCCAATCATATGATCGGACGTAAAGGTGCAAACTTTGTCCATGTCGGATAATGCTCTTTCATGGATAATTTTGCACAAATTTTGTTAATTAAATCATGTACAGATGGTCGTAATTCTACTACTTCTGCTACTCTCCATTTCGATCATATATTAATAAATAAAAATGCACGAATTTGTAAAGGATAAAATTTTGTTAATTAAATCATGTACAGATGTTTGTTTACTGGAGTTTTGCGAAAGGTAGGGTAAAGTAACAGGCTGAGAGTCTTCGTCTTTATTTTATTTGAAAATGAAGCCGTTTTTGACTTTTTGTTTGAATACAAACAATCTGGGCTTTACGGCCCATTTTCCTTTTCTTGTTTCCGAATTTTTTTGAAAGTAAATGTTTTTATAACATGTTTTTAATTGATTGAAACTTTTTTTTTTCCATATTACGTTTTAAATTAGAACATTGTTCTAAAATTAAAATTATAAATTATATTTTGATATTAGTTTTAAAAGTGATTGTTTTGAAAGTGATTGTTTTTAGAACATTGTTCTAAAATAATATTTTACTTTTAGGGTTTTGTATTATAGATTTTATAGGTATATAGAAATTAAAGAATAAAAAAAAATAAAGAAAAGCTACCAACAATACAAACATAAATAAAGAAGTTCATAAAAAATACAAACTAATCACTATCACTATCACTACCATCCCTATGCTGTCTATAATCCCAATCCCCCAAGCGCTGTGTGGGGAATCCCGACGTGCTAGACCCGGCCTGGTCCCAAGGGTTGACCGGGGGCCAAGGGTTGAAGAATTGATCCACGTAATCAGAGCCCGGCGACTGTGCTGCAGATGGGCCCGACGACTGTGATCCAGCTGGGTCGGCCTGGTCTTGTTGCTGCTGGGCTGGGGCGTCCAAAAGAGGGTCATCTGGACGCGGGACCTGGACATTCAATCCTCGGGTTCCCCTAACAATACGCCCAACCCCGCGGGTATGTCCCGATCGGTCCCCGAAAGTGTCCAAAAATGCCTGCGTGGCGGGGTGGGGTTGGGCTGTTGGAAAAGTATCCGCTGGGATTCCTGAAGCTGGCCTGTACCACATTAAATCATAAACAAAAAAATAAGTTAGCTATACTTAATAAAAAATTACAACAAATAGGAATTTAAGTGTTGTGCGAGAACTTACATGGAAGGGAAGAGCAGCTTCTTGCACTCTCCCATCGTGGTATGTGTGGGCCCGCAAAAAGAAGTCAGCCGGGGGCTCCTCTTGTCCCTCATGACCAGTCTGTATATACATTAATCAAAGTTATATATATGTATGTGTGTATATATATGTATATATAGATATATATATATATATTATAATATATATATATATATATATATCTATATATATATATATATATATATATACGTGGATATAAATATGTACATATAACTTACAGCCAAAACATGTTGACGCTGAGCGTATGACTGGCGACCGTGAGTACTGACAAGACGTTGTTCTTGCCTGTTAGTCGCGTTTCGTTGGGCAACAATCATCCGGTCCTCCCTGGTCCAGAATCGCAGTAGATCCGTCCAGACTTCTTGAGGCATTGCATGTGGCGGAACATTTTGGATTTCGGCGAGTCTATCTAACCCACCCCTTTCGGTGAACCATTTCCCCTTGAATTTGGTTTTTTTATCCCTGTAGTTCTTTAGGGCATCCACCAGAATCATGCGTTCAACAGCGAGTCGTAACGCGTCAGTTGGATCGCGATGTAGATACGGGTCCAAGTTGAACCGTTTCTGCAATTTAGTAGTAATAGTTACCATCTACCATATTTTTTTATGACGTATTTAAATTGTAAAATAAAACGTTTTTTACCTGGATCCAGGGAATAAGTCCGTCCCTGATAGGTTGGGGCACCTCTGTCCACGACTCGTAAGTATGCGGGACGGTAGCGACATATGAACCTAAATAGCTCTTGTACCATTTGGCGTTATCGCCGATAGTCTGCCACTTACTTTGATCGGCGTCAAGGTAAAGAGATAAACGTCCCTTCTTTTGAAACTCCCGCTCCATTTTCTGGTTAGCAGCGGCAGCTCTCCCTGAGCTCATCCCTGCAAAACAAAATAAGAAACAAATATATATACATATCTATATATACTTACCCACGTTACGCCTACAGCCCCATTGCGGATTCCACCCCCAATTTAGAGGGTCATTGCCACCATCTCCGCCTTGAACGGCAGCCATTTTAACCTACATAAGTTATACACAAGTTATAAATCAATAAAAAAAATTATCAAGGTTAAAAAAGGCCCAAATGATATTAACATATTTTGGACACAAAACTTTTTGTATAATCATTTTTTACTTATTATACCTAAAATGAGCACATTTTTTCAACTTATTTTTATAAGCTTCTTTTCTAACAATAATACTTACAATCATATTAACCTAATAACAACTATATTAACAATTACAATCATACTAACAAGTGTTTTCTAACATAATACTAACTATCATATTAACAATAACCATAAACTACCAATAATTTCTAACAATCATATAATTTCTAACTGTGATAACATAACAGTTTTAACACTAATTACAATCATAATAACTTTTCTAACATAATATACTAACAATCATATTACATTACATTACATTACAATATCATTAAAGGTCAAGCTAATGAACAGTGTTTTTTTGTCCTCATATGCGTTTTCTCGATAAATAGAAAGTTTACCATCTATAAAACCAAATATTGATTTGGTTCAGCGGTTGAGGCTTATGCCTTTGATGTTCAAGTTCTTGGGTTCGAAACCCTTTTACCCCTTCCTACTTTTTTGAGTATTTTTCTTTTAAAAGGTTTCACTTTGCCCCCCCTACTCTTTCCCTTTTTTCTTTCCTGCCCTTCCGCTTTTGTTTATTATTCTTTCTACCCCTAAACTTATATAATTTTTCTTTTTTTATATAATTTATTTTTTTATACCTTTTTCTAAACTTAACATTTTTTTCCTTTATAATATTTTGATCATTTTTTGGTTGTATCTAATTATTTTTATTTTTATTTTTTTGCTAATTTTTAGTTTTTTTATATGTTTTTTTTTATTAACACTTTTGATTTCTATTTTTAAAATGTTCATTTTTTGTTAAAGTTTTGTGAACAATTTGTTTTATTTTTTAATTTATATTTTAATTTTTTTTACATTTTTTTTGGATAATTTTTTTTTAACCTTTTTTTCCTCTATAATAAGTTTTTTTTTTTAAACCTTTTATTTTTTAAAAAATTCTTCTTTTGGTAAGGTTTGTTTCATATATATGTTTTCTGGTTTTTTGTTTTTGTATGGAGTGACATTTTTGGACGTGGTTATAACATTGCCATTCCATTTACCTGCGGCATCACGCATCCACGATTATCGCAGCCCGCATCGCGGGCGCTGAATTTCCTAGTTTATCAATAATCATAAACTACCAATAATTTCTAAAAATCATATAATTTCTAACAATCATATCATTTCTAACTATAATAACATCACCTTTCTAACACTAATTTCTAACAATCATAATAAAATGTGTTTTCTAACATAATACTAAGAATCATATTAACAATAACAATCGTATAATTTCTAACTATAATAATATAACATTTCTATAACTAATAACGTATATTAAAAATAATAACAACAATAAAAATGTAAATGAGTGTTAGTAAACATACAAAGAAAACGTCGGAAAAGTGGTCGCCGGAACAGTGGGGTGGCCGGATTTGGAACCGGGTCGCCGGGAAAAGAGTCGCCGCTAAAACTTCGCCTGAAAAGTGGGGTGGGGTGGCCGGATTTTTCGCCTGAAAAGTAGCCGGAAAATGAAGCGGGTGGCCGGAATTTCGTCACCAACAAGAGGGTGGGGGTGGCCGGATTCTTGATACAGAGGGTGAGGGGATTGATGGCCGGAATATGGAGACAAAATGGTGTCGGATGTGGGTTTTTTTTGTTAGAGAGGGTTGATGGCCGGATTTTGAGTTTGAAAGGAAAATGTGTGAATCGTCTTCTGCGGCTGGGTTAAAAAGAAAATAGTTTTTAGTATTAGCGGCGACGTCGCCGCTAATACTAAGTCAAAGGTCCTCGTCAAAGGTCAAAAGCCCTGCTGTGTGTCAGATGGGGCCCATAGTATTAGCGGCGACGTCGCCGCTAATACTCCCTGGTGGAGTTACCCTGTTTGCCCTGGTCGTTCTATGCTCCTCGTTCATTATTCAAAGTTTTTTGTGTATTAATTAATAATGAGGGGTCGTTTCATGCTTGAGCCCGAGCTGCTATCGTACTTAGGATGATGGAACTTGTGATCTTTCTCTCCTTTTCATGTCTCACGTACGTACCACTCATTAATAATACCGTGACATATCATTTTATACCTCTCTCATTTTTTCATTTTAGCCCAACGAATGGCAATAACCATGCATGATCGATCCCATATATCATCTAATTTTTCTTTTTTATTTATGCCAAAAAGGAAAAATTAAATGTCAAATACCCTTTGCTTTTCTGATCAGGCCTCTTCGGCATTAATGTTTGTCTCAACTTCTCATGCCGCCCTCATGCTTCTCCTATGTTGGCGATGTTGTCTCTAGGCATGAGGCATGCCTACCTCTATGCACCTCTCATTGCCATCATCCTTAAAGAAATTGCCATACCATATAAGACCTAAAAAACGAGGGTATTGTACAAGAAATTAATGATAAAACGGGATATGTTGTCACTCAAACCATTTGAGCTAGCTAATGTAAAATTTTCATTAAAAAAATGTTATAAAGGTAAGATTGTCTACATATATATCAATCTTCTCCATATACCATCAAGGTATTGGAATCCAAAAACTTATAAAAGACGGCCGGCATTGGGTGTTTACTAACTTTTTTTGAAGAAAAAGAATACACACGTTCAATATTCGCCAATTAAGATAAATACAAGGGGCACAGATATACTTTAGAATCACTAATTTGGACGTTCGAGAATTAATGTATTACTAGTAGTTAACACATTATAATTACTAGATACGAGTATAAGTTAACAAAAAATCTTATAATTCAATTATAATTATAATTATAATAATATATGAAACAACAGACTCAAAAATTCAAATAGAAAGCATAAGTAAAAGAATGTAATATTGTAACATTGAAAGCAATCATTTGATCATTTTTGAAGTCAAATTAGACGTTAAATTATTCTTTCTTCTTTTTTTTTACTTTGAAAATAATCACGAATTAACTATATTAATAACTATTTTTATACATAATGATATTTTTGATTTATATATTCATTGAAAATATAAAATATTGTTCTTGTAAACTTACCAGTAGCTAGTGTCTTGCTAGTTGCTTTTTCCAATAAAGTTTCCGTCATTCTCAAAAAAGTAAACTCAATACTTTATGGAAAGAATTAATAAAAATTATGTTGGAAAGTTTATAAATAATTAACTGAAGCTTGTTTCACCTGTTTATAATCGCAAATTAATACTAGTTATATTTTAGGTAAGTATAATGAGATTTAATCTTTATGAAAAGTTAAAAAAAAAGTGTAAATTATTGATGGAAAAAAAAAAATGTAAATTAGTGAGATTTTTCTACAATATTAATATAATTAATAATTAAAAGTTTTTGTGGGCCGACATTTTTTAATTTAAATTTTAAGTTACGACATATGCAAAATTAAATTTAGGTCAATTAAGCTTTTTATTGGTTCAATAAGTGGCTAAGGTCAGTAATTTTTATAATAATAATATATATAAAGAAAAAGATTATATTCTGTATAAGGAATTAATTAAGATTGAAATAACTCATCAGACACAAACTTTTACTTTGCGCCGAGCATTTCCATGGTACCGTAGTCCTTGGGTAACAAGAGCCTTTTAGTTTTTTGGTGAAGAAAAATGGCCGGCCTATTTCTCATCATTTATATATAGATCGCACATAATGGCATAATTCAAGGTTCATCTCGGGATCAAGATATTTAAAATGTAATGTTCAAAGGAAAAAAGATATTTAAAGTGTGTTTCCTTTCTTGTAGTATTTAATATTTATCTCGAGTCAGTGATCCACACGTACTGATCAAATGGTGAGATACTGAGTCATCATTGGCCACCCTTGGTATATCTCAGTAATACTGAGATTACTGAGATATAGTCAACAGATTGATCCTTGTTAAGCATATTATTAGGTACTTTTGAAGTTTTTCCTTGAACTTCTTCTCAGCAAAGATGTAACGAAATTTTGTTAATATAATTGACTATTCTGATCTGAGAGGTCTATATCTTTTGATAATAGGGATACATATTATTCGATAGTTGTCATTCAATAAAGATAAAATAAAACTGTGTCGACTAAGATTTTCCAATTCCTTATAAAAAAAATAATTCTAATTAAACGCATGTTCCAAAACAAGGTTTCTAAAAGACTGAAATAGTAAAACAATTCATATTGCAATACAGCAAATCTGTTATATGATCGTTACTGTAAGAAGGATCCTTATCTTCATAATTTTCAAAATAGTATTTGCATGGTGGAACTAATATTTATTTGAAGCGTTAATAATTGTATAGTTCCATTATGATATAAAGTGGCTGAATTGTGGGTTGAGAAGCAAGCCAACAATTTTTGTCAATGATGTTATTTTTGGCCACTATGTGAACTTCCACTCGCACGATATGCTTTTCTCAGCCACAATATATTGCTTCGGTATTCACATTCTATTGCATTTTATTAATTAAATTAATGAAATAAGCTACTTTCGAATAAAAGTTGAGAAACAGGTTTCTGTTTGCTCTTCGTTTTTACTCAAATCATGTATTCTCTTGTTATCGTATTTAATAAAATTTTCTCAAAACAAAATGAATTCTACCAACTTTGGATGTTCAATACATTATCCATTTAACTCAGTTACGGCATCTATGTGTATCCATCTACATAATTCTACCAACTTTGGATGTTAAATACTTCTTCCATTTACGAAATTCTTTAACCCAGTATTTTTGTAAGGGAAGTGATATATTCACAGCCCATATTCGTCATCTACAACAATTGTCTGCTTCAAATAGTTGTACATTGTGCAGTAAATACTTGTACTTGTTGTAAATGACAAAATTTTGTTGTAAATATCAATTCCCTTTTCGTAAAATTTAGTTTACATATTGTATAAATGTGTAATAGATTTATCCAAAACCAACTGGATTTGATTAGTGGTTGAAGTCTTGTTTCTGGAGACAGAGGTAAAGGGTTCGATTCTCATGCCCAACAAGGGTGAAAGTCATTTTCTATCTTTGGTAGAACCTGAAAGCAGACTCTACTACCTTTGGTAGGGGTTAAGCTGTCTACATCTCAACCTCCCCCAACGGTATTTGGGACCTAAAGCACGTGGAAAACGACATTTGAAGTTACTTTACTTTTAGATATATCCATTTACATACTTCGTCACCTATGATTATGACTATCATTAGACATAAAACAAAGTAAAGTACTGCCTAGAGTCGTCGGATTTCATGGGGAGCCGGATTTCTAAATATTACGTATAGTATATAGGTTTATAGAATTATACTTGATTTGTATATGTTACTAGTCCTAATACCCGTACGATGTATGGTAGCTAAATAGATTGTATTATAAAGAAATTCGAATATGCCTCATACATGATTTGTGAGTATGAAATAAATCGTGGTTAATTAAACCGATGATCGAAGCTAGGTTATAATAAACAGTAATGATAAATATAATATATGTTTAGTTAAAGTTTTGGATTTACCTTAAATTTTTAAAATCACATCAAAATCGGAACTTGTAAGCATAGAGGATGACGACAAATAGCCTTGTGATTTCGGATCGTAAACTTCAATTTTTTGAAGTCTTCATGTTATTAACTTATTATAAGTAATATAAGTAATAGGAGTTGAAAAATTGAGAAATAAAAAGAGACAAATTTATTAATGAGAAAATGATCAATTTTGTATCTATAAGATAAGAGTTAGTGTTTAATTCTAAGTCTAATAAGGATATTGAATCTATATACAATTAAAAAAGCTAATTTAATAAATTAAAAGTACACATGTCGATAAATGATTACGCCACGTGAGTTAGAGTTTAATTCTAAGTGTAATAAGGAAATTGAATCTATATACAATTATAAAGCTAATTTAATAAAATAAATAAATTAAAAGGACACGTGTCGATCAAGGATTACGCCACGTGTCGTTTCAAAAATATCTCAATCATGTTTTAGTTTATTGGTAGATTATAATATAATAATAATATATATATGACAAATTTTAAAGTAAAACCTTAGGAAACTAATAGATTAATCATACGGATCTAATTTAAATATTTATAGAGGTTTTAGAATTAGAAAACTAATAGATTTGGGTTTCCTATACGGATTGGATTCAAACGAATAATATTAAATAATTAATTTATTAAATACTCGTAGATTTTTTTTAATGAATAAAATTAAAAAGACACTTGTCGTTTTAATATAATGTCACGTGTCGATTAAAGAAAGCTACAATCCTATTTTAGTTTATTGGTAGATGGTATTTTTAACTTCAAAAATCAACCACGAGCATTATGATCGGGTTGTTAAAACGGATCGAATTTATTGCGTCTACTCTAAGGGCTTTTTCCTTAGCTTGTCATCTACCAATATACTAAAACAGAATTTTGTACTTTTTTAATCGACACTTGACGCATTCCTTGTACGACATGTGTCACTTTTGGTGTAATTAAAAAAAGGTTCCTAATTTATAATTACCTAATTGTAATCAAATACTAATCTTTTTTTAGAATATAATATAAAAAAAATTTTGATCGACACTTGGTGCATTCCTTGCACGACATGTGTCACTTTGGTGTAAAAAAAAAGATTCATAATTCATAATTACCTAATTGTAATCAAATACTAATCTTTAAATTTAATATATATTTCATTATATATTTTATTATTATTATACTAAGTTTCCATATATATGATTTATAAAAAAAATTAATAATGTTAACAACTAATATATCAATACGGAACACAACTATCTTAAAAGATAAGATATATGCTAAGTTTTAAACATCTAATTAAACAAATATATATTATACAATTCATGGGGTTTCATATAATATGTGAAAGGATTTGTTATCCAAAGTTAGGTATCTAATACATATTCTTTATTTTCTATATAAATATAATTATATCATATCATATATTATATAATCCGTATATCGTACGGACATTAACACTAATATACCCATAAATCCTTAGAGCCGTCTCCAACTAACATCACAATTAATTACCACATGAACTAAAGTCAAAAATCGCATAGCAATAAATTAATATGAGTTTTTAACTATATTTTAAAAGAAAAAACTAAATATGTGACAGTTAGATAGTTAACCTTTAGTGTAAAACTTCTTTCAACTTATTCATTTTATTTCTCATTTTGATATGCATTATAGTTACTAAGATATGTTACGTACTCTTATAAAAGAAACTTTAGAATAATCAACGTAAACACCTTTACAAAACAAGCATGATTGGATTATTGGTAAACACCTTGGCCTCTGGAGACAGAAGTTATGGGTTCGATCTTCATCCCATGCAAAGGTTAGAGTGTCTTTTCCACCATTTAGGTAGAAAAATGGAAGCAGACTCTCTACTTATGTAGAAGTAAGGTCTGCCTACATCTTAATATTCCCCATATACCGTCAAAGTATTAGAAATCAAAACCCGCAAAAGATGGCACTGAGCAGTTTCTTTCTTTCTTTTAACGTAAACACCTTTACATTTGGTTTTCACCCTGATCGAGTTGATCCTTCTTTTTACGTCGTTTCTTGCATTGGGATGTCATCATTAGCAAGCGCTATAATTTAACATCTATGTTACATTTATAATTTGTTCTAGAATATTTACTTTTTCATTTGCCAAAAAAACTATCATTTTTTCTCAATTTAATACCATCCAAAAACTTATGTTTTTGTTGACTTCGTTATTGTATTAATTATTTAATGTACTCAATCTCTTGAAAAAAAGTAAAGAAAAATTAAAATTCTTCTCTTCCTTTTCATATTATATACATTGAGATGCAACGTATCGATTGCTACACGGTGTTTAGTTATGATTACTCGAAATGAACTTTTATTGCACATCTTAGAATTGAAATGCGATGGTTAAACTCTTTAAGCAATATTGCAAATAGTTAGTTAAGTTAATTAAGATAGTGCATATAGTTCTTACGATATATATAACTATTATGATAAAAATTGTTATAATTATAGGGAACGTCTATACACCTACCAATTTGATATAAACACTTAGTATACACGAGTATGCTCATATATGGAAATATAATCGTTTTGGCCATAAAAGTCAAAGTATTACACGGAAAGTATGAATGTATACTTCCCGTAGGATAAGTGTGTTTCTATAGCAGGATCCTTAATTTAACAATTGTGGGGACAAATTAAGAAGATATATTAAAAATTCTCATTCACCACGTTTCAACACACCGAAATACCAATAGTATAATGTTAATCATGGATCCATGTGTGTCCACCACTACACTATGTTATGTTTAATTAGTTATTCACCCAACCCCTACAACGTCCTATAAATAGACCAACGTCCTCTCGGAGAAATAAACAAGCAATAAGCTATAGCTAACCTAATTGTCTTGCTAGTTAAGAATTTCGTTTGTCTTCAAATATGGTGAAAGCTAAAGCACTCGCTCTAGCTATTTTGGTTACACTTTCAACTTTGGTCATCATATCCGAAAGTCGAGTAGCAAGAAAGGACTTGGGTTTGGATTTGGGTGGGGTTGACTTAGGTGTGGGTACGGGAATTGGGATTGGACTCGGTGGAAGTGGTTCAGGGTCCGGTGCGGGAGCTGGCTCTAGTGGATCCTCCTCTAGCTCTTCCAGTTCGAGTTCTAGCTCGAGCTCTGGAGGAGGAGGAGGTGGAGCAGGATCAGAAGCTGGATCGTCTGCTGGATCTCATGCTGGATCTGGTTCAAGAAGTCGAGGCAAAGGAGGCGGGGGTGGTGGAGGTGGTGGTGGCGGTGGTGGAGGAGGAGGAGGAGGTGGACGTGGAAGGGGCTCTGGTGAAGGTTCCGGTGAAGGTAGTGGATATGGATCTGGACATGGAGGCGGAGGTGGCGACGGTGGAGATCGTAAATAAGCAATTCTGCATTTTTCTTACTTAAATGTCTATGAATAAGTTGTGCGTTGCATGCATGTTGAAGGCATAACTATAGTACTTTATGTCATTCTTAGTTTTCAATGAAAAGTGTTTGGTTATGTTTATGTATTATATATGATTATGATTTATCGTCATGCAGTTGTAATGATGTGTTTATTTGTGTTGCATTTTGTAAGAACACCAGTAAAATACAGTTTTATTATAATATATTTGAATTCGTATAATAAAAAAGAAGGCTGAGGATATGGCTAAACTAAGGTCCCTTAAAACTGATTTCGGACCTCCCAAGTGAACCCGTCAATTTCCCAGGGGTTTTCTGCATGATACTTCTATGTAATACAAGTATATTTACATCTGGTTGTAACACCTGTTGCAACTAAGCCATGAAGTCGAGCTCGCCACTAAAACGACACATTACGCCTCATCGCACAAAACCTCGACCCTGGGCCCGGGTGCGTCGGGTGCGTCGCACCCTCCTGTCAACTTGGGGTGTAGCCCCTTATATGGAATTATTATTTCTACAACAATCTTCCTTATAAACACACTTAATGTTTATACCACTAGCAATGTGGGACAAACTCACATTATTAAACATTAAATAATACACACTTTAAACCTTCCAATATTAGATATCTATTCACATTGATCAATTTATGTTTAAGATAATTGTATATTTCAACACATGAAATACATTTAACATAAATTATCCAACACATTTATAATTATTGTTTTCGATTATTTAATGTTGATCGATTCATATAATTTTGATTAAAGCCAACGTTTAGTTGACTTGAATTTTCGACAAAATAGTACGTGTGATATTGTTTTAAGTGATGGTAGAGGATTATCATATTTAATTATTTTGGAGGGTTTTTTTCATATTTTTAATATGAGTATTAGAGAATTGTGTAACTTTAAAATGATCTTATTAGTTCAATATATATTAAAAAATTATGGTATATAAAAACAATCATTACATACTTATCAAACTGTTGTAAAAAGTTGAAGTACTTTCGCTTCTAAATAGGAATTTAGGTCCTTTGGTAAAGTGAGGAAACTTTCTAATAAGAAAAAAACGAGCATCACCAATTCGGATACTATGAAAACTGCTTCATCTTAATTGGATTCATGAATTGTAAAGTTATTTTGATGGTGCAACCAGCTAGAAAGGTGGTGTTTCTTAAACCAAATTATAACTTGATATGTACACTTAAATGTATAAATTTTAATAACGCCTTACATCGAATAGTTACAAAGTAAAGTAAAAATAAAGTAACTTTCAAAAAAAATTTAACCGACTATTGGTCAATCACGGTGTATATTGTAAAGGTTAAGACGTAGATACTTTTACCCTTACTTAGATAGAGTGGAAGTTGCTTCCGGTTTTACTTGAAAGTAAAAAGGGAACCCGCTTTTGAAAGTTGTAAGGTTATAACTTAGCCTCCATCTCAAATACAATAAATGTTCACAACTTGATCCAAGTCTTTTTTATTTGTAAATCAAATAGGTGTAAAAAGTTATATTATTAGAAGACGTCAATATATGAATCTATAAAGATTTTATTGATATATTCAGAAAAATTATAATATATCGATCAGTCTAACAAAGCAACTTTACCCAAATTGTAATCCACTTTCTTGCTTAGTCTCGTGTAGGAATCATTTTTTTCTAGAAACACTATAGAAAATAAAATTTGATGATGCATTGACACGTTATATAACAACTATGATTTGAAGACAACTTCATCTGTAAAGGACAAGCCATTCGTAGAAAACATACACATGACTCAAGCCAAAATCGATTGCCAAAATTGATGCAATCGGGCAAAATGGTTTACTAGCTAGTTGCACAAACGACCTATAGAGATGTGATACATCACTTCTATGAATTCAAATAGTGACAATATATATTTTAAAAACCGGTAATCTTATTTGAACAAGCTTGGTGTCCGGCATTGGTTGAACACTTGAACTGATGACCGATTACATTAATTTACATACAAATGCTGCTGACATACAAAATTTAATGCAAAAACCACTAAAAAGGTTACAAATTACAATTCAACGAAAATACACTTATAATTTATTCAAAAATAGTTATAATAACTTAATAAAAATATAAATTTATACTTCACAAACAAGTGAGCAATTATAATATGTATTTAATATAATTAATACGAGTAATAGAAATAATAAAAGCAAGGGACATGATTTTGTATTAATTAACTATGAATTGAAAAAGCAGACCATTGGTCAGTTTAAGTGTTTAGACTAAAAAATAAAGAATAATCGTAATTTTATACTAAAAATTTGCATACGATTAAACCGACCGATCGACTAGGTATCATTTCAATTAGTATTAGCCAATTTTTAAAACATTATTGATATAAATTAATGAATAAATAAATAAACGAAGAGTTCTATATCTTTTGATAAGATGAAGATTGTGGGGTGGGTAACAAATGAAGAATTTGATGAGATCTCCACTTTCATGCTACATCATTTCCTAGCCACGAGTCTTTGCTTCCCTCACACTTCAATTTTACTTATGTTTTTGTAGCTAAAAACCACAAATTAAAAAATTGCAAATCAGTGCGAGTATATATCATCAAAGTCAATATGACACTTATCTCTACCAAATTAGTGCGGGGTGGTGGTTTTGACGATTTAATTATAACGAAAATGGACCTCAAAATTCATCAAGAGTGGGGTCGAAACTATGTCCTTCACCATCATTTAAGTAAGAGCATGTTAATCCTAAATCCATGTGTCCAGCGCTTACTCTTGCTTAATAATTCACCAACCCACCAAAAAACATCTATAAATACATACTTATCTTCCATTCTTTCTTCCATCGGCATCACAAATAACAAGCTAGACAACACATATTTGAGATTTATACATTGGCCAATATATAGGTACATTATACGCGGGTAAGCAAATCTTCATTTGGTTTTAAGTATGGCGAACTTGAAGGCACTTAGTTTTGTTGGTTTGCTTTTATTTTCTACTTTGGTCATGGTGACAGAAACTCGTATGGCAAGAAAGGACTTAGGGTTGGATTTGGGTGGGATAGGTGTTGGTATAGGTGCTGGAATTGGTATTGGGTTGGGAGGTGGTGGTTCAGGGTCGGGTGCAGGTGCAGGTGCAGGTGCTGGCTCTGGCTCTGGGTCTAGCTCGTCCTCCAGCTCGTCGAGCTCTAGTTCTAGTTCGAGTTCTGGGTCTGGAGGAGGTGGCTCGGAAGCCGGATCCTCTGCTGGCTCTTCAGCTGGATCTAGAGCCGGATCTGGTGGAGGGCGAAGGGGAGGACGTGGATGAGTTGGTGGTGGTCGTGGAGGAGGGTCGGGCAAATGTTGAAATTAATATATATGTTTAGTGATTGTATTTAGAACATTACTTTAGTCATTTCCTAATAATCAATAAGAGAGTTTAAATACTCATAAATGTAATGTACGTAATTGTAATTTGTAACTTAAAAACTTAATGTGAAACATCATTTTGTACTAATCTATTTCGCACACTATATTGTATATCTAACCTCTTTCTCGCTCAAGTATACAAAATACCTGATATATACATTTCCAATAACAATAAAAGAGCACCTTAAATTGATTTATAAAAAAATCACTAACCATTGGAGCAATATCATCAAAAACGAAATGCATTTTTGGTCCATGTGTTATCACCTCATTTGCAAGAATCGTCCAAACTTGTGCAAAGTGGCGTTTTTGGTGCCTGTGATATCGACTTAGTGGCAATTTTGGTCCAAAGAACGGATTCCGTTTCTTTTTCTCCGTTAGTTACCCATGTGCCAGTCATGTGATTGGCCAATACTGTCTTTTTAATAAAGAAGGACCATTTTTGCAAACTAACTCATTTTTTTCTTTTTTGTCTTTTATTCTGTGTTCATATTCTTTCCATTTTTCTTCAAATACATATATCATCATAAATACCACTTAAACAAATATTTGGGTGAAACACAAATAATATAAAAATGTTTAATAGCTATTATTAAGAAGGAAGGAATCCAAATGGATGTTGACTACGGTGTTGATGGAACAAGATCAAAGAAACAATAAGAAAAATTTAAGTATAATACCAAAAAAAGTGAATCAAAATACAGATTTAATAAAAATAGGTGGTGCTGCTTCCCAAAATGCATCCTAAAATCTTCCTTCCTTAAATCCTTTAATCTTATTACCTTTACAAAATCAACAACTACATCTTTTGGTTGATTATCAAAAAATTAAATCCTTTCATTGAATAAACCTAAAAATTAAATTGGGGGTTTTTAAATTTAGTTTTATGTGAAGACAGTAAGCTTCACTTTAATAACAATACCTCAAGTAAATTCAGTATTCAGTTGCATAGATTTCACTTTTAATAACAATACCCCAAACTCATCGCACCACCACAATTGTAACATTCGCGATTTTTGGCTTGTAATTAACGTGAATAAACGTAATTTAATTATGTTGACCCGTTGACTCGAACGTGCTAAATGACTAACTAATTTGTTTAGTTTAAATTATGTAATGCTTTATTTGGCGACTTATTGACGTGTAAGATACTAGTCGAGACTATATGGCTGTTTTGATGGATCATATGACGTAAAACGATCCCTAATCTATCTAGAAATGTAATCGGGTGATCCACGGGTCGACCCAATTGACCCATGAACCACCCAATGACCTAACCCAAGTCTTCCACCCTTATCCATTCATTTCATCCCATTCCTTTCTCTCTCACATTTATTGTAAGACTTCTCTTTCTCTCTCTCACTAAATTCTTACACCAATTAAATGTTGTTCAAGTTAGAATGACATTAAATTCATCATCATTATCATCATCTAATCATCACATCAAAAGATCAAATCTTCAAGTGCAAGAAACCTTGTTTTATAGCTCAAATTCGGAATTTAAAGCTTAAATTGAGGAATTGGTAAGTTAAACTTGTCTCAAATTCATCATTTCATGTTTACAATCATGTTTCTAGTCATAATTATGTGTTCTTGGGTCAAAAATCAAGTAAAATCGGTTATGGGTTGAATTTAGGGTTTTAAATGAATAAAATGGGTCAAAAACCGGGTTTCCACTTGTTTGAAGTTGTGGGTCGAATCTTTAGGGTGGGTTATGTTTGAAATCATGTTTTTAGTATAATATAAGCAAAACTTGTACAAATTTCGGGTTAAAAACCCATGGAACCCGAATTAGGGTTTTCATGTATAAAATTAGGTCAAAAACTAAATTCTTATTCAAATTAATGATTTAGGATTCGGTTTGGAAAAAGACTTGTGTTTCTTTATGTTCCTCTCGATTATTGTTACCCAAGAACATGTGTATAAGCATCACACATCGAGTCACAACTGACAATTAGGGTTTGGTGCATTACAAGTCGGGTTTGACTTTTTAGTCAAACACAATATTACCCAGATTGCTTCTTTACTAGCCCAGATTTTTGCTTGTTTTGGGACCACCGTCTGCCACGCTGTCCTTGGCGTCTCGTACGCTTCTATCTTCCTAGGTGGCGTCTCATACGGCCTCCCCACCGTATGAGACGGTGGCCTGTGTATGGCAGTTTCACCATTTTTACCCAGACGGTGGGTTCTCCTGTCCTACGCTACAATTCAGCAAGCCAGACGCTAAAACCACCGTTTGCAGACCACCGTCTGTTACAGTGGGATCACCGTCCCAGACGCCAGGTGGCTTTTGGCCCACCGTCCATTACGCCGGATGGACCGTCTTTTACGCTGCCTTATTCCTTCACCACCGTACCTTACGCCACCACCACCGTACTTTACGGTGGTGTGGATCTTCTAGTTTTCCAGTTTTTCTAGCTTGGGTTCTCACAACCTTGGATCGATTCGGGCTAACAATTGGACCATTCCTTGTCTTTCCTTGTGCCTTGTACGAATTTCATGAGTCGTCTAAAGTCGTGGGTCTCAAATTTGGGTTTCAAATGAGAATAAAATGAAATGAAATGTAAATTAATATGTATTAATATATATACATTAAACATTATGTTAGGTGGTGAGCACGAGGCGATTACCGGACGCTTATAGCTCGACTTAAACTTGATATTAACTTGTTGCTTGACAAAGGTGAGTTTCGTAGACCCTACGTTTACTTTATTTGGGGTGGAAAGTGTACTTGTTTGTTTAAACGTTTGTCGGTTGATACAATTGATTATGATATGAAACGAGACGTTAGTTATCTAATTGTTTGCTTGTGATACGTGTTATTGGACGTTTATATGTGATGAAAGACGTTATATTATATTGTATTAAGACGTTTATTATCTATTATGTAAGACGTGGACGGTGGATTGACGAATCCACACCCGGTATGATCATTGCCACATTATGACGATATTTTATTAAAACGTATATTATATATATTATGTAAGACGTGGACGGTGGATTGACGAATCCACACCCGGCATGATCATAACCGTGGATACGGGTTGTTTAACCTGCGTATGGACGTTATTATATATATATGGACGATTATTGGACGTTGACGTTGACTTGTACTGATTTGTGATAACGTGAAACCTTTTAGTGTTTCCTTGGACGTGATTAGGTATTCTAATCCTCGTATATCGATAACGGTTGATATCCCGACACTTGATTTTCATTACTTAAACCTACGAACTCACCAACTTTATGTTGACACGTTTTAGTACACTTTTCAGGTGAACAGGTAAATCAAAGACGTATTGGATGATTGATTGCTTGATTATGATAGGATTGGACTTGGACTTCATGGATACGTGATTCATAGTTCCCGATTATGGGTTATGCTTAGGATCATTTACCATCTTTTGAACTATTCTTTTGTAAACGTTTGATGAGCGTGCTCCTTATGCATTTTTGTATGATTCCAGTACTTGTAATTGATTGAATTGTATGGATTGTCCAATCCTTTTAATGCATTTAGACTTGTCTCTACTTAATTTCCATGTCGTGTTGTGCTTAGTATGTAACCCTCATGATTCCGCCATGTTGGGGTGTTACAGAATGGTATCAGAGCCGTGGTTGTAGAGAATTAGGTGAATTGACCTAGCCTATAGCCATTGCACCCACATTTCATATTAGCATGCATGATAGGAAATTTTGTGTGCAACGTGAATTATATGACGCATAAAACTTGTTTAAACGGAGTTCGTAGGTTTCTTATGACTTGTTAACTTGATTGTTATGTGATGGCTTGATTGAGGTATGTGTTAGTGTCGGGATACACCATGACTTGCCTAATGAACGTTGACGTATATTCTTATAGTTTTTATTGTTCAACCCTAGCAAAGTGAAATGATGGCATTAACGGAGTATGATACTCGGTAACCCTAGAGGAGCCTGATCAACGAATCTATGGTTACCCTATGTCATATGAAGTTAATGATCTCGTGGATTGCGCATTGTGGATAAAGTATAGTAGGTAACCCGGTATGTTTAATGAGTGTTGGTTGGGTGGAGGGTTAGCCGCTGGTACACCCTGTATACATACCCGACCAATACTTAGAGGGCATAACGGAACCGAGTCCCGACATCCATTCAATATATTAACGGTGTGGAGGGAAAGCCGCTGGTATCACCTGTATACAAACACCTTTAATGTATTGAATGTTGAAGTTAGATTCGGACTATGCTTTACCCGCCTTGTTATGACTTGACCCCTTTTATATTGTGTTGAATGGTTCGTGATTGTATTGTTGATTGTGAATTGTATGATCGATGAAGTCTTAGATTATTGCCATGATAATATCCCCGTAGAGATATGCATGTTAGACGGTCTAGGGAAAACCCTAGATATGTAATACTTGTTACATGGCGATTGATTTTGGATAACTCGTGTGTGTGAATCGTGAGAACTAACTTGCTAATCTAACACGTGTTCTCAGGATAATGGTTAGACCAAGGAGAGTCGTGAGAAATCCCCGAAATCAAGATGAGCAAGAAGAAGTAGTAGGTGGTCGTGGTGGTAGAGGTGGTCGTGGTGGTAGAGGAGGCCGTGGAGGTCGTGGAGGTCGTGGTGGCCGAGGTGGTCGGGGTGGTGCCAATCCACAAGTATCAACCGAGGTTATCACTCAAGCCTTAAATGATCTCATGCCGGATCTTGCACTACAACAAATATATTGATTGTTCACGAATTTTTTTTCACATTTTATAAAAGTGTGAATTTTTTTCTCACAAAGTTCACATTTAAAAATGTTTAAAATTTTATTCACATTTATAAATGTTTAATGCATGTCATGTTGTAAAAAAGTTCACATCCAAAAGTGTAAAAAAATATTTTTACACTTATAAAAGTGAAGTAATAAAGTATAATTAATTCACAATTATAAATGTGAAGAAAATATGAGAAGTTTCACATCTTTGAATGTGTACAATTGGAAAAATATCTTCACGCTCATATTTGTGAGCAACTAAAAGGAAAAATATTCACGTTCCTACACGTGAACAAAATTTGACAAAGGAAAAAAAAAAGTTCACGCTCTTATACGTGAAAGAGTTAAATGCATTTTTGGTCCCTGTGGTTTATCAAATTTTGCATCAGCAGTCCCTCTCATCTTTTTTTCGCATGGATAGTCCCTGGAGGCATGTTTCACTTGCAACCATGGTCCCTCTTGACGGATCCGTTTGATTTAAGCCGTTAAGCCCATCACGTGAGCAACACGTGATGGGCATTTATGTATTTTACACCTAACCACGTTTATTTATACCCCTTTTCTTATTTTTCTCTTTACTTTGTTTTTTCTCTTTGTTTCTTCCATCCAGACAAAATTCAAACATCAGAGACTCAATCGGGTTAAAGAACCCTAGTACTCGAATGCTTAATAATGGTGTTGACAGAGTGGTTTCTTCGAAAACAAGATGCGGTTGTTGATGTGTATGATCTATACGGTGAGTTTTTCGGGTTTTTCATATTGTGTTAAATATTTTTAGGGGTTTCTTTTTGGTGTTAAAATTGTTGGGGATTTTCTTCAGAAATTGATTTACAATGATAAATGGAGTAAGTAATATGGTTACAATTGTTTTTATATTTTTCAGGTTCAAGCCCTAATTTTTTTTCTTTGGAAGTCCATCACGGAGGAGTGTTTACTAAAGGTCCAGGAAGAAAATACGTGAATGGTAAAGTTAATTACTTTGATTTAATAGATGGGGATCAATTTTCAGTACTTGAATTGAATGACATGCTACAAGAACTAGGGTTTAACAAATGCAGCATTCCCATGTGGTACCACTTTAAAATACCAGACAAAGATTTGGAATATGGACTTCATGCTTTAGGTAGTGATGATGATGTTAGACATTTATTGACTTATATACACAAATTCAAGTTAATAGAAGTGTATATAGAAAATGGTTTCACAAATTTGAACACTTATTCAAAGTCACCAGGAGGATCAAGTAAGGTTGTGATTGAACTGCTTGAAGAGGATTCTCCAACAAAACCAAAACAAAAGCCTAAAAAGAAGTTGATCAAGAAAAGGATTGAATTTGTAGAATCTTATGTACCAATGCAAGCTGAATCAGAAGCTGGGTTGGGTAAAAATGTGGTTTTTAATGATATTGGTGCAAATGTGAATGATGTGTTCAATGATGATGTGTTCACTGAAACTTTCTTTGGTAATTCCAATGTGGTTAATGAGACTGCTGGGGAAGGCAATCAGAATGTGGAAAATGAGAATGTGGATGAAACTGTAATAAGGGATGGGGATGAACTTGAGCATGTGGGTAATACAAATGTTGAGCAAGATGAAGATGAAGGTAGTGACAGTAATAATAGTGAGGATTCTGACTTTATAGTAGATGATCAACATAGGATACATGAGGTAGAGGTTGATATGACAGACTTTAGAGATAACATAGATGGTGAAGTTGAGTGGATAGGATGTAATGAGGATCCAAGTAAAGAAAAGGCAGTTGAAACACAAGAACTTGAGACATTGAATTTTGATAACCTTGATAGTGGGACAGATTCTGAAGATGATTCAATTAGGAGACAAGCGTTGAAGAAGTTAAGGGTAGATCATAGTACAAATCCTGAAAAAAAGGCACATGGATCAACATGTAGTTGATATAGTTGGAAAGTCATGCACATGTAGGAAGTGGGAGTTAACTGGGATGCCATGTAAGCATGCAGTTTGTGCAATGTTTGATATGTCTAACAATCAACAAAGAGTGCAGTGTCCTGAGTCTTTTGTTGACCCTGTCTATTGGCTGAATACTTGGAAAACAATGTATGGTTTCAAAATTGGTCCAACCAAGGGAAGGGCACATTGGCCTAAGTCTACTTCTACCATCACTATTACTCCACCTAAGCAGAAGAACCCTATAGGAAGACCAAAGAAGAAGAGAAGAAAGAGTGTTGTTGAGCTACAAATGGTTAAGGAGGGAAAGCTTTCAAGGGCTGCTATACCAGTCAAATGTGGGAACTGCAAGTCTAGTGGTCACAACAAAAGAACTTGTCCAAACAAGGGTCCAGTTGGTGGTTCCCAGCCTGGTGGTTCAAAGTCTGGTGGTGGTTCCAAGGGTGGTGGTAAGAAGGCTGCAAGTTCCAAAGGTGGTGGTAAGAAGGCTGCAACTTCCAAAGTTGGTGGTTCCCAACCTGTTTAGTATCTTTATTTTATGCTACTAGTTATGATTCTCATCTTTTGATCCACTAATGTATTAACACTATGGATGTTTTACTTTCATCCCAATATGTATTAAGGCCGGCAGTCTGTTGGTTTTGTTGAAACACTACTTATATGAAATATGAGTGCCATTATAGGCACAATTTTGGTTATTGCACTTTTCTTTCTTTTGTATGCACCACCAATTCTGCACTTTTCTTTCTTTTGTATGCACCACCAATTCTGCACTTTTCTTTCTTTTGTATGCACCACCAATTCTGCATTAATGTAAGACAAACACCACCAATTCTGCACTTTTCTTTCTTTTGTATGCACCACCAATTCTGCACTTTTCTTTCTTTTGTATGCACCACCAATTCTGCATTAATGTAAGACAAAGATTTACATCCAATTACATCCATTACAACAACTCTATATTCAATCAACAGTACATATACATCCAAAATACATCATTTTCCTAATATTCTTGCATAATCCAGATGACAAAATACATCATTTCCCTAACATAATCCAGATGACAAAATACATCATTTTCCTAACATAATCCAGATGACAAAAAAAACCCAACTGATCACTAACAATTTCTTGTATTTTCTTGCTTCATTTTCTTTTACTCTAGCATGTTCTTCAACCTTATTCAAAGATCTTAACAACCCAGGAATGACTTCAACAGCCCTTCTACACATAGGTGGATCGTGCCAACTGATAAAGCCACATCTTGATCCCTATGCAAGAAATCAAGAATAATAACATAAATATTTAACCTTTTTTAATGAGAAAGAATTTATGTAAATATGTAACCTTTTTAGCACAACAGTAGAATCTTCTTCCAGGGTTGTTCAATGTCCATGACGTGAGAATCGAAGAAGGAGATCCACATCTGCACATCACCATCGATCTGAGTGAATTTTGATAACCCTAATTAGGGTTTTTTCGTTTTGTCTGGATGGAAGAAACAAAGAGAGAAAAGGAAAGTAAAGAGAAAAATAAGAAAAGGGGTATAAATACCCATCACGTGTTGCTGGTTAGGTGTAAAATACATAAATGCCCATCACGTGTTGCTCACGTGATGGGCTTAACGGCTTAAATCAAACGGATCCGTCAAGAGGGACCATGGTTGCAAGTGAAACATGCCTCCAGGGACTATCCATGCGAAAAAAAGATGAGAGGGACTGCTGATGCAAAATTTGATAAACCACAGGGACCAAAAATGCATTTAACTCTACGTGAAAAAAAAAACTGAAAATCAAAACTAAATTAAAAGTCTCCTTCACCGTTCCCCCAAATTTGACAACAATTGGTAACCCTAATTTAATTGTCTCTATATATTGTTCATTTCTAGATGAAAAATTCAATTGGAGGTGCGATTAATTCTATCAGGAAACCTAATTATTCAATTGCCTCTCAATTCTCTATGGTGAATTCAATTGGAGGTGAAATTCTCTATGTACGTGATATATAATAGTATGTATATATAGATTTCTGCCTGTATGTGTGTATGTATATATATACTCATACATATATATATATATATATATATAAATATATATATATATATATATGTATTGTAATATATATGTATATATAAATTGTTCAAATTTATATAGCGAATCCAATTGGAGGTGCGATTAATTCTAGTAGCCTAAATCAAAAACCCTAATTCTTCCAGGGCCTCTCAATTCTATATGGCGAATTCAATTGGAGGTGCGATTTCTCTATGTATGTGAATATGTGATACATATATACATACATATATATTGGATATAGATTTCTGCCTGTATGTGTGTATGTATATATAGTGTGTGTGTATGTGTGTATGTATATATATATATATATATATGTATATATATATATATATATATGCTTGTTGCTATATACCTTTTCTTTATAATAAGTTTATATGTATATACTCGTATAAATTATCACTTTTTGTGATATTAAGTGCATTTTCTGTAGTTGATTGGATTAGTTTAACAACTGATATATGGTTTATTTAGGTGAGTTGAAAATGGTTGCGATTAGTTAATATCGACATACGTAGTATTGCTTTATATACTTTTATGATCACTTTAAAGGCATCATAATTTGTCATTCGGCGTCATAGTCAGTTTAATAGCCTATGAAATGAAAATGTTTGTCAGAACTTTCAAATTTGGTTCATGTAGTTGATATGCACTTTTATTTTGTCAGAAAGGTCATGTTGTGTTATCAGCGTAGATCATGGTTGCTTGCGAAATTGACTAAATTTGTTTTGTTGGAAATGTTAAGTCGTTATATCAGCGTAGATCATGGTTTGCTTGCGAAATTGACTAAATTTGTTTTGTCAGAAACGTTATGTCGTTATATCAGTGTAGAACTTTCAAAGAAGTTGATATTCACATGGTTGCTTGCGAAATTGACTTCTAAGAAATAGTATGGCTTCATTCTTACTCTGTCAATACCACCGAAAATCAAATTTAAATCCATACTTGTGAACTAATCGCAGTTGTGTTTGTATCTGCAGTTAATATATAGCCTCAATAGGGAGATTCTTGGGGCATCTTGGGGCTGCAATGCTACATGCTGCTAATCTTATCAATGAAGCATCAAATGCCATGGCATTAGGAATTTGTATTAAGGTGTGTTTGTTGGAGTTTTTTCTAATATATTATTTTTGATAGTTCTTTTTGTGTTTATGCATTCAATAAAAGCTAATGCTTTATCAGATGAGCATGGAAATATTTTTAGGATACAAAAGATACGATAAAAGATGTATGCAGACTAAAAGAAGTTGAAAAGACTTGGTAGTTGCATTGAGGATTACCATTACTTGAAACTGAGTTTGTGTATAACTCATAGAATTCATTTTTGTTATACATCTGATTTGGTAGCTTCTAGAAGCATTTCGTATATTGTATATGTTGTATCTAAGCTTATGTCTACATTGTATTGCAGTGGGGTGCACTTTGGTGATGAATTAATCGACTTCTATGTAGCCTCGAGCGACTTTTAGTTGTAAGGTAAGCACATATTTCTTGGTTTTTGATGTAACTATTTGACTAAGAATTCTACTTCTGTTGACTTGTGTCACATGAGAACTAACTCTCATTAGAATGAGTGGGATATTTTAGTTTTTTGGGCATTACTTTTATGATATAGTTTGAATTTCCCTGAAGTTTGGGAGTGACGTGTATTGACGCGTTTACCCTATTAGTATTTATAGTTATGAAACCATCAGGCCTTCTTATGAGCAGATGACTTTATGAGCAGAATTTTACGAGCACTATGATAACTTGTTAGCTAGGGTTAAGGCGGGTTATATTGATAGTTTTACAGCCACATCGGTTATTGACCCAAGTAACGTTTGGTTTGCTAGCTTGAAATGTCATATCTTTTCACATTCGCATTATATAATTGGTATCCTTAAGTTGCTGGCAGATTCGGCTCATTGACTAAACAAAATGATTGATTATAGTGATGTATTTCTGCATCTTTTCTTTTATAATGTTGATCTTCATAGTTCGATGTTAGACAGAGTTATATGTATATGGTACATGGTGAGGTATTGTCTCTTTTTGGATCCTCAAGTCTATAGTTTGAGGCCCATAGGGGGGGTTTATACTTAATAGGGGAGTCCCTTTACAACAAGGAATTTGCAGCTTAGAACTAATTTGTGTATTTGTTTTTATACGGTTTTATTATTAAATATATACAGAGTATATGCTAATAAAAAAATAATGTTATTGCAGGAAATAACCAATATAACGATATGGCTGGGAGCCTGGGAGCATATTTGGCTGATGGATCTGTAATGAAGTTTTTGGAAAGAGTCATAGGAATTTGAAAATAATAAGCTCTATTAAAATATCCTCATGTCAGAATACAAAATTTACATGTTGTTTATGCTATGTAATTTGATATTTTGGTTGCTGAAGAGTATTTTAATATATGTATTGTATTACTTCGTATATACATACATATATACATATATATACTGTATATAAATATGTGTGTCTGTGTGTATGTTATAATTTTTACGGTTAGAAGTGTGAATATTATTGTAAATTTTCAGAAGATTACTTGTAAATCTTCACACTTCTAAGTGTGAAGATTTATTTTTAATCACATTTAGAGGTGTGAAGAATTATCTCTAAAATCTTCCCACTTTGACGTGAAAATTTGCATTTAAATGTTCACACTTGTATGTGTGAATAACTTTTTAATTATTTTCACGCTTGAAAATGTGAAGAGTTATTTAAATATATTCACACTTTAAAGTGTAAAGAATCTTGTTAATTTTGTAACACCAATATTTTTCACACTTAACTTAAGTGTGAACTTTTTTATTTTACACAATTATAAGCGTGTAAATCTAACCTATATAGGTGTGAATAATCAAACAATTTGTTGTAGTGTTGTAGCCCGAATCTCGGCAGCCATGGAAGCTAGAAATGAACAAGAAGAACCGGAAGATGAAGCGGTTCATGATGAAAATGAAAATGAAAATGTGAATGTGAATGGCGGTGAGAATGGAGGAGAAGCTTTTGTTCAACTAAGAGGTTATGATGCTTACCGCCAAGGGTGTGTGTTTAAAGACTTCAAAGCTTGTGGAGCTCCGGAGTTTGGTGGAGAAGGTGGTGCCACATGTTGTTTAGAGTGGCTAGAGAGAATTGAATCGATCATTGCTCGTAGTGGTTGCACCTATGGGCAACAAATTACTTATGCCACCGATATGTTGAAGGGTGATGCCCTTGAGTGGTGGAACTTAGAGGTGGATGAATTGGGGATTGATAAAGTTAACAACCTACTATGGGTAGATTTCAAGGAGATGATAATCGCTAAGTATTGCCCGACACATGAGATGAGAAAGCTACAAGAAGAATTTTCTAGTCTTACCATGAAAGGGGGAGACTATGAGGGTTACACTCGCCGTTTTGGCCAACTCTCTAGGCTTATTCCCCATCTTGTAAGACCCGAAAATGTAAAGGTTGAGAATTATGTTGTGGGATTGCCTCATGAGGTGAGAGTGCTTGTTGCTCACCCCACCATGCCGTTGACAATCAAAGAGGCAATCAACCGCACCGCTAGTGTGACAATGGAGCTTGTGAGGGGTGGTAAATTGAGCAAGAATGATGGCAAGAGAAAAGATGTGGTCGAGTCAAGTGGCACCAAGAAAGATGAGAGGCGTGACCATAAACGCCATAATCTTAGTGGAAAGGTTTATGCGGTGGTTGTGGCGGCGGTGGGTCCCCCAAAAGGTGGTTATGCCGGGGCTAGTCCTTTATGTCCTAGGTGTAACCGTCATCATTGGCCTACCATGAGATGTGATGTTTGTTTCCATTGCAACCAACCGGGTCACACTTCAAAGTTTTGTCCTACTAACCGTCGAGTTGCTCCTTTGAATGTTGCTCCTCTCAATGCAAGACGTCCCCCGGTGGCTCCGGGTACTTGTTATGAATGTGGTAGCCAAGATCAGTACCGTAACCGGTGTCGTATTGGCCAACAAGTCCAAGTGACCGTGCATCCCAAGCAACTTCAAATTGCCGGTCCCAATCAAAACCGGGGAAATCAAGGCCAACAACAACAAGCTCCACAACAACTTGTTCCCCGTGGACGAGCTTTTGCCGTGAATGCGGATGAGGCTCGTGTTGATCCATACGTCGTGGCAGGTACTTTTCTTCTCAACAATCTATATGCCACCGTATTGTTTGACTCGGGTGCCGATTTTAGCCTTGTTTCCAATGATTTCGTGCCTTTGATTGATGTTAGCCTTAGTCCGTTGTCTTATTACTTTGAACTTGAAATGGTAAACGGTGGCTTAACGAAAATTGACCAAGTTGTTCGTGATTGTACTTTAGAGTTATGTGACAACCCGTTTCTTATAGACCTTGTTCCTTTCGATATCGGTAGTTTTAATGTAATTGTGGGTATGGATTGGATGTCGGCAATGAATGCGGTTATAGATTGTAATAGCCGGGTAGTGAGAATTCCATTAGAAAACGGTGAAGAACTAGTGGTTCAAGGTGAGACGATCGAGCCGTAGGAAGGAAAAGTATATAATGTCAACGTCACAAAATTCGAATTAAAAGTCGTGCCCGTGGTTAATAGGTTCATGGATGTATTCCCGGATGACCTACCGGGTTTGCCTCCATCTAGTGAACTCGATTTCCGTATTGATCTCATTCCAAATGCTTCTCCCGTGGCCAAAGCACCCTATCGCTTAGCCATAACCGAAATGCAAGAGTTGGCCGCCCAACTCAAAGAACTCCAAGAAAAGGGTTTTATCCGCCCTAGTCAATCACCGTGGGGTGCACCAGTTCTCTTTGTCAAAAAGAAAGATGGTTCATTCCGAATGTGTATCGATTATCGGGAACTAAACAAACTCACGGTGAAGAATCGTTATCCCCTCCCAAGAATTGATGATTTATTTGATCAGCTCCAAGGTGCTCGTTTCTTTTCCAAGATAGATTTGCGGTCGGGTTATCACCAACTACGTGTCCATGAAGATGATATTCCCAAGACGGCCTTTCGTACACGTTATGGACACTTTGAATTCACGGTTATGCCTTTTGGATTGACCAACGCACCGGCGGTGTTCATGGATTGTTGAACCGGGTGTGTCGGCCCTACTTGGATGAGTTTGTCATTGTCTTCATTGATGACATCCTTATCTATTCCGAAACTAAAGAAGATCACGCCGAACATTTGAAGAAAGTCTTAGAGTTGCTTCGGGAGGAAAAATTGTATGCCAAGTTCTCCAAATGTGAATTTTGGCTTGAAGAGGTCCACTTTCTTGGTCACGTGGTGAGCAAGGAAGGAATCCATGTGGACCCAAGTAAAATTGAAGCGGTGAAAAATTGGAGACGACCCGAGACGCCAACCGAGATTCGCCAATTTCTTGGTTTGGCTGGTTATTTTAGACGATTCATTGAGAACTTTTCAAAAATTGCCCAACCTTTAACCTTGTTGACTCAACGAGAAAGAAAGCTTGATTGGGGCGAAAAGCAAGTACAAGCATTCCAATTGTTGAAATACAAGTTGTGTGATGCACCCATTCTAAGCTTGCCCGATGGAGCCGATGATTTTGTTGTTTATTGTGATGCATCCGGGAAAGGATTGGGTTGTGTCTTGATGCAACGGGGTAAGGTGATTGCTTATGCATCTAGGCAATTGAAGGTGCGTGAGAAGAATTACCCGACTCATGACTTGGAGTTGGGAGCGGTCGTGTTTGCCTTGAAATGTTGGAGGCATTACTTGTATGGCCAAGAGTGTGATCTATACTGATCACAAAATCCTTCAACACATTTTCGACCAAAGTGAATTGAATATGAGACAACGAAGATGGCTTGAACTTTTTAGTGATTATGATTGTGTTATCCGGTATCACCCGGGTAAGGCAAATGTCGTAGCCGATGCCTTGAGCCGAAAAGAACGTATAAAGCCTAGACGAGTTAGAGCCATGAGCCTTACCGTGCAAAAGAGTGTTCGTGACTCCATCATTGAAGCACAAAGGTTGGCAACTAGGCCGAAAAACTTCATCAATGAAGCTTTACATGGCTTAGAAGAACAATTTGATAGAAAAGAAGATTATGGTTTTGCTTTGTTGAACGATTGTGGATCTCCGTTTATGGTGGGCTTCGGATGAAATTGATGAATGAAGCTCACAAGTCGGCCTTCTCAGTTCACCCGGGTTCTGACAAGATGTATTTTGGCTTGAGAGATTTGTATTGGTGGCCGGGAATGAAGAAAGACATTGCTAGATACGTTAGTGAATGCATCACATGTTTGCAAGTAAAAGCCGACCACAAGAAACCACCCGGTTTACTAGTTCAACCGGTAACACCGGAGTGGAAATGGGAAAACATTGCCATGGACTTCATCACGAAGTTACCTAGAACGAGTAGTGGTCGGGACACCATTTGGGTGATAGTTGACCAGTTGACTAAGTCGGCTCACTTCTTAGCCATCCGGGAAGATGATAAATTTGACACCATGGCACGCTTGTACATCAAAGAAGTGATATCCAAACATGGAGTGCCGATTTCCATAATAACCGAATCGGGATGCCCGATTTACTTCAAAGTTTTGGAAGGCGTTCCAAAAAGCAATGGGTACTCAACTTAACATGAGTACGGCGTTCCATCCTCAAACTGACGGTCAAAGTGAAAGGACGATTCAAACGCTTGAAGACATGTTACGAGCTTGTGCCATCGAGTTTGGTGGCAATTGGGATGTACATTTACTGTTAGTCGAATTCTCCTATAATAATAGCTACCATGCTAGCATTCAAATGGCGCCGTTTAGAGCTTTATATGGGAGAGTATGTAGGTCACCGTTAGCTTGGGCGGAGATTGGCGAAAGCCAACTCACTGGGCCCGAAATTGTCATTGAAACGACTAAGGTGATCTCACAAATTAAAGAAAAGTTGAGAGTGGCCCGGGAAAGACAATTGAAGCATGCAAACGTGAGACGACGACCACTCGAATTTGAAGTAGGTGACTATGTGTTGCTTAAAGTATCCCCGTGGAAAGGCGTGGTTCTGGCAAGTTGGGCCCGAGGTATATTGGCCCATTTAAAATCTTTGAGCGAATTGGACCGGTGGCGTATCGATTAGAGCTCCCTCAAGACTTGAGTGGAGTTCATAATGTTTTCCACATTTGTAATCTTAGGAAGTGTTTGGCCGATCCAACACTTCACGTTCCTCTTGAAGAAATCCGTGTTGATAAAACGTTGAAGTTTGTAGAAGAACTGGTAGAAATCTTAGACCGGCAAACTAGAAAGCTTAAGAACACTCGGTATACGATCGTTAAAGTAAGATGGCAAGCTAGACATGGGCCCGAAATTGTCATTGAAACGACTAAGGTGATCTCACAAATTAAAGAAAAGTTGAGAGTGGCCCGGGAAAGACAATTGAAGCATGCAAACGTGAGACGACGACCACTCGAATTTGAAGTAGGTGACTATGTGTTGCTTAAAGTATCCCCGTGGAAAGGCGTGGTTCTGGCAAGTTGGGCCCGAGGTATATTGGCCCATTTAAAATCTTTGAGCGAATTGGACCGGTGGCGTATCGATTAGAGCTCCCTCAAGACTTGAGTGGAGTTCATAATGTTTTCCACATTTGTAATCTTAGGAAGTGTTTGGCCGATCCAACACTTCACGTTCCTCTTGAAGAAATCCGTGTTGATAAAACGTTGAAGTTTGTAGAAGAACTGGTAGAAATCTTAGACCGGCAAACTAGAAAGCTTAAGAACACTCGGTATACGATCGTTAAAGTAAGATGGCAAGCTAGACATGGGCCCGAAATTACTTGGGAATGTGAAGACTCTATGAAAGCCAAGTACCCCCACTTATTCGACGAGTCTAGTTAGATTTAAATTTCGGGACGAAATTCCTTTAACGGGAGAATGATGTAACATTCGTGATTTTTGGCTTGTAATTAACATGAATAAACGTAATTTAATTATGTTGACCCGTTGACTCGAACGTGCTAAATGACTAACTAATTTGTTTAGTTTAAATTATGTAATGCTTTATTTGGCGACTTATTGACGTGTAAGATACTAGTCGAGACTATATGGCTGTTTTGATGGATCATATGACGTAAAACGATCCCTAATCTATCTAGAAATGTAATCGGGTGATCCACGGGTCGACCCAATTGACCCATGAACCACCCAATGACCCAACTCAAGTCTTCCACCCTTATCCATTCATTTCATCCCATTCCTTTCTCTGTCACATTCATTGCAAGACTTCTCTTTCTCTCTCTTACTAAATTCTTACACCATATAAATGTTGTTCAAGTTAGATTGGCATTAAATTCATCATCATTATCATCATCTAATCATCACATCAAAAGATCAAATCTTCAAGTGCAAGAAACCTTGTTTTATAGCTCAAATTCGGATTTAAAGCTTAATTTGAGGAATTGGTAACTTAAACTTGTCTCAAATTCATCATTTCATGATTACAATCGTGTTTCTAGTCATATATATGTGTTCTTGGGTCAAAAATCAAGTAAAATCAGTTATGGGTTGAATTTAGGGTTTTAAATGAATAAAATGGGTCAAAACCCGGGTTTCCACTTGTTTGAAGTTGTGGGTCGAATCTTTAGGGTGAGTTATGTTTGAAATCATGTTTTTAGTCTAATATAAGCAAAACTTGTACACATTTCGGGTTAAAAACCCATGGAACCCGAATTAGGGTTTTCATGTATAAAATTAGGTCAAAAACTAAATTCTTATTCAAATTAATGATTTAGGGTTCGGTTTGGAAAAAGACTTGTGTTTGTTTATGTTCCTCTCGATTATTGTTACCCAAGAACATGTGTATAAGCATCACACATCGAATCACAACTGACAATTAGGGTTTGGTGCATTACAAATCGGGTTTGACTTTTTAGTCAAACACAATATTACCCAGATTGCTTCTTTACTAGCCCAGATTTTTGCTTGTTTTGGGACCACCATCTGCCACACTGTCCTTGGCGTCTCGTACGCTGCTAACTTCTTGGGTGGCGTCTCATACGGCCTCCCCACCGTATGAGACGGTGGCCTGTGTATGGCAGTTTCACCATTTTTGACCCAGACGGCGGGTTCTCCTGTCCTACGCTACAATTCAGCAAGCCAGACGCTAAAACCACCGTTTGCAGACCACCATCTGTTACAGTGGGATCATCGTCCAGACGCCAGGTGGCTTTTGGCCCACCGTCCATTACGCCGGATGGACCGTCTTTTACGCTGCCTTATTCCTTCACCACCGTACCTTACGCCACCACCACCGTACTTTACGGTGGTGTGGATCTTCTAGTTTTCCAGTTTTTCTAGCTTGGGTTCTCACAACCTTGGATCGATTCGGGCTAACAATTGGACCATTCCTTGTCTTTCCTTGTGCCTTGTACGAATTTCATGAGTCGTCTAAAGTCGTGGGTCTCAAATTTGGGTTTCAAATGAGAATAAAATGAAATGAAATGTAAATTAATATGTATTAATATATATACATTAAACATTATGTTAGGTGGTGAGCACGAGGCGATTACCGGACGCTTATAGCTCGACTTAAACTTGATATTAACTTGTTGCTTGAAAAAGGTGAGTTTCGTAGCCCCTACGTTTACTTTATTTGGGGTGGAAAGTGTACTTATTCGTTTAAACGTTTGTCGGTTGATACAATTGATTATGATATGAAACGAGAGGTTAGTTATCTAATTGTTTGCTTGTGATACGTGTTATTGGACGTTTATATGTGATGAAAGACGTTATATTATATTGTATTAAGACGTTTATTATCTATTATGTAAGACGTGGACGGTGGATTGACGAATCCACACCCGGTATGATCATTGCCACATTATGACGATATTTTATTAAAACGTATATTATATATATTATGTAAGACGTGGACGGTGGATTGACGAATCCACACCCGGCATGATCATAACCGTGGATACGGGTTGTTTAACCTGCGTATGGACGTTATTATATATATATGGACGATTATTGGACGTTGACGTTGACTTGTATTGATTTGTGATAACGTGAAACCTTTTAGGGTTTCCTTGGACGTGATTAGGTATTCTAATCCTCGTATATCGATAACGGTTGATATCCCGACACTTGATTTTCATTACTTAAACCTACGAACTCACCAACTTTATGTTGACACTTTTTAGTACAGTTTTCAGCTGAACAGGTAAATCAAAGTCGTATTGGATGATTGATTGCTCGATTATGCTAGGATTGGACTTGGACTTGGACTTCATGGATCCGTGATTCATAGTTCCCGATTGGGTTATGCTTAGGATCATTTACCATCTTTTGAACTATTCTTTTGTAAACGTTTGATGGGCGTGCTCCTTATGCATTTTTGTATGATTCCGGTACTTGTAATTGATTGAATTGTATGGATTGTCCAATCCTTTTAGTGCATTTAGACTTGTCTCTACTTAATTTTCATGTCGTGTTGTGCTTAGTATGTAACCCTCATGATTCCGCCATGTTGGGGTGTTACAACAATAATCATAAACCACCAAACAAAGAGATATATTTTATGTTTGCAGATCTGGAAGTGCAGTGGTGGTGTTGGTGGTGGCTACTGATTGATTGATCGATCATTTATGTTGCTTATATACTTACTTCCATTTTCTTTTGATGATGGGTTTGATTTTGATTTGAAAGTGGTTTGCTTTTGATGATGATTGAATCATCGATGCTGTTTTTATAATCAATCAGCTTGTAAACTCGTCATTTTCTTTCATATATAAATTATACACACATATATATATGTATATGTATGTGTAATTTGGGAAAATGATCCGTACTGCATGACTTTACCTATCTTAGGTACTGCCATGTTAAAAAAATTACAAATTAAACCTTTGAATTTGATAAACATACATAACCCCCCTGAATTTTCCATAATTCTCTCATGAAATACACATGCTTTACCTAAAATAGGTACTGCATGCTTTACCTAAGCTTTCCCCGTGTAATTCATTTATGAAAATAGATTTGAAATATTTTCTTTTTAATAAGATCTAGGTATGAAACTATGAATGAGAAGAATGATTTGACGAATTAAAATATGATCATGCGTTTTTAATTTTGTTTGGATATAAGATATATAGATTGTTGAATTATGATAAGTTGTCTATTATATGTGTATATTATGTATGTAATAATGTATGTATGTGTGGTTGTAGGAGACGACATAATTAAAAAAAATAGAAATAAAGTT
Organism: Erigeron breviscapus; assembly: GCA_034093135.1. Classification (NCBI taxonomy): domain Eukaryota; kingdom Viridiplantae; phylum Streptophyta; class Magnoliopsida; order Asterales; family Asteraceae; genus Erigeron; species Erigeron breviscapus. Next base: position 92,988,578 of record CM067172.1, read on the forward strand.
TACATTGATGGTTCTTTCTGTATGTAAAGACAACATTGCCCTCACGTGATGGGCACATGATGTCTTTAACGGGAAAAAATAGAATGATCCGTCTATTTGGACTGAAATTGCCACTAAGTCGATATCACAGGAACCAAAAACGCCACTTTGCACAAGTTTGGATGATTCTTGCAAATGAGGTGATAACACAGGGACCAAAAATGCATTTCGTTCAATCATCAATTAAGTTTATCTTAATATTATCAAGAGTTAATGACATAAATCGTCCCTGTGGTTTACCCAAATAGTCACCTTTCGTCCTTTAAAATCCAAAACCTCAAGGACAGTCCTTTATAGGTGGATAAGGATCATGTTCAGTCCTTTGACTATTTGACCGTCAAGTGCTCTCCATTAAACCCCCCACGTGACACCCACGTGAGGGGTACTCCAGTCTTTTTCCTGCCTCTTCTTTGTGTGTACTCTCTTTTTCTCTTTCTTTAATACATACAAACATGTATCTGGAAATAAATAGATACATATACATATGATATATACACACTCAAAAAAAAAGATCTGAAAATTTCATATTCATATTCTATAATAAAAAACAAATTCAAGTCTAAGTTTTATTATCGTCTTCAAATGATGAAATCCAAAGTATATTCATCCTTCAAACTCTAAATCATCTTCATCTAACTAACTAATACACACATAATCCAGATCTAAAACTTGAAAAGTAACAAATCAAAGAAATATACTCAATGGGGAACGAATTTGTTCAATAAGACAGCTAGAAAAAAGAACAATTGTCGGAAAACGGAACTTGTGGCCGGAAATCTAAACCATTGGTCGGAAAATCGAGCGGCTGACTAGGAAAAAGGACCGTAAAGCCAATTGGTGTATAGATCTGGATTATGCGTGGTGATGGTTTCGAAGGCAGAAGGTGATGATAGCGGCGGTAGTATGCAGTGATGGTGGTGGAGTTTTGGGATTGAATGGTGGCGCTACAGTGATTCATGAAACAAACCGATGAAAACCCCAAAGCTTTGATTTACTAAATAGTTGACCACAAAGGATGTTATTTGTTTACAATATTTTTGGTGGAAAAGCTAAAAGGATCATTCGGTCAAGCCACTCATAGCCGAACTTCACATTCAATTTGTAAAGATTTGTTGTTGGTGACTCAAACCCCACTCATATACTATTAATATTATACATGGTTTATTTATTAAGTTTAATTAGGATTTGTTAGTGGTAAATTTAGGGAGATGCTTGAAGGATTTGGGGAAGTGAAAAATGTGGTTATTTGGATATAAGAAGACAGAATCCGCACTTGGTACTAAAGAAGCAATTGTAAGTTGTTTAGTTAGATTGATTTGAATAATGTTATATAATTTTTCACACGGTGGTTCTGATGGTTATTGTTATATGAGGATTATGGGTTGTTATTTTTTTTTCTTTACAAATTGTTTTTGGTTTTGATTATAGATTTTGTTTAAGGTTTGTTAATTTGATGAATGGGTGGTGATGAGATGATGATGGATTTCATAGTGTTGAAAAATATATATTTTTTGTACAAATTATATAGATCCAGATTTAATCCTAAAAATATCATGTTTGGTCCTTTACTGATGGAATAGACTGGAATACCCCTCACGTGGATGTTACGTGGGGGTTTAACGGAAAGAAGGTGACAGTCAAAGGATCAAACAGGAACCTTATCCTCCTATAAAGGACTGTCCTTGAGGTTTTGGATTTTAAAGGACGAAAAATGACTATTTGGGTAAACCACAGGGACGATTTATGTCATTAACTCTATTATCAATTAAACAAGTATACACAAAAAAACAACTTTATATAATAAAAATCAGTTGTAAACTCTATGTCTTAACATCCATCATATATAACTGTTAATATATTTTTTTAATGTGTTCGCCGCGTATTACACGGGTGAATAATCTAGTTGGTATTCAATACCCAAAAGTGGGATGAATCCTAAAATTAACAAATACAAAAAACTCATAGTGAGGTGAATTTAGGAACAAAGGAAGAGACACAAAAAAATGGCTATATGATCGTGAGTGTAGCTGTCGGATCTTATTCTCGCTAAATAGATATATGGAACTAGATATGACCGTTGGCATCCATTCCTATTGGCCCAACAATTATATTCAACCCATCAATAACATTGGCCCATCAAGCTTTTCAATTTAGCCCACATTATATCGGTGGTAACTCTTTCTTAATTTCCATATGCTCACGTACAAAGCTAAGATTGTGACAACTTATTTCTCAACACCCCCCTCAATCTTAGCGATGGATACTCAGGTTAGGAGAAGTTATCATAAGGACTGCTCTCACCAAAAAAAGGATTAAATGCAACAAAACACCTTGATCCAAGTGAACCAAATATTTCCCGTCAAGCAAGAACCAAAACAAGAAGCTGTTGGCAGCGAAGAATCAAGATTTCTAACGAACACAAAACCAGATCCAGTTGACTTAGATTTAACATGAGAAATATCTCCATCCAATGCATTCCATGTGACAATGCAATTACCTTTGCTATAAGAATCCCGACTCCTTATAACAGCAGCTCTAGAATATGGTGCAAAGCTTTCAAAGTGTAGGATAACGATAGCAGCAACATTGAACCAAAATTTGTCATCAAAAGATTTCAGAAAAATTTGTCATCAAAAGACTTTTCCATCTTTTTTTTCCATCAAAGAAGACGCAATAATTATGCCAAAAACATTTGCTGCCAAAAACCATGCAGTGCGGAAGACTAAGGTGGAATAATATACAACATTCATTCCAACCGACTAATGGAACGAGAAAAAGAGTTGCACCCATACTCACAACTTTCAAATACCGAGAACTGAAGAGATCAAATCAACGCTACATCTTGTTCTTCAAAACCCCAGATGCACTTAAGAAACCCATAACCTCTGTAACTTTGCCCTCTCCATATAATGTTCTATTGCTTTCTCTGCTTGGGCAAATTTCTTTTGCTGAACAAGCCAAGGAGGAGATTTTGGAGAAGATGGGATACCTCAGATATGTATAGAGGGACAGTAGCGGGACAATAGCAGGTGATATGCCAATTCCAAAGCCAACAAGCAACAGTCCTATAATCATGGTAATCCAGCCTTGACGAGAATCTGCAACTACCTTTTCCTCGTTTCCAGCTAGCTCATATTCTGCAATCAAATCAACAAACCAACAGAGAGTCAATAATAAAATAAAATATAAGGTATCCAACCAAATAAGGAGAGAACATGAACAAGAACAAAACTAAAAACAGGACTTTTAGTGTTTTAGAATATAAAGATTTATTTATATTAAAAGGAGATTCAAAGATTTCAAAGATTGGAGCACTAGCTCTTAAGACCAGGAAAAAAAAAACACTCCTAAACTTTAGGAAGAAAGTTTTTTTTATTTTTAATAGACCACCTTTTTAAAAAAAATGTAAACAAACCAACCACAATCAAAAATACAACCAAACCTCATAATACTCATACTCATATTCCCCCCCTCAAGCTTGTAGCTGGAGAACTATAACATATAGAAATAACTAACAGATCATAGCAAAAGATTGAGAGTCAAATGAGTATCTAGCAACAAGATTAAAGAGACACTTCAAATTAAAAAAAAGGCCAGGGAAAAAGAAAACTTCCCCGATTATCAACAGCCTAAAATGTATAGGCATAAATACAAGAGAACGCTCAGACATGTCATCAATATCATCATTAACATAAAACCTTTCAATCAATGTCAATGAGAAGAAAAACCTTTAGAAAAAACAGCGATAATGGCAGAATGCACCAGATATATATCAACCAATCATAATCAGCAGAGATGTCAAGAACAACATTTGACATATATCAAACAATTAATAGTGAGAGGAATATAAAGACTAATCCAACTTAACCAAAAACTTTTACAACTTCACAGTTAAGGTAAACAATTTAACATGCAAAGAACATAAAGACTAATTTGAGTTAAGGGAAACTTTTATGACCTCAACACAAAGATGGGGACAACTTAAACCCAAACCAAACATCCATCACATTAAAATCAAGAGAAACAAACAACGGTTTTCTTATAAGTAAAAACCCACCTTACCGAATGTGAACTTTGTATCCACACCCAAATAAGAAAAAAACCCCAATCATTGCCTGCACCAATTTGGACTACAACCTCATGGAACAACAGAACATGTATGAATCAATAACCAACACAGGTAAGTTGAAATAAGCAACCATCATACTAATCCACAATTCAAAAATATCCAAACATCACAAAACACACGAATCATCACCACCAAACAAGAAGAAGAAAGAACTACATGATTCCTCAAGATTTTGTATTAGACATGAATCAACCAACTCTTCAAGAAATATGAGATACAGTACTTTAGTTTGAATAATAGACTCGAAATTTAACAACCAAACAAGTAAGACACCAGGGATTACAGTCACATAATTCACCAAGACATTTAAGACATTAGGATAACAAAAACAATGCAAATACAAGATGGTCAAGATTCCCAACAATACTACACAGAAGAGTGATAGAAAAATAAGAAGGGCAGTCGAATAGACCAAATTGCCCCAGACAAAGAAGGGCTGCCATAATAGGCTAAGACAAAAAACCACTAGCAGACAACACACAAGGATCATGACTGTTTGTAAAGGGAAAGGTGAAATGGAATATTTTAAAGGTTAAAGGTTAATTGTGATAAGAAGGTGGAAAGGAAGCTAAGGGTAAAAGGTTACTTGTGACTATATCTTTTGAGAAATAAGTTTAGAGGTGAGATGTTAAAGAAAAAAGAAAGGATTGAATGGTTATGAAAGGTCTAAGATCCACATATAAAGGGTTAAGAATGCCTAAAACATATAAGAGGGGCTGCCATAATCGGCTAAGAATGCCCCAAAACAGATAAAAGGGGCAGCCATGATCGGCAAGAATGCCCATAACACACAAAGAGGGTTGCCATAAAGGCAAAGAATGCCCAAAAGTACACACGGATTAACTCAAGACCCACATTTAGACAACAAATAACAACCATAAGATCCACATATGAAAAATGTCATATAAATCATCACAAATGATTAGAGACGCATAACAAGCATGCAACATACACACAACCAAACAATACCAAAAAGTAAAACAACATCATTATGATTAACTTAAGGAAGCCGTACATATCCAAACATATTCTTTGAGAGAAAAACATACCAAAAACACCATGTGAAAAGCAAAACATCTTGCAAATTGTAACATCAATTCAAACAAGAGCATTTCAAACTCAATCAAAACAACCACGTCATCAAGAGCAAGATAAAATGTGATCAAATACTTTAGTTTTCCTTAAAGCTTTAACATGTGTAAGAAACAAGAACAAGAGAATCCATGTGACCAAAAATATGACCTGTGACCAAAAAATGACCTGTGACATCTACCAAACATGCATACGAATATTCTACCAGTAAAAATTGACATTTGTTCGATCACAGTAAATAGCAGAAGCACATTAACAACGATATCAAGAACCACAAAGATGAGTTCCTCAAACATTTAACTTCATGACCAACAATGAACAACTTGGGAGTACAAAACAAAGCCAACAAAACGAACATTAATTACACATTGCAAAATGATAATTCTTAACTTTAACAATGAGCATGATCAAACAATTGAATAATATTCTGCTCTTTTTCTTTCATTAAGACAATATTAAAGGATAATTTGCAAAACACTTGAACATGTCAATCTAACTAAGTCCTAGCAAAACAAATTCACGCCATTTTCAGACTAAGATTTCATCAAGCAAAGATGAGAACTAAATGTAGACCTCTTTTGCAGAATAACATGACCTATACATAGCCCTTAGTTACACCAATCTTATGCATAAGTAGCATGCATATATGAGTAGCGAAATCCACTAAACAAATATCAACACAAAGAGATAAGCAGAGACAAAGCTAAAAAAGGACATTACCAATCAGAGAAGCAGCGGAAGAATCCAATCATGCAATATGAGTCGTGAGAACAAGAAACCAAAAATAGTAACACCAAGTGCAAGAAATAAAGCAAAATACACAAAAAGAATGCCTAAATGCCTAAATGCAACACTTAAACAAGCAAACAGGGGATGACTCTCCCTGTATTTCTCCCTGTCTCACGCTCAAACAAGTTCTGGTACTCCTAACCCAGCCAGGAAATGCCTAATGCGAAAAGATAAGAAAAACAAGGATATAGATAAACTCACAGTGGGGGTACTCTTTATTATAAATCCCACCAGCATCAATATTGACTTTCAATTTCAATTCTTGACATCCAAGAATTATGTCGCCAGAGATTTTACCACAAGAAACCGGAGCAATATGAGAAGTCTTGACATCTTCCAGCTTGAAACCATCAAAATGACTTTTAATTTTAGCTTCCAAAGCATCCCAAGCTTATTACTATTATTCCTACCAGCATTATTATTATTATTGTTGTTCGAATTTGATGCTTTACGAATTAAGCGGTGGCGTATAGATGGTAGGTTCGCCGTTGACGGTGGTGGTGGGTCGGTTGGTTTTGCTTGTGAGTTGTGTTTTTCTTCCATTGTTCTTTAGGGCTTGTTACAGAGAAGATTTGAGGTCTCCAACAATAAATCCATACACTGACAAGGCAACAAGAAATGTAGAAAGATTTATAGAACAGCCAAGAAACCATCAATAAATTCAAGAATCCAAACCTTATGAAGAAGATTGGGTTCAGAGAAGAAGAAGATTGAATGAGTAAATAGTTTTTCTTGTTTTTGTTTTTTTTTATGAAAAGAAATAAGTAAACAATAACTAATAAGAACAAGATATAAGATAAACCCTAATTTGATTTAAGCAAAAAAGACGAAACCCTAGAAAACCAGAAAAGGGATTTGGAAGAAGATGGTAAAAAAGATGAATTCAGAGATTATAAAACCTGGCTCTGATACCATGCTAAAATATGAGGAATAGATATGGATAATAGATCATATAGAAGAAAATATAAGAAATACTAAACGACAATTAAACAATCAGATTTGGATAAATTAAAGATTGATGATAAAGAAGAGTTTTAAACAAGATATGAATACATGATTCAATACCCAAAAGTGGGATGAATCCTAAAATTAACAAATACAAAAAACTCATAGTGAGGTGAATTTAGGAACAAAGGAAGAGACAAAAAAAATGGCTAGATGATCGTGAGTGTAGCTGTCGGATCTTATTCTCTCTGAATAGATATATGGAACTAGATATGACCGTTGGCATCCATTCCTATTGGCCCAACAATTATATTCAACCTATCAATAATATTGGCCCAACAAGCTTTTCAATTTGGCCCACATTATATCAATCGTAAATCTTTCTTAATTTCCATATGCTCACGTAAAAAGCTAAGATTGTGACAACTTATTTCTCAACACCCACCCTCAATCTTAGTGATGGATACTCAGGTTAGGAGAAGTTATCATAAGGAATGCTCTCACCAATAAAAGGATTAAATGCAACAAAACACCTTGATCCAAGTGAACCAAATATTTCCCGTCAAGCAAGAACCAAAACAAGAAGCTGTTGGCAGCAAAGAATCAAGATTTCTAACAAACACAAAACCAGATCCAGTTGACTTAGATTTAACATGAGAAATATCTCCATCCAATGAATTCCATGTGACAATGCAATTGCCTTTGCTATAAGAATCCCGACTCCTTATAACAGCAAGCTCCAGAATATGGTGCAAAGCTTTCAAAAGCGCAGGACAATGATAGCAGCAACATTGAACCAAAATTTGTCATCAAAAGATGTAAAGAGTAGAATTTGAGCTTATGTGTGTGTTTTAGTGTGTGTCAATGACGGTTTCTAGAGAGAGAAAGTAGAGAGAGAAAGTAGAGATATCAGGGAAAGATTGCTTAGCATTATGGGGTAAAAAGGTTACAAAGTTCATTATGGAGGGGGTTTATATACATATGACTAATTTACACTAAGCCCCCTTCTATACTTAGACATTTACATTCTAAGTACAAATATACAACAAGTAAACAAATCACCTACTACATTTATATTTCTAACAATCTCCCCCTTAGTAGTGATTTGTAAAAAATATCCAGTCTTTGTTTATCTTCAAGCTCTTGTATTCGGTCTGTCTTTGTTTGGATGCCAGAACCAGTTTTCTCCTTCCGGTCTGTCATTTGGAACAATCATATTATCTTCAAAGTTTCTTGGTGGAATATTATGTGGACCTGGAAGATGACTGGGCTCGTACTTGATCCAACAACCTCCTCTTCGACGTACGACGTACTTAGGCTTCTGAACATTCTTTGCTTCTCTCATCATTCTGATGTTGTCTCTGTACTCGAGTCTTTGATTAATCTTGGAGATTGCTTTATCAAATACTTCCTTTTTCTTTTTATCTTGCTCATCTTCTTTCAAACACAACAAAACATTCTTACAAAACTCTAATGTTCCATCTGAATAAGAAGCAAGTTCATCCATACGAATGAAAATCTTCTTCTTCTTGCTATTCAACAAGACAACACCGAAGGATGGTTCTTCTATGACATGACCAATACTGAGCTGTTCGATGTCTCCGGTGTAAAGACTTTGATCTGGATATGGTACATTAATCTTTCTCTTAACAACTTCAAAACCAATTTGAAAGTCTTCCAATGAAGCGTATTGAATGCAGCTTGACATGTATCTTTTAATAACTTCAAAGGCAATAACATCTTCTTTGTATCTTTGCATTGCATTCAAGAAATGGTTGTAGAGAAAAATAATGTCATCTACTGGCAGCAGCTTGAACTGAGCTTCTGTGAATCTGTACATCTTATTGTTGTCTCTTTTCACATGGTAACAAGGGACAGAGATAGAAACCCTTTTAACCAAGATTACTCTGACAAGCACCAAAATCTTGTGGTTTCTTTGTTCTTCGAGAAGCTTTGGATTGTATTGCTTAGTGAGTTTAAGAAGCTCTTTGTATTATTCAATTTTCCTTGCTTCCTTAAACTTGTACATCGAATCCAACTCTGGTCTCTTCGTTTTGGTCACTTTGGTAGCTCCACAAAAGATCGGATAAGCTCTTTCTTCCAGAAATCTAGACTTCTTAGCTGCCTCATTTGGCTTAACACCCAGAGCAACCATTCTTTCTTTATCCCTCAAGAAGTATCCCCGATTAATAAACCTCCTTTGTTCTTCAGTCAATTCTGTTGGAAAGTAATCAGGAAGACTTCCTCGGATATGATTGCTTCTTTCAACACTTGTTTATATGTTGACTTCTTGAAATTCTGAGATGCAGCTTCAGGTGTCTTTCTCAATTCATCAAAACTATTGAAGTCTTCAAAAGTGTAATGTTGTGGAGTTGTGAAACCATGAGTAGATGATTCTCCAACTTCTTTTCTGCTTGAAGAACCTGTTTCAAAATAATCAAGATCTGGAAATTCTTCAAACATTGGTTCTTCATCAGCTTCTACATTTGCTGGAGTCTCAACTATTTCCGGCTCATCCAAGATTACATTATCTTTTCTTGCCTCAACTTCTGCTTCGTTTTCAGCATATTCCACAATTTCATTTTCTATGACAAACCCTTCTTCTTCATCAACTACAACATTTTCATTCTCTTCTTCTTTTTCTTCATCACTATCTGCTCCAAAAACTTCATTAAACTTTCTTTTGATTTCAGCAACTCTTGCAATCTCCTCTGGATCATCTTCATTGTTTCTTTCATTCAATCTTTCAGTGAATTCTTTAACTATTTGATCAACTTCTCTTTGAGTTTCATCAGCAAGTTCTTTCCATCTTTTATCAGATCTAGCTCTAACAGCAGCTAATCTTTCAATTTCAGCTTGATCTTCTTCAATCACATCTTGGTTTCCACCCTCAGTTCTTTCTTCCATTACTACATCCTCAACATTTACATCAACTCTTGCCAAAGAATTATCAATATTAGTTTGACCTTCTCCTTGGTTCTCCCCCTCGGGGTGATCATCAAAATCAGGATCATCCCGTCGAGAAGCAACCGAGGCCGGTCGGCAAGATTCTAACGCTAACAATCTTAACTCAAATGCAGCAAGTTTCATCGTATTCAGCTTTCTGAGATTGAACTTGATCTTGTAAAGCTTTAACTCTTCTTTCATTAGCAACTTCTCTTTCTCTTACCTCAAGAGCATTCAACACTCCTCTTTCAGTTACAGTCAACAAATCACCCTCAGACCGTAAGATATTCAATAAAACTTCACATGCAGAATCTTTGGTTGGTTGATTTGTTGATGTTGATGGAATTTGATTTGGTGTTGGTGTTCTTTGTGTTGGTGTTTGAGATGGAGGAACCAACCCGGAGGTTGTTTGCACACTTGTAGTGTGACCTAAATTCAGCGAAGCTGATTCAGGATTTCCTGCGGATCCTCGGGTTACACCCTCACCAGCAGTTTCAGATTCATGGGCTTTGCAACCCGAATCAAGTTGTGTCCTAGACTGTGATAAATCACTGTCCGGGACTTGCTGTTGTTGGGTAACACCTCTAACAACACCGGGGTCACTGAGAATGCCCGTTAATACAGTCTCAGGTTGATCCTGAGGAACAGCAGTGTCACTGAGGCGTTCATACTGTCCCCCAGTCTCGGTCTGAGGACTGTTACCTGCGGCTAAAGCTGGCGTGATGTTAGCTAAGGCAGGATTTCCAAGCTGTCCTTGAGGGTCACACAAAGTGGGTCCCTCTCCGCTTGTTCCGGCAACAGTACTAAACTGTGCTTGTGAATCCGTGTGCCTAGGAGATCTAGACTCTTGTGCACGAAATGAAGTCGAGAGGTGGGGTTGTTCCTCTCTATTTTCAACACTCTCATCCTCCAAATGAGGAGAGTGTGGTGAACGTGGCTGTTCCCCGTGCGTTTGTGAGACTAACTCCTGTTGTGAGGAGTTAGAATGGCGAGGAAAGTTCAGTGCAAGCGAGAATGGGGAGTTCTTGACTTCTACCCTAGGGTTGACATCCCGGTTAGACACATTGGTTTCAACTATCGGAGGGCCAACGTTTTCTTTATGCCCTTGTCCTAACCCGGACCTCTCAACCTCTCTGGTATTTTCAACTCCGCCCTCATTCCCTCCTTGTTCCTCCTGCACATCTGCATATCCTGTGCTAACATTCTCATATTGCAATTCAGATAATACATTATCAACAATTCTTGTTACTTGTTCAGCATCAAATTCAGTTGAGGCACCAACTTGTTCATTCAAATCTGCTGAGGTAGATTCATATCTTTGGCTTGCAGATTTAGACGACTTATGTTTCCTTTTTGATTTCTTCTTTGATGATGGCTTTCGACCAATCATTTTAAATCGTCTGCCTGGTGGTGGAGTTGGTTCATCCGGTAATGCTGAAGCAAGCAGTGTAGGATTAAGTACGTGATAAACGAGGTGGTGTTAGAGTTGGTGGATTTGGTGAAACAACGGATGGTATTTGGTGTAGATTGAGAAGTTGAAGATTGTGAAAATTGAACGGGTGGTGGAGATTGTGTTGTTTGAATGGGTGGTGTTGATTGAGAAACAAGTGAAGAAATTGGTTCAGGTGTAGCAACTTCTTGCTCAAACATAACTCTTTTGGATTTCCTTTTCTTCTGCCAGAAGTCCCCTCATCACTAACCCCTCTTTTTCTTTTAGATGACCTAGGACCCTCACTTGGCGACCTATTCACAGCTTGGGTAGGAATCTGTCGGTTTTCAGATCTCATTGTTGTGGCTAACCACTCTCTATAAGCCCTAAGGTGAGGACTCTGAGCAGGAACCAAGTTAAGCAGAAATGGTGGAATCGGAAAAGGTCTTGCAATTTCACTTCCTGTGCCTCGTATGCGCATGTTTGACTTATACATTGCAATGACACATTTGAAACTGTTTTCCAACTTTGGAATTTCTTCAACATTATCAAGTACGTCTTCGATTATCAAAGTGAAGAATCGAATATAAGGAATGTATTTTCTTTCTTGAACATCCTTTCCTTTCACAACTTGTCTCATTTTGTCCCACACAATCTTTGCAAAATCACATTTAACATTGTGTGTGACAGCATAGTATATCGACAGTGAGTGCTTTGTCATGGTATCAATCCCCTTCTGAGATGGCATCAGACAGGTGCTTAAGACATTATACATGGTATGCCATAATGTAGCCACATTCATCCTTTTAAAATCCCTCATGGATGTCAATTCCCCTTCATATCCCAAAGCATGTACAGCAGACAACATTTCATCAACTGATGGCAACTCTTCATACTCTTCTTGTTCAGGAAAACCAATGATCGATCTGAATTCATCTAGTGTGAATTGGCAGTTAAACTCATTCTCATCTGATTGAAGAGTATATCTAAAGTATTCTTCTTGATTATGTCTTTTATTGCCTTTCACAAACTCAATTGATTCCCATAGCCAAATATATATTTCGGGAACGAATTGCAGAATGGATGATGGCTTAGAATCTCTGTTATAATTGGGAATTTGGATGTGAATGGTATATGAAGAGCTTGATTGGCTTGCATCTTCATAGTTGCACCTTCTTGGAACATCACCATCTTTGTTTTTATTATTTTTCTGAAAAATAAGACCAAAGTTTTGACCAGAAAATACACTTTAAACACAGAAAAATAACAAAACAACATTAAACATTTATAACACAAAGACAATGTTTCGCACATATATCAAAAATGAGAAAACAAAGTAGTACACAAAGGCGTTCGATACCTTGCTTCTCACCCTAATATATATACGAAACATGACGATATATAGAATCACATAAGTATTAAAAGATAAGAAAACAAAGGTAGTACACAAAGGCGTTCGATACCTTGCTTCTTACCCTTAACACTTATGAAATACTATATAGACAAACACAATACACACATACATACATTTTAAAAACAACACAAAAAAAACTTAAATAAAAAAATTCAAGTTTAACTGTTTGCCGAGAAAAAACCTCGGCAAATGGGGTTTTCAAAAAAAAAAATTCTCAAAATTTTGCCCAGAAAATAATAAGGAACAAAAATTGATTTTGGCAAAAACTTTGAAAATTATCATGATTTGCCGAGCAAAAATCTCGGAAAACACGAGAAGGAAGCAGGTCAGGGACCAAGTCATCGAGTGTTGAAGTGAAATCTCGTAAACGCGAGCAAAAATCTCGGCAAATGAGCATTTCAGACTCGACTTCATTGAATATATGAAATTTCCTTTGATTTAATCAACAAGAGTGTTGACAAATGTTAAAGAAAAATTTCAATGGCAAAATGTGCATTTGCCGAGATAAGATCTCTGCAAATGGCACATATAGAATTCAAGACTTAAGAAAAATTTTCACAAAATGCTGATTTGCCGAGATAAAATCTCTGCAAATCGGCAATTTAGGACTTTGAAAATTTTGACTCGTGAAAAGCATGCATTTGCCGAGCAAAAACCTCGGCAAATGGCCTTTTTGATTTGAAAATTTTGTTAAGACAAAATATTCACAAGTTTTGTTTGACCAACAAAATTTTGAAGAATTTGAGACAAACATCCATTTGCCGAGCAAAAATCTCGGCAAATGACCCTTTTTGGTCAGAAATTTTGTTAAGTCAAAATGTGTAAATGAGCAACCAAAGCATTTGCCGAGAAAATATCTCTGCAAATGGCTTATTTGTGACTTAGAAAATCTTGACTTGTGAAAAACAAGCATTTGCCGAGCAAAAACCTCGGCAAATGGCCTTTTGGACTGAAAAACTAATAAGTCAAAAATTTGAACATGATTTTCAAAACATAGCATTTGCCGAGATAAAATCTCTGCAAATGGCTATTTCATGACTAAGTAAAAATTCGAACATTTTGAGAAAACGATCATTTGCCGAGATAAAATCTCTGCAAATGACCTTTTTGAATCAAATGGTTGACAACAACATTATGAACAGGTTTTGCCAGTTTTATGAAGATTTGAAGAATGAGAAGAACAAAATATAACATTTGCCGAGCAAAAACCTCGGCGAATGGTATAAATCTTCAAAAACAATTTCATACCCAGCCCTTTCATGATCAAACCCAGAAAATTCCAAAACTTATGCAGATTAAGAAACTTAAAACAGATAAACACATAATATTATCCCTAATCATGCATCTAATCTTCATAATAACACAAATCACAACTTCACAATAAGCATAAAAGTCATCACATTTCACCTTGGCATTTACTCAAACAGTTTAAGTGCAAAATGAATACAAGATATTTTTACCTTAAACCCGATGATCTGAAGAAGAAATGAGATGAATTATTCCACAAAGATGATCACCAATTAAAACCCACTTTGATTATTATGAGTTAGATGAAAAATATTGACTGATTGATGTGAAGTTTTATCGGTTTTGAGAGAAAATAAAGAGATATTTTGATTTTGATTTTGAATTTGAAAGTGAATTATTTGGCCCGCCCATTTTCTATTTAAACTCAATTTCGGGTCGCGGGTCTGGGTTTGACCCGCGTGCCAACCCGGATTCCGATTGGTCTTGGGCTAAACAATTCAGTTGGGCTCAATGTTTTTGGACTTTTTCAACATAACAACCAAAATAAAATCACAAACAATTAAAAATAATAAAAAATTTCAGACCAACAAAACAAACAACAAAAAAAATTGAAAAACAAAATTTAAAAAAAATCTTTTTATCCTTTTTAAAATTTCTAATTTTGTATTTGGTTTTTCAAATTTAAAACAAACACACATAAAAAAAACTTTTAAACAAGAAAAAAAAAAATTTCAACATACTAGAAAAATAAACAAACAAATATTTTCATTCATTGCACACTCCCCCTCAAATTAAGCATATATCAAGAAAAAAAACAAAAAATAAAAAAAATAAAAAAAATAAAAATTGATTAGATGATTGATAGATAGAATTCAAGGTTTTAGGTAGAATTTGATTGATAGATATTGATTGAGGATAATTCATAGTGTTTGGTTGTTCAAAAGGATCATTAGTTTAGGTGAAGAGAGTGAATAATTATCGTGATAAGTTGAAAGATTGTTTTGAGAAAGTTAAAGGATTGATTCGAGATCGAGTATATTCAAGATGATGTACATGGTCGATATTTGAAAGATTTATTGAATAATTGACCATTTGTTTGATGATTAGAAAAGTTTGAGATTAAATGAAGATTGTTCTTTTGATAGATACTTGGATTGTTAAAGATTCATAGTTTGATATGATTGTTCATTTGAGGGGGAGAAAAAGTAAACTCATGAATTGTTAAATATGCTCCGAAATGATTGTTTGTTCGAGGGGGAGCAAGAGATTAAAGATTTGTTATTGAATAATTTGCTCCGAGATAGTTTGATTGAGGGGGAGCAAATGTTTAT
>CM067172.1:93004939-93092439 GCA_034093135.1 Erigeron breviscapus
TTCGATCACAGTAAATAGCAGAAGCACATTAACAACGAGATCAAGAACTACAAAGATGAGTTCCTCATACATTCAACTTCATAACAAACAATGAACAACTTGGAGTACAAAACTAAGCCAACAAAGCGAACTTTAATTACACACTGCAGAGAGATAATTCTTAACTTTAACAATGAGCATGATCAAACAATTGAATAATATTCTGCTCTTTTTCTTTCATTAAGACAATATTAAAGGATAATTTGCAAAACACTTGAACATGTCAATCTAACTAAGTCCTAGCAAAACAAATTCACGCCATTTTCAGACTAAGATTTCATCAAGCAAAGATGAGAACTAAATGTAGACCTCTTTTGCAGAATAACATGACCTATACATAGCCCTTAGTTACACCAATCTTATGCATAAGTAGCATGCATATATGAGTAGCGAAATCCACTAAACAAATATCAACACAAAGAGATAAGCAGAGACAAAGCTAAAAAAGGACATTACCAATCAGAGAAGCAGCGGAAGAATCCAATCATGCAATATGAGTCGTGAGAACAAGAAACCAAAAATAGTAACACCAAGTGCAAGAAATAAAGCAAAATACACAAAAAGAATGCCTAAATGCCTAAATGCAACACTTAAACAAGCAAACAGGGGATGACTCTCCCTGTATTTCTCCCTGTCTCACGCTCAAACAAGTTCTGGTACTCCTAACCCAGCCAGGAAATGCCTAATGCGAAAAGATAAGAAAAACAAGGATATAGATAAACTCACAGTGGGGGTACTCTTTATTATAAATCCCACCAGCATCAATATTGACTTTCAATTTCAATTCTTGACATCCAAGAATTATGTCGCCAGAGATTTTACCACAAGAAACCGGAGCAATATGAGAAGTCTTGACATCTTCCAGCTTGAAACCATCAAAATGACTTTTAATTTTAGCTTCCAAAGCATCCCAAGCTTATTACTATTATTCCTACCAGCATTATTATTATTATTGTTGTTCGAATTTGATGCTTTACGATTTAAGAGGTGGCGTGAAGATGGTAGGTCCGCCGTTGACGGTGGTGGTGGGTCGGTTGGTTTTGCTTGTGAGTTGTGTTTTTCTTCCATTGTTCTTTAGGGCTTGTTACAGAGAAGATTTGAGGTCTCCAACAATAATTCCATACACTGACAAGGCAACAAGAAATGTAGAAAGATTTATAGAACAGCCAAGAAACCATCAATAAATTCAAGAATCCAAACCTTATGAAGAAGATTGGGTTCAGAGAAGAAGAAGATTGAATGAGTAAATAGTTTTTCTTGTTTTTGTTTTTTTTTATGAAAAGAAATAAGTAAACAATAACTAATAAGAACAAGATATAAGATAAACCCTAATTTGATTTAAGCAAAAAAGACGAAACCCTAGAAAACCAGAAAAGGGATTTGAAGAAGATGGTAAAAAAGATGAATTCAGAGATTATAAAACCTGGCTCTGATACCATGCTAAAATATGAGGAATAGATATGGATAATAGATCATATAGAAGAAAATATAAGAAATACTAAACGACAATTAAACAATCAGATTTGGATAAATTAAAGATTGATGATAAAGAAGAGTTTTAAACAAGATATGAATACATGATTCAATACCCAAAAGTGGGATGAATCCTAAAATTAACAAATACAAAAAACTCATAGTGAGGTGAATTTAGGAACAAAGGAAGAGACAAAAAAAATGGCTAGATGATCGTGAGTGTAGCTGTCGGATCTTATTCTCTCTGAATAGATATATGGAACTAGATATGACCGTTGGCATCCATTCCTATTGGCCCAACAATTATATTCAACCTATCAATAATATTGGCCCAACAAGCTTTTCAATTTGGCCCACATTATATCAATCGTAAATCTTTCTTAATTTCCATATGCTCACGTAAAAAGCTAAGATTGTGACAACTTATTTCTCAACACCCACCCTCAATCTTAGTGATGGATACTCAGGTTAGGAGAAGTTATCATAAGGAATGCTCTCACCAATAAAAGGATTAAATGCAACAAAACACCTTGATCCAAGTGAACCAAATATTTCCCGTCAAGCAAGAACCAAAACAAGAAGCTGTTGGCAGCAAAGAATCAAGATTTCTAACAAACACAAAACCAGATCCAGTTGACTTAGATTTAACATGAGAAATATCTCCATCCAATGAATTCCATGTGACAATGCAATTGCCTTTGCTATAAGAATCCCGACTCCTTATAACAGCAAGCTCCAGAATATGGTGCAAAGCTTTCAAAGCGCAGGACAATGATAGCAGCAACATTGAACCAAAATTTGTCATCAAAAGATGTAAAGAGTAGAATTTGAGCTTATGTGTGTGTTTTAGTGTGTGTCAATGACGGTTTCTAGAGAGAGAAAGTAGAGAGAGAAAGTAGAGATATCAGGGAAAGATTGCTTAGCATTATGGGGTAAAAAGGTTACAAAGTTCATTATGGAGGGGGTTTATATACATATGACTAATTTACACTAAGCCCCCTTCTATACTTAGACATTTACATTCTAAGTACAAATATACAACAAGTAAACAAATCACCTACTACATTTATATTTCTAACAATCTCCCCCTTAGTAGTGATTTGTAAAAAATATCCAGTCTTTGTTTATCTTCAAGCTCTTGTATTCGGTCTGTCTTTGTTTGGATGCCAGAACCAGTTTTCTCCTTCCGGTCTGTCATTTGGAACAATCATATTATCTTCAAAGTTTCTTGGTGGAATATTCTGTGGACCTGGAAGATGACTGGGCTCGTACTTGATCCAACAACCTCCTCTTCGACGTACGACGTACTTAGGCTTCTGAACATTCTTTGCTTCTCTCATCATTCTGATGTTGTCTCTGTACTCGAGTCTTTGATTAATCTTGGAGATTGCTTTATCAAATACTTCCTTTTTCTTTTTATCTTGCTCATCTTCTTTCAAACACAACAAAACATTCTTACAAAACTCTAATGTTCCATCTGAATAAGAAGCAAGTTCATCCATACGAATGAAAATCTTCTTCTTCTTGCTATTCAACAAGACAACACCGAAGGATGGTTCTTCTATGACATGACCAATACTGAGCTGTTCGATGTCTCCGGTGTAAAGACTTTGATCTGGATATGGTACATTAATCTTTCTCTTAACAACTTCAAAACCAATTTGAAAGTCTTCCAATGAAGCGTATTGAATGCAGCTTGACATGTATCTTTTAATAACTTCAAAGGCAATAACATCTTCTTTGTATCTTTGCATTGCATTCAAGAAATGGTTGTAGAGAAAAATAATGTCATCTACTGGCAGCAACTTGAACTGAGCTTCTATGAATCTGTACATCTTATTGTTGTCTCTTTTCACATGGTAACAAGGGACAGAGATAGAAACCCTTTTAACCAAGATTACTCTGACAAGCACCAAAATCTTGTGGTTTCTTTGTTCTTCGAGAAGCTTTGGATTGTATTGCTTAGTGAGTTTAAGAAGCTCTTTGTATTATTCAAATTGCCTTGCTTCCTTAAACTTGTACATCGAATCCAACTCTGGTCTCTTCGTTTTGGTCACTTTGGTAGCTCCACAAAAGATCGGATAAGCTCTTTCTTCCAGAAATCTAGACTTCTTAGCTGCCTAATTTGGCTTAACACCCAGAGCAACCATTCTTTCTTTATCCCTCAAGAAGTATCCCCGATTAATAAACCTCATTTGTTCTTCAGTCAATTCTGTTGGAAAGTAATCAGGAAGAACTTCCTCGGATATGATTGTTTCTTTCAACACTTGTTTATATGTTGACTTCTTGAAATTCTGAGATGCAGCTTCAGGTGTCTTTCTCAATTCATCAAAACTATTGAAGTCTTCAAAAGTGTAATGTTGTGGAGTTGTGAAACCATGAGTAGATGATTCTCCAACTTCTTTTCTGCTGAAGAACCTGTTTCAAAATAATCAAAGTCTGGAAATTCTTCAAACATTGGTTCTTCATCAGCTTCTACATTTGCTGGAGTCTCAACTATTTCCGGCTCATCCAATATTACATTATCTTTTCTTGCCTCAACTTCTGCTTCGTTTTCAGCATATTCCACAATTTCATTTTCTATGACAAACCCTTCTTCTTCATCAACTACAACATTTTCATTCTCTTCTTCTTTTTCTTCATCACTATCTGCTCCAAAAACTTCATTAAACTTTCTTTTGATTTCAGCAACTCTTGCAATCTCCTCTGGATCATCTTCATTGTTTCTTTCATTAAATCTTTCAGTGAAATCTTTAACTATTTGATTAACTTCTCTTTGAGTTTCATCAGCAAGTTCTTTCCATCTTTTATCGGATCTAGCTCTAACAGCAGCTAATCTTTCAATTTCAGCTTGATCCTCTTCTATATCATCTTGGTTTCCACCCTCAGTTCTTTCTTCCATTACTACATCCTCAACATTTACATCAACTCTTGCCGAAGAATTATCAATATTAATTTGACCTTCTCCTTGGTTCTCCCCCTCGGGGTGATCATCAGAATCAGGATCATTCCGTCGAGAAGCAACCGAGGCCGGTCGGCAAGATTCTAACGCTAACAATCTTAACTCAAATGCAGAAAGTTTTGCATCGTATTCAGCTTTCTGAGATTGAACTTGATCTTGTAAAGCTTTAACTCTTCTTTCATTAGCAACTTCTCTTTCTCTTACCTCAAGAGCATTCAACACGCCTCTTTCAGTTACAGTCAACAAATCACCCTCAGACCGTAAGATATTCAACAAAACTTCACATACAGAATCTTTGGTTGGTTGATTTGTTGATGTTGATGGAATTTGATTCGGTGTTGGTGTTCTTTGTGTTGGTGTTTGAGATGGAGGAACCAACCCGGAGGTTGTTTGCACACTTGTAGTGTGACCTAAATTCAGCGAAGCTGATTCAGGATTTCTTGCGGATCCTCGGGTTACACCCTCACCAGCAGTTTCAGATTCATGGGCTTTGCAACCCGAATCAAGTTGTGTCCTAGACTGTGATAAATCACTGTCCGGGACTTGCTGTTGTTGGGAAACACCTCTAACAACACCGGGGTCACTGAGAATGCCCGTTAATATAGTCTCAGGTTGATCCTGAGGAACAGCAGTGTCACTACGGTGTTCATACTGTCCCCCAGTCTCGGTTCGAGAACTGTTACCTACGGCTAAAGCTGGCCTGATGTTAGCTAAGGCAGGATTTCCAAGCTGTCCTTGAGGGTCACACAAAGTGGGTCCCTCTCCGCTTGTTTCGGCAACAGTACTAAACTATGCTTGTGAATCCGTGTGCCTAGGAGATCTAGACTCTTGTGCACGAAATGAAGTCGAGAGGTGGGGTTGTTCCTCTCTATTTTCAACACTCTCATCCTCCAAATGAGGAGAGTGTGGTGAACGTGGCTGTTCCCCGTGCGTTTGTGAGACTAACTCCTGTTGTGAGGAGTTAGAATGGCGAGGAAAGTTCAGTGCAAGCGAGAATGGGGAGTTCTTGACTTCTACCCTAGGGTTGACATCCCGGTTAGACACATTGGTTTCAACTATCGGAGGGCCAACGTTTTCTTTATGCCCTTGTCCTAACCCGGACCTCTCAACCTCTCTGGTATTTTCAACTCCGCCCTCATTCCCTCCTTGTTCCTCCTGCACATCTGCATATCCTGTGCTAACATTCTCATATTGCAATTCAGATAATACATTATCAACAATTCTTGTTACTTGTTCAGCATCAAATTCAGTTGAGGCACCAACTTGTTCATTCAAATCTGCTGAGGTAGATTCATATCTTTGGCTTGCAGATTTAGACGACTTATGTTTCCTTTTTGATTTCTTCTTTGATGATGGCTTTCGACCAATCATTTTAAATCGTCTGCCTGGTGGTGGAGTTGGTTCATCAGGTAATGCTGAAGCAAGCAGTGTAGGATTAAGTACGTGCAATAAACGAGGTGGTGTTAGAGTTGGTGGATTTGGTGAAACAACGGATGGTATTGGTGTAGATTGAGAAGGTGAAGATTGTGAAAATTGAACGGGTGGTGGAGATTGTGTTGTTTGAATGGGTGGTGTTGATTGAGAAACAAGTGAAGAAATTGGTTCAGGTGTAGCAACTTCTTGCTCAAACATAACTCTTTTGTATTTCCTTTTCTTCTGCTCAGAAGTCCCCTCATCACTAACCCCTCTTTTTCTTTTAGATGACCTAGGACCCTCACTTGGCGACCTATTCACAGCTTGGGTAGGAATCTGTCGGTTTTCAGATCTCATTGTTGTGGCTAACCACTCTCTATAAGCCCTAAGGTGAGGACTCTGAGCAGGAACCAAGTTAAGCAGAAATGGTGGAATCGGAAAAGGTCTTGCAATTTCACTTCCTGTGCCTCGTATGCGCATGTTTGACTTATACATTGCAATGACACATTTGAAACTGTTTTCCAACTTTGGAATTTCTTCAACATTATCAAGTACGTCTTCGATTATCAAAGTGAAGAATCGAATATAAGGAATGTATTTTCTTTCTTGAACATCCTTTCCTTTCACAACTTGTCTCATTTTGTCCCACACAATCTTTGCAAAATCACATTTAACATTGTGTGTGACAGCATAGTATATCGACAGTGAGTGTTTTGTCATGGTATCAATCCCCTTCTGAGATGGCATCAGACAGGTGCTTAAGACATTATACATGGTATGCCATAATGTAGCCACATTCATCCTTTTAAAATCCCTCATGGATGTCAATTCCCCTTCATATCCCAAAGCATGTACAGCAGACAACATTTCATCAACTGATTGCAACTCTTCATACTCTTCTTGTTCAGGAAAACCAATGATCGATCTGAATTCATCTAGTGTGAATTGGCAGTTAAACTCATTCTCATCTGATTAAAGAGTATATCTAAAGTATTCTTCTTGATTATGTCTTTTATTGCCTTTCACAAACTCAATTGATTCCCACAACTCAAATATGTACTTTTCGGGAATAATTGCACCACTAGTCAAAGCAGTTTCCAATGGATGATGGCTTAGAATCTCTGTTATAATTGGGAATTTGGATGTGAATGGTATATGAAGAGCTTGATTGGCTTGCATCTTCATAGTTGCACCTTCTTGGAACATCACCATCTTTGTTTTTATTATTTTTCTGAAAAGACAAACTGACCAAAGTTTTGACCAGAAAATACACTTTAAACACAGAAAAAATAAAAACACAATAACATTTAATGAACACAAAGACAATGTTTCGCACATATATCAAAAATGAGAAAACAAAGTAGTACACAAAGGCGTTCGATACCTTGCTTCTCACCCTAATATATATACGAAACATGACGATATATAGAATCACATAAGTATTAAAAGATAAGAAAACAAAGGTAGTACACAAAGGCGTTCGATACCTTGCTTCTTACCCTTAACACTTATGAACTACTATATAGACAAACACAATACACACATACATACATTTTAAAAACAACACAAAAAAAACTTAAATAAAAAAAATTCAAGTTTAACTGTTTGCCGAGAAAAAACCTCGGCAAATGGGGTTTTCAAAAAAAAAAATTCTCAAAATTTTGCCCAGAAAATAATAAGGAACAAAAATTGATTTTGGCAAAAACTTTGAAAATTATCATGATTTGCCGAGCAAAAATCTCGGAAAACACGAGAAGGAAGCAGGTCAGGGACCAAGTCATCGAGTGTTGAAGTGAAATCTCGTAAACGTCGAGCAAAAATCTCGGCAAATGAGCATTTCAGACTCGACTTCATTGAATATATGAAATTTCCTTTGATTTAATCAACAAGAGTGTTGACAAATGTTAAAGAAAAATTTCAATGGCAAAATGTGCATTTGCCGAGATAAGATCTCTGCAAATGGCACATATAGAATTCAAGACTTAAGAAAAATTTTCACAAAATGCTGATTTGCCGAGATAAAATCTCTGCAAATCGGCAATTTAGGACTTTGAAAATTTTGACTCGTGAAAAGCATGCATTTGCCGAGCAAAAACCTCGGCAAATGGCCTTTTTGATTTGAAAATTTTGTTAAGACAAAATATTCACAAGTTTTGTTTGACCAACAAAATTTTGAAGAATTTGAGACAAACATCCATTTGCCGAGCAAAAATCTCGGCAAATGACCCTTTTTGGTCAGAAATTTTGTTAAGTCAAAATGTGTAAATGAGCAACCAAAGCATTTGCCGAGAAAATATCTCTGCAAATGGCTTATTTGTGACTTAGAAAATCTTGACTTGTGAAAAACAAGCATTTGCCGAGCAAAAACCTCGGCAAATGGCCTTTTGGACTGAAAAACTAATAAGTCAAAAATTTGAACATGATTTTCAAAACATAGCATTTGCCGAGATAAAATCTCTGCAAATGGCTTATTTGTGACTTAGAAAATCTTGACTTGTGAAAAACAAGCATTTGCCGAGCAAAAACCTCGGCAAATGGCCTTTTGGACTGAAAAACTAATAAGTCAAAAATTTGAACATGATTTTCAAAACATAGCATTTGCCGAGATAAAATCTCTGCAAATGGCTATTTCATGACTAAGTAAAAATTCGAACATTTTGAGAAAACGATCATTTGCCGAGATAAAATCTCTGCAAATGACCTTTTTGAATCAAATGGTTGACAACAACATTATGAACAGGTTTTGCCAGTTTTATGAAGATTTGAAGAATGAGAAGAACAAAATATAACATTTGCCGAGCAAAAACCTCGGCGAATGGTATAAATCTTCAAAAACAATTTCATACCCAGCCCTTTCATGATCAAACCCAGAAAATTCCAAAACTTATGCAGATTAAGAAACTTAAAACAGATAAACACATAATATTATCCCTAATCATGCATCTAATCTTCATAATAACACAAATCACAACTTCACAATAAGCATAAAAGTCATCACATTTCACCTTGGCATTTACTCAAACAGTTTAAGTGCAAAATGAATACAAGATATTTTTACCTTAAACCCGATGATCTGAAGAAGAAATGAGATGAATTATTCCACAAAGATGATCACCAATTAAAACCCACTTTGATTATTATGAGTTAGATGAAAAATATTGAATGATTGATGTGAAGTTTGATCGGTTTTGAGAGAAAATAAAGAGATTATTTTGATTTTGATTTTGAATTTGAAAGTGAATTATTTGGCCCGCCCATTTTCTATTTAAACTCAATTTCGGGTCGCGGGTCTGGGTTTGACCCGCGTGCCAACCCGGATTCCGATTGGTCTTGGGCTAAACAATTCAGTTGGGTTCAATGTTTTTGGACTTTTTCAACATAACAACCAAAATAAAATCACAAACAATTAAAAATAATAAAAAATTTCAGACCAACAAAACAAACAACAAAAAAAATTGAAAAACAAATT
Source organism: Erigeron breviscapus (assembly GCA_034093135.1). Lineage (NCBI taxonomy): Eukaryota > Viridiplantae > Streptophyta > Magnoliopsida > Asterales > Asteraceae > Erigeron > Erigeron breviscapus. Next base: position 93,014,296 of record CM067172.1, read on the forward strand.
AAAAAAAATCTTTTTATCCTTTTTAAAATTTCTAATTTTGTATTTGGTTTTTCAAATTTAAAACAAACACACATAAAAAAAACTTTTAAACAAGAAAAAAAAAAATTTCAACATACTAGAAAAATAAACAAACAAATATTTTCATTCATTGCACACTCCCCCTCAAATTAAGCATATATCAAGAAAAAAAACAAAAAATAAAAAAAATAAAAAAAATAAAAATTGATTAGATGATTGATAGATAGAATTCAAGGTTTTAGGTAGAATTTGATTGATAGATATTGATTGAGGATAATTCATAGTGTTTGGTTGTTCAAAAGATCATTAGTTTAGGTGAAGAGAGTGAATAATTATCGTGATAAGTTGAAAGATTGTTTTGAGAAAGTTAAAGGATTGATTCGAGATCGAGTATATTCAAGATGATGTACATGGTCGATATTTGAAAGATTTATTGAATAATTGACCATTTGTTTGATGATTAGAAAAGTTTGAGATTAAATGAAGATTGTTCTTTTGATAGATACTTGGATTGTTAAAGATTCATAGTTTGATATGATTGTTCATTTGAGGGGGAGAAATAGTAAACTCATGAATTGTTAAATATGCTCCGAAATGGTTGTTTGTTCGAGGGGGAGCAAGAGATTAAAGATTTGTTATTGAATAATTTGCTCCGAGATAGTTGTTTGATTGAGGGGGAGCAAATGTTTATTGATCAAAGAATCAAGTGCTCCAAGATGTTTATTGATTCAGAGACAAGTTAGATCAAGAATTGAAGTTTTAAAGTCAAATCAAATTTCCGCATTCCAAAACCAAGCTTCCGAAATGCCAAGAGATTTCAAAGTCAAAACCAAGCTTCCGCAAAGCCAAAAGAATTCAAAGTTAAATCAAGCTTCCGCAATACCAAAAGAATTCAAGGAATACAAAGTCAAAACCAAGCTTCCGCATGCTTCTCAAAGTTCAAGTTACTTCTCCAAGCAACATCAAGTTGAAATCAACATTCAAAAGTTCAAGTTGTGAAAGCTCAAAAGCTACAAAGATTTCAAAGATGCTTCCAAAGTATTCAAAGTTGCAAGAGAAGATCAAGATTTAATAAGTCATCGTCAAATATATTTGTTTGTTGAGAAGATTCAAAGTCAAGGTTGATACAAGACATTGAAGACAATGAGAAAGCTTCAAAGTCCAATCAACATTGAAGATTTTCAACAAATGGGCTCATCATGTTATTTAAAGACCGAAGACGATGCAACATTTACAATTCAACACCAAGGGGGAGATTGTTAGAAATATAAATATGGTGTTTAATTGTAATTTCTAGTATTGGAAGGGGTATTAGTGTTAAGTTAGTGAAATGTATAAATACTCCTTCCTAAGTCATTTGTAATTAACCCTTGCCATAATAAACACACACTTACTTATTTTCTCTCTCCTCCCTATCATCTTCAACCTCCCTTTCACACACAAACACACTTTTCACACACTAACCTAAATCCTCCATTAAACCTTCAATTAAGCTCAAATTCATGAATTTCGAACAAAATCGGTTTTCGAAATGATTACGGATCGTTCGGATACACCGATTATGCTCTGATACCAATTGTTATAAACTGAAATGAGCTTAATTGAAGGTTTAATGGAGGATTTAGGTTAGTGTGTGAAAAGTGTGTTTGTGTGTGAAATGGAGGTTGAAGATGATAGGGAGGAGAGAGAAAATAAGTAAGTGTGTGTTTATTATGGCAATGGTTAATTACAAATGACTTAGGAAGGAGTATTTATACATTTTACTAACTTAACACTAATACCCCTTCCAATACTAGAATTTACAATTAAACACCATATTTATATTTCTAACATGATCTATAAAGTGTTTTCCAGTAACTTAAAATTTTTAGACTAAATCAAAACAAGTGTTTTTCAAGCATACAAAATTGTATAGATAGAAGCTTGAAAAACCTTGCATTATTTCTAAACAAATAGGGGGAATTTGTTAGGTCCAGATTTACTGGACTCGCTCCAAACTTGACGACTGGAGCGACACTGAAGATTTGTTCAGAAATAATGGAAGGCCAGTGAGCAAAATACTTGTATAGGAAATCTGGAATCCTCCAGATTAGCTCACTGGACTTCACCCCAGTCCAGATCTATTCTACTGAAGACATTCTCACTGAAGTCAAATACTGAAGTTAGAATAAAGAAGACTGACAAATGGCGGAGTCCACTGGAAGTCTTACCAGATCTACGACTGGAGCTTTGTCAGTGTTCTAGACCTTACAAGTCTGAACACTGATTACGAGGAATTGACTTTTTGCCTTTACACACTTTTCAAAGAACATTCCACTTGTCTTTACAAGAGTGCTTACGTGTGTAAAGGTGGTTGGTTAAAAGGATAATTAGTCATAGTGATGTGACTTTATCCTTGTACCTTAACCAATGCATTTAATGACCTTGTCGGTTCATTAAATGCATGCAACCATATTTGTACGGCACAAATTCACTGATGAATTTGTTTGTCTATAAATACAAAGTCATTTCCTTGTTAAAATTACTTCTAGCAATTAAGGTGAATTTGTCTAAATACTCTCAATCGTAACAGGGATACTTCACAACTTTAAGTATCTCGATCTAAAGAGTTTATTCAGCAAATATAGATCATTTGTAATTCATAGGTTGTTAGGATACTTACATATTTGTATTATCTTGATTCCGCACAACCTTGTATTTTATTTAACATCATAAATAAAATACACTTGAAAATATTACATTGTGTTCCACCTTTACTTTAAGTCTTGTATTACTTTGTTTATATACTTGCATTTATATTCAAGTAATACTAGTCCAAATCTAGTGCATATTAGACTTGTATTCTTTACTATCATACCATGACCTAGCAAGAGTTATTCATAGACAAACAACTAAAATAATACTTGCATTCAACTAGTAACTAAGTCAAATTTCTATTAGACTTGTATTCTTTACTATCATACCATGACCTAGCAAGAGTTATTCATAGACAAACAACTAAAATAATACTTGCATTTAACTAGTAATACTAGTCCAAATCTAGTGCATATTAGACTTGTTGTATTTTACACTATTGGGTTAAACCATCAAGTGAGGGACTTTACACTGTGAATAACCTGCGAACACAACACAACAAACAAAAACCTTAATAGCACCTGGGGTACAATTAAAGTAAACTAAAATAAAATAAAGCAAGTAACTTCTCCGTGCAAAGCACGAAAAAGGATCGATTCACAGAATCTCAACCAAAAGTACTTAAAATCAATCCCCGGCAGCGGCGCCAAAAACTTGATGTGTGAAATCTAGTTTAAAATTTATAACAAGATCTACCGCTAACTGACTACAACACACTTACGGGCAGTGTACCCGTTCGTTTGTAATATAGCTAACTGGCAAGACCAGGATCGAACACAAGGACTGATTGTTGTACTAAAGGTTGTAAAAATGTGAAACAAGTAAAAAGTTTGGTGTGACCGAATTGTCACTTTGCGATTCTGAAAACTATGTAATCGACAAGTAAAATAAAGTACTCAACCGGTATCAATCGAGAGCACGCGAAAAGAGTTTGAGTTGTAAACAAATAAGTAAAAAGCCATCTATGTCGAATCCGCTAAGCAAAAAGTCTAGGTTGCATATAGGTTAAGATCAAAATTCATATGTGTTGGTGATAATAATCGTGATAAGACAAAAACACAACCGGGTGCACTCCGTTTGTAAAATCGACTCGATCACATATTCAATCCAATTTCTTGCAACAAGTGGTACCACCAACCCTATTACAATTCCTCGAACTAACTAGTTTGTTTGATTATTTAAATAACAATTTTTATCTTTGTGAAAGAAACGTGGTACCACCAACCGTTAAATCCACTTAACAAAGTAATTTCTATTAGACTTGTATTCTTTACTATCATACCATGACCTAGCAAGAGTTATTCATAGACAAACAACTAAAATAATACTTGCATTCAACTAGTACCACTATCGAAGAACACAAATATCACCAAGAACACAAGTTTAAGTAGAAGAAATCACTTCATAAAGATCTTGACAAAATGTTAAGTAAAACCAACTTGAATTCAAAATATTATGCAACCATAACTAATTGTTTCACTTCATCTTCATAGATGTATAGAGATTTAGCTACTCATAATGAAAAGAGCTAAAAATTCAAATAAAAAGGAGAACATAGTGTACCAAATGTGAAGTAATAATCCAAATCGAGGTTACAACCGAGCTACAATCACTAATCAAGAGCCAAAATTAATCTTCAAGTCTTCAAAATAGTTTGGATGATGAAAAACCCTTGAAAAACCTTAAAAATTGGCTGGAGAAAAAGTATGGAGGCTGGAGTGTCCAAGATTAGGTTTAGGGTTGAGTGGGGTTTGGTATTTATACCCCAGGAGAGAGAAAGTCGAGCTGTCAGACGGATTTCGCGCGCGAGGGCCAATGGTCGCGCCGCGATGGGTGCAAAAACTGGAGCATTTCAATCCAGGGACTTTTGTCGCGTCGTGATATCCACATATCGCGCCGTGAGGCTAAATTTGTGAAGGATCGCGCCATGAGTTATCCAGGTCGCGCCGCGAGGAATGCCAGTTTTGCCATTTCAGCTTCGTTCTTCATCGTTAGTGCATATGGACCATTCTTAAGCTATTTTCTACCAATTATGAGCGATGTACCTGCTGTAGACCTGAAATCACTAGCAAATACCATAAAGCACCACAAAACATGTATAAATGGCTAATAAACGTGTCTAAAACGTCCAAATAAGATGTGGGAAATATGTATATATTGAGACACATCAGCGATCGAAAGAAATATATTTGGTATCTTGACAGTGCTGCTGGCAGGACAATGACCGGATGTAAGACCCTGCTGGAGGAGTTCACAATTTCTGATGGACCCTCCATTACTTTTGGAAATGATGGTTGTGGAAAGACTGAGGGGTATGGTGTTCTGAACAATGGACAAGTCAAATTCAGACGGGTGGCTTATGTAAATGGTTTGATATATAACCTAATAAGTGTCAGCCAACTGTGTGATGATGGCTATCAAGTACTGTTCAATATTGCTCAGGGCATCGTATTCAACAAGGACTGGAAGGTGGTATTGATTGCTCCCAGAAGAGGAAATGTGTATGTAATGGATATGGAAAGCTCTTCTTCAGAGCAGTGTTTTTATACTCAAGTTGATGAAGACACAAACTGGTTATGGCATAAAAGGCTATCCCATTTAAATTTCAAAAATATTAATAAGTTGTCTGGAAAACAACTGGCAGATGGGATACCTTCAGTTTCCTTCAAAAAGGAAATGTGTATGTAATGGATATGGAAAGCTCTTCTTCAGAGCAGTGTTTTTATACTCAAGTTGATGAAGACACAAACTGGTTATGGCATAAAAGGCTATCCCATTTAAATTTCAAAAATATTAATAAGTTGTCTGGAAAACAACTGGCAGATGGGATACCTTTAGTTTCCTTCAAAAAGGAAAGGTCATGTCCAGGATGTGAAATGGGAAAGCAGAAACTTGCCAGTTTCAAGACCAAGCAGAATTTCAGCATATCTGAACCACTTCATATGCTTCATATGGATCTCTTTGGTCCAGTGAATGTTCAGATTCGTGCTGGTAAAAGATTTACCCTGGTGATTGTTGACGAATACTCCAGATTTTGTTGGGTAATCTTTCTCAGGTCTAAAAGTGAAGCTGCTGCTGAAATCATCACTCTTATCAAGCAGATTGAACTCAAGTACAAGCGAAAAGTGTGTCAGTTAAGAAGTGATTATGGAACAGAATTCCAGAATGCAACTCTTGAGAAATTCTCTACTGACACTGGCATTTCTCAGAACTTCTCTTCAGCACGCACTCCAGAGCAGAATGGAGTGGTAGAAAGGAAAAATCGAACGCTGATAGAAGCTGCCAGAAGTATGCTTGCTGAATTTGGTCTTCCTACCAGTTTCTGGGCTGAAGCAATTGCAACTGCTTGCCACACCCAGAATCGATCAGTGTATGTGAAGCGACACAAGAAGACATCCTATGAAATATTAAGAAATAGAAAACCAAATATTGGTTATTTTCACGTTTTTGGATGTCCAGTATACATCCTAAACGACTCCAGTCAGCTAGGAAAATTTGATGCCAAAGCTGATGAAGGATATTTCTTAGGATATTCAGACATTCGCAAAGCCTTCAGAGTCTACAACAAGAGACTGCAGAAGGTACAAGAGTCAATACATGTCACATTGGATGAATCAAATAATGCAATCAATAAGAAGCCAACCCTTGATTCTCCCCCAGTAAATCCAATTGTCTTCTGTGAATCTGATCCTATCAACTACAATAAAGATTCATCTGAAGAAGTTTCCAGTCATCCTGACTTGGAACCAGTTCAAAAGAAGATAACCCCCACTAGTACTCCTTTTTATCCTTCAATAAGCTTCAAACTACCCTCTGAACTTATTATTGGATCAGATGTTCGTACTACTTCCCCAGTATCAGTCTCAGTTGAACCTAAACCAGTACTTCAAGAAATGCCTTCAAATGAAGAATTTCATGATGCAAATCGTGATCTTACTGATTCAGATGAAGATGTTGAAATAGTCTGGCAAGATCCTCCTCCTGAAGCAACACCAGAGGAGACTCAACTGAACTCTTGCACTGATGTTGTTGTGAGCAATAATCCTGGTCATTACTCTAAGTGGACAAAAGCTCACCCTATTGATCAGATCATAGGTGACTCCAGTAGAGGGGTTCAGACCAGAAGAGCCTCCAGTGAACAATGTTTATACGTCAGCTTCTTATCACTGGTAGAACCGAAGAAGATTGACGAGGCTATGGAAGATCCAAGTTGGGTGATAGCTATGCAAGAGGAGTTACACCAGTTTGAGAGGAACAAGGTATGGTATCTGGTTCCTCCTCCAGTTGGAAAGAAAGAACCAATTGGAACCATATGGGTCTTCAGAAATAAGGTAGATGAAGATGGTCATGTTATCAGAAACAAGGCCAGATTGGTTGCCCAGGGGTATTGCCAATCAGATGTTGATTTTGATGAACCATTTGCTCCAGTGGCTAGACTTGAAGCGATCAGAATTTTCTTAGCATTTGCTGCTCATCATCAATTCAAGGTCTACCAGATGGACGTAAAGAGTGCCTTTTTGAATGGAAAATTAGAAGAAGAAGTTTATGTCAGACAACCACCAGGTTTCATTGATGAAAAACATCCCCACTGGGTATATCGTCTGGACAAAGCACTTTATGGTCTCAGACAAGCTCCACGTGCCTGGTATGATACTCTGACTAAACACTTGTTGAAAAATGGTTTTAAAAGAGGTGCAATTGACAATACCTTATTTATTCTTCGTGAAAAAGGTAATCTTCTGTTGGTACAAATTTATGTTGATGATATAATTTTTGGGTCTACTGATGAAAACATGTGCAAGAAATTTTCTAAAATTATGTCATCTGGATATGAGAAGAGTTTAATGGGTGAATTAACATATTTTCTAGGACTCCAGATTAAACAAACCAGAGATGGTATTTTTATTAATCAAGAAAAATATGTTAGAGATCTTTTAAAGAAATATGATATGAACTCTTCACCATCTAAACCTACTCCAATTTCTGCACCACTGACACTGGACTCAGATCCAGATGGAAAACCAGTGAACCCCACTGTCTATAGAGGCATGGTTGGTTCACTAATGTATTTAACTGCCAGTAGACCAGATATTATGTTTTCAACATGTTTATGTGCCAGATATCAGTCTAATCCAAAAGAATCTCATATGCTTGCTGTAAAGCGCATACTGAAATACCTTAAGGGTGTACCCAGTTTGGGTCTTTGGTATCCCAAAGGCTCAGGCATGGATCTAATGGGTTATTCAGATTCAGATTATGCAGGTTGTAAGATAGACAGGAAATCCACTACTGGTGGATGTCATTTCCTTGGTGGCAAACTGGTCAGCTGGACCGGTAAGAAGCAAACTTCGGTTTCATTATCCACTGCTGAGGCTGAATACGTGTCTGCAGCCAGTTGTTGTGCTCAGATACTCTGGATGAAGAACCAGTTGCTTGATTGTGGTATTAAATATTCAAAAACTCCCATATTTTGTGATAATACCAGTGCCATTGCTATCTCAAACAATCCAGTCATGCACTCAAAGACAAAGCACATCGATCTCAGGTATCACTTCATTCGTGATCATTTATGAAAAATAACATAGAACTCCATTTTATTCCCACTGACAAACAACTCGCTGACATTTTTACCAAACCACTGGATGTAAAAACATTTGAATATCTTGTTGGTGAGTTGGGAATGTTGAACCCTTAATCTGGAACCTTGTTATGAACGCCTTTGTGACACTGGCAGGGTTCTTTGATTTCCGGATTTATAAATCTATACCAGCTTAGCTATCGAATGCCTTTGTGATACTATCTTTGCACTGATAGATTTATGGATCACCATTCCAGGGGGAAGACTCAGACCATATATTTTTGTCCTTAAAATGTTTTTAATTTCAGGGGGAATTTATTTTCCCACTGGAAGAAATATTTCTGGAAAATATCACTGGTACATTTCTGGAAGTCCTCTAGAGTACCATTAGTGCATACTTCACTGGCATAATCCACCAGTGATCCTGGAGTGTCCATTCAACCTCCAAATGCACTAAAATGAGTCATGGTATGTCAGTCATAATATTTTAATACTTGGTCATTGTGTATGTCACGTAAGCAAAACTTTTGAATGGACAGTTACTGTTTATCCTACGTGGCATGTCATTTTTCAAACTTAATGATGGATATTTTACCTTGGGAAGATAAAAAGTGCAAGTTGGTTATTTTTGTGGGCTGTCAAACTGTCATACATTTATGTGAGATGGGATGAATTAAATACGGATGTCAAAACCGATCAAAATTGTTTTGAATAAATTCAAATTAACCATTTTGAATTCCATTTTCTCTCTCCTCTATAAATACCCTTATTTACTTTCACTTTTACTTCATCTCGAAAAATCATTTACTCCCAAATCTTCAAAATTTCTTCATTTACTTTATTCTTCATTCAATTCCAATCATCACTCTCTTTCATCATAAATCGTTCAATAAAAACCCTAAAAAGCTTTAAAACATCATATTTTCTTTCTTTTCTGGGTTATTTTATTTGTATAAAATGGCCCCTCGACAATCAAATTCGAATAAAAATCTTCTCGCTGCCACTTATGCTCTCCGGCCGCCGTAAAAAGAGCACCTCATATTAATCTAGAAGCATCAGCCATCAGAATCAATATGAATAATTGGATGGCTAAACTCTCCAGTACCACTCATGAACCCACTTCCCTCATTGGACGCTTAACTGCTTTCTTTCTAAGCTGTGCATTATATGGTGCTCTTACCCTAAATCCAGGGAATATGTACCATGAGTATTTGTGTAAATTTTGGTACACAGCTAGATATATTGAAAAAGATGAAGCAATTCGCTTTACACTGAAACAAGGCACCAGGACCTTCTTTCTCACTGCTGATTCTCTTAGAGATGCTCCTCCATTAAACTACCTGGCTGAGAATGAAATGGCCATAACACTTCCCTCTGGCATCAATTTGAGGGATGTGTGCAGGCAGATGGGCCATACTGATATTTTGGATGAGCATGGCCAATTAACAAGAAAAGGCACCATGTACATGAGCAAACTTACAGACTCATGGAGATACTTCTTCACTCATCTTGTCGAGTGTTTGGGAGGCAGTTCTGGAGGGCTGGACCAGATAAATCAAACACAGCTCCAGATTGCATATTGTCTCTGGTTCGGGTATAAGGTTGATTTTGCTCAGATCTTCTTCGATGATCTTGTTGAGCAGATTAAGGTGAAAGGTAGAAAGGCCCATGTTCCATTTATTCGTTTCCTTTCACTTATTTTTAAAAGGGCTCTTCGTAATGATTATGATTATGAGTCAGATTATTTTTCTGTGTGTGAATATATGAGGGATTTGACTTCTTTAAAATCTTCTCCTGATGAGGTTGATATCCCTCAAAATATGCTTAACCATTTTAGAAATGATTCAACCGAAGCATCATCACCAGATGACTTGGAAGAGGCTCCAGGTGGGCTTCAAAATAATGAAGGACCCGCTGGAGTCCTCAATGCTGAAATGGTGCCACCAGAAACCCAGGTGGCTCCTGCCCAACAGCAGAATGTGAATGTTTTACCTGAAAACCCCTCCAGACGACCACGATCTGATAAACCTCGTCATCTTAGGAAAGTTAGAGATATGGCCCTCCAGATAGTGCCAATACTAGCCATCCAGATTCCTCCCAACATGAGTCTGGAGATGTCTTAAGGGAAAACATACAAGCAGCCACTCCCAATGTTCTTGTAGGGGGCAGTGGTGAAGAAAATAGAGGGTCAACCCAACCCTCCGTAGATTCCGTGTCAGCACAAACTGTTTTACATAGACATATTTCTGACACAACTCTTGCACAGACTGGGGTTACTTGAGCCTCACCTCTAGTGATTCCAGTCTCACATTCTTCGGCTGGTGATATTATGAATGAAGATAGTACTTTGATTATTGAAAATGAGAATGTTGAGCAGGAACAAAATGTTGAGCAGGATGCTCAGTTGGATTTGAATAGGGAGGCTGGTGATCAGACAGTTGGTGAAATTCTTGTTTGGGACGAAGCTGAGTCACCAATGTTTGATGGTAATAGTTTTGATGCTAATATGGATTTTCTAGGTGATGATGTTACAATGGAAGTGGAACAGTCATCAGATATGCCACCACCTCCAGAATCACTAAATGTTCCACCACCACCACCAGAATCATTAAATGTACCACCACCACCACCACACCACACCACCACCACCACCACCACCACCTAAATGTACCACCACCACCACCACCAGATATGCCACCACCACCACCAGAATCATTAAATGTACCACCACCACCACCACCATCCACCACCACCACCAGAATCATTAAATGTACCACCACCACCACCACCATTCCACCACCACCACCACCACCACCACCACCACCACCACCACCACCACCACCACCACCACCACCACCACCACCACCACCACCACCACCACCACCACCACCACCACCACCACCACCACCACCACCACCACCACCACCACCACCACCACCACCACCACCACCACCACCACCTCCACCACCACCACCACCACCAGAATCAGATATGCCACCACCACCTCCAGAATCACTAAATGTACCACCACCACCACCACCAGATATGCCACCACCACCACCAGAATCATTAAATGTACCACCACCACCACCACCAATCAGATATGCCACCACCACCACCAGAATCATTAAATGTACCACCACCACCACCACCATCCACCACCACCACCAGAATCATTAAATGTACCACCACCACCACCACCATTCCACCACCACTTCTTACCACCACCACCACCACCACCACCACCACCACCACCACCACCACCACCACCACCACCACCACCACCACCACCACCACCACCACCACCACCACCACCACCACCACCACCACCACCACCACCACCACCACCACCACCACCACCACCACCACCACCACCACCACCACCACCACCACCACCACCACCACCACCACCACCACCACCACCACCACCACCACCACCACCACCACCACCACCACCACCACCACCACCACCACCACCACCACCACCACCACCACCACCACCACCACCACCACCACCACCACCACCACCACCACCACCACCACCACCACCACCACCACCACCACCACCACCACCACCACCACCACCACCACCACCACCACCACCACCACCACCACCACCACCACCACCACCACCACCACCACCACCACCACCACCACCACCACCACCTCCAGAATCACTAAACCACCACCACCACCACCAGAATCAAATATGCCACCACCACCTCCAGAATCACTAAATGTACCACCACCACCACCACAGATATGCCACCACCACCACCAGAATCATTAAATGTACCACCACCACCACCACCACATTGCCACCACCACCAGAATCATTAAATGTACCACCACCACCACCACCATTCCGCAACACACTTCACTTCTTATTTCCACCACCACCACCACCACCACCACCACCACCACCACCACCACCACCACCACCACCACCACCACCACCACCACCACCACCACCACCACCACCACCACCACCACCACCACCACCACCACCAGCATCAAGAGTCCAGACACAAGTTCCCTTGGCAACCAGAATGGCTTCAGATCTTTCTCCTCCAGGTGGTCTCTCCACTTCTTCTTCTACCGAGGTCCAAAGCCTTTTGAATAAGGTGGCAGACCTGGAGAGATCACTCCAGTCTTCTACTCAGGTTGTTTCTGAATTTAAATCTCTATTATCAAATAATCTTGCTTCAGAAATGAACCTTTTTGCTGGTAATGAGAAGCTGTGTTTGAGAAGATGAATGAACTGGTACTGGCCACAAATAAAAATTCTGAAAATATTAAAGTGGCAGTCCAGGGATTAGAGGAAAAGCTGGTGAATTCTGTTCAGACTGCAGTGAAAGCTGAAGTTGCTCAACCACTGGCAGGTCTGACAGAAGAGGTTCAGAAGTTGACCACCAGGATTAGCAATGTTGAAATCAGGCCAACCCTTGACCAGAATTCTGTTATCAGCAACATCAGTGATGCTTGTGCCAGAAAATTTAGAGCTGATATGCTGAAGGAAATAACTGCAGAAATTTCTGGGTCAGTCCTTCGAAGTATTCAAGATGGGTTGTTGCCTCAGGTGGTCAATATGATTAATACTGAGATGCCAAAGCACTTGCCTCAAGAAATTCAAATTATCAAGAAGGAAGTGACTGAGCTCAGAAAGACTGTGAATATCACCACTCCAGTAGCAGGCAGAACGTTTGGGTCTTCAGACAGACATATGCTTGAACAGTTGTGGAAAGATCTCCAGTCAAGAACTGGTGATCATTCCAAGGGGGAAAATCTGAGAAGGTTGCTGCTACTGAGAAGGTGGTTGAAAAGAAGAAGGATTTGGCTGCTGCTATTGAGAAAGCCTTTGCAATTGAGAAAGTGACTGGTACTGATGCCAGTGAGCCCCAGTTTGAAGCATTCCCAGATATCACAACTACTCTGAAGTCAGTGAAAAGAAAGCAACATGTGATATCTGGAGGAGAGATTGAAACCACTGAGAGTTCCTCAGAGTTTCCTACTGTTGATGAAGATACTTCTAAGAGACTGGTGCAGGAGAGCATTATGATTGAAATTTACAAGAGAATGCAAAAAGATGAACTAATTAAACACAAAAATGAAATGACAAAAATGGGGACCCTTGATTCTTACAATGCTGGCAGGTTGGATGTGCACGTTGATGTGTATAAAAGAATGAAGGAAGACCCCAGAGTTCATCAATGTTTGGATGCTATGGATGATGTTTATGTTCGCTCCAGGTACTCTCTAGAAGAACAAACATATGATGCAGTGACTTATGGTGTCAGTGTGGTTGAGCTGATCAGACAAAGAAAGGAGAAACTGGTGAACCTCCAGAAGAAGGTCAGACAGAATGCTGCAGCTCTGGAAAACGAGTATAGAAAGAAGTTAACGGGATTGCACAAACTTCCAGCCAGACAGACCAAGGCTGCCAGAGATGCAGACCTCAGTACTTTCATTCCCTTGGACACTTCAAAGAGAATAAATCGTGGAGAAGTCCATTCTGCCATGGAACAAGTAAGAGTGTCCAAGGAAACTGAGGAAATGATCCAGGTTGCCAGAACTAGATCAAAATATGATGAACTGATGAAGTTCAGGGCAAACTCCAGAAAGATCATTGGTGCTGAAATCAAACTTGCCCAAAATCATGAGAAATTTACCAAGTTTGAAGTAAAGCTGACCAGAGAGGATGGGTTTGTGGATGAAAGGAAGTGTACTTCAGTTCAAGCTTTGGGTGGACTGAACTGAAGGAAATTGGTTTGACGTTAAAAGGGAAACCAGATGTAACTCCTGATGAGAAGGCCTTCATGAAAAGAATTCAATGGGTCCATCAGAAAAAGACTGACATGGAAGTTGCACTGGGAATTAGCTCAGCAAGTACTGCCCCTTCACCCAAGAGAAAGGCCACTGAAGATGCACCAGGACAAGCTTCAAAGAGAAGGGCCTGACTCTACTTTCATTTACTTGTATTTGTAATTTGATTTTCAATCAAAATTGTAACTTTTTATCAGTTGATGTCATGTAAATATAATTGCAATTTTTGATTCACAAGTAAGTGATCAGATTAAGTCTAAGTTAGAACTAAAAGATTAATAATGGAACACTGATGATCTATAAAGTGTTTTCCAGTAACTTAAATTTTTAGACTTAGTCAAATTCAAGTGTTTTTCAAGCATACAATTGTATAGATAGAAGCTTGAAAAACCTTGCATTATTTATGAACAAATAGGGGGAATTTGTTAGGTCCAGATTTACTGGACCCACTCCAGACTTGAAGACTGGAGCGTCACTGAAGATTTGTCTAGAAATAATAGAAGACCAGTAAGCATCTCACTTGTATAGGAAATCTGGAGTTCACCAGATTTCAGCTTACTGGACATCACTCCAGTCCAGATCGTTTCTACTGAAGACATTCTCACTAAAGTCAAAGACTGAAGTTTGAAGAAAAAAGACTGACAAGCAGTGGAGGCCACTGACAGTCTTACCAGATCTCCCAACTGGAGCTTTGTCAGTGTTCTAGATCTTACAAATCTGAACACTGATTACGAGGAATTGACTTTATGCCTTTACACGCTTTTACCCGGACAATCCATTTGTCTATTGATAGAAGTACAATACGTGTGTAAAGGTGGTTGGTTAAAAGGATGACAAGTCACATCAATATGACTTTATCCTTGTACTTTAACCAATGCATTTAAGGAATTAAAGTTGTTTCCTTAAATGTATGCAACCATATTTGTACGGCATAATAAATTCACTGTTGAATTTATTTGCCTATAAATACCAAGTCACATACCTCGTACAAATTACTTTTTGCAATTTGGTGAACTTGCTAGAATACTCTCGATCATAATAGTTATACTTCACAACTTTAAGTATATCGATCCAAGGAGATTATTTAGCAAGTATAGTTCACTTGTAATTCAAAGATTGTTTAGATAGTTACATACTTGTAATATCTAGGTTCCGCAACAATCTTGTATTTTGTTTAACATCAATAAATAAAATACACTTGAAAATTACATTTGTGTTCCACCATTTATTTACTTGCTTAATTATTGTTTTAAGTCTTTATTACTTTATTTATATTCTTGCATTTATATTAAAGTAATACTAGTCCAATCTAGTGCATACTTGACTTGTTATTTTACACTCGTGGGTTAAACCATCGTGTGAGGGACTTTACATTAGTATCAAACTCCATGATGTTTTAATATATTGAGGAGAGTAACCCGCGCTTCGCCGCGAGAATAAATTATTAATGACTTAAATATTTATTTTAATAATAATAATAATATGTTTATCTCATTCAAGTCAATATAAAAACTAAAAAATAAGTTGTCAAAAAACTAAACAATAGACTAACAACTAAACAGTTTAGCCAGCTAGTTATTTGTTTATCACAGTTCATGAAACACATTCACATTGAACTGTTATTTGTAATCTCGATAACGATACTCTTACAACAATGATATAACAACGTATCATGAATATAAGATTTAACAATATTATAATTTTTGAAAATGATAGCATAGTGGTATTTTGGTGGGTGGAATAAGGCATATGGACCATAAGATCATGAATTCGAATACCACAAAATGAGTTTTCTCATATTTACTGAGCTCCCTCATGAATTGGCATATTAGCGTTATCGCGTAGTGGGGATATGATTGAGTGATCCCCTAGTGGCACGATAATACTCTAGTGATTTGTCAGTTATCTGAATTTGTCGTTGAAAAATTATTAATAATGATATTTTGATAGAAATATAATATGTTACGAACATAAAATGTTATATATACAAAAAAAAAGTATTTAAATTAAGAAAATCGTAATTAAAAGAAAGAACTAAAAATTATACACTTTTATTGCTTGAAAATAAAATTATATAATGAAATAAGTTTGGGCTCATTGGGCCAAATCATTTCATAAGCAGAATCTCACGAATACGAATTGAAAAATTATCACACGCATTCCCGTACAGTGAAACCTCTATAAATTAATAATGTTGGGACCAACACATTTTATCAATTTAGCGAGATATTATTATATCGATAAATTAATAATTTATTAATTTAAAGAGGTTTTATGATGTAAATTTTGAAGAAGACATTCGTAAGTATGAGACCTTGATTACCGGTATACATTATCAACACAAAATAGATGTGAATCACTTGCTAGATTATGCTAGTGAATAATAAATATTATGAGGTTAAAAACATTAAAGAAATTGTGACGAATACCATTCAATCCGACTGATGACGAAGTTGAGTATGATTTAAAGATAGAACTCTTCACAACTTATTGTTGCAATACGAGTAAACAATGTCCAAACTCTTACACTGCATTCTTGAGTTTGATGAGATTTATAGATAAATCAATATAGATTTAAAGTTCTAAAAAAAAAAGCGGCTATATCATTGTCTACTAAAATTTGGAATATTTTAGTAATTATTAATTTATAGTTTTGTTGGGACCAATATAAATACATTGTAATTTCAAAAAAGTTATTATCTTATTATTTTATCGATTGGTTCCAATTTTGCACTGGTCCCAAGTTGGGACCAGAGAAATTATTAATTTTATCGAGATTATTAATATATCGAGTATCAATTTATAGAGGTTCTACTGTACTTTTCATTTTAGTATTATATATAGTATATATATCTACTGCCTTCTACTCCCTTTCTCAATTGGTTAGTATCTTCTAGCAAAAATGGTGGATTTATTACCCACTTGTAATTGTAATTTTCTTTGTACATCGAACAAGTACTAACCTAGTCATTGATAATTTGTTAAGTGATTATGATAACTATATATAGAGATGTTTTTAATATATAGTTTCTAATTATAGTAAAAACCTAAATCTATATATTAATAAATTGCAAGATTCAATTATGACAACTAAAAATTGGGACTATTATAAAATTTTAAAAATACACGTGTCACTTAAATAAAACGTCACATATCGATCAAAAAATGTTATAATCTGAGTCATTGATAGTCTGTTAAGTAATTATGACGTCCCATATGTGACGATATGTGACGTCACATCCAATTCGTAGACTGACAGGTCCACTGATGGCGGGCGGGTGAAGAGTACATGTTTTATTTATCTAAATCTTCAACAATATAATTATTACTTGAAGTGATAAGAAGCCCAAACACACAAATTTAATTATATGTTAAAACTTGGGCTCAATTGGGTCACACCACATGCACATTCCTTATTGATGAGACCCAATAGGCCAATGTGTTATCATTTAAAGCTATCAATATACTAAAACAGGATTATAACATTTTTGATCGATATATGACATTTTATTTAAATGACACGTGTATTTTTAAAAATTTATAATACTCCCAATTTTTAGATGTCATAACTGAATCTTTCAGTTATATACTAACTTTAAATAATTTTGGGTTGACGGTTTGAGCTATTAACCCAAAAGGTCAACCTGGCCCCAATTCAAAATCAATGTTGGCGGGTTACCGGGTCGATATTTCACTACCATATTCCAGTTTCCGGGTCGGTTTGAAGTCGAATTTCGGGTAAGGTCGGGTATTAACAATCTTAATATATCTCAAACCGACTCTATATATGTTCTCTCGAAAAGTGTACAAGATTTAAGCTTTTATTTTAACATTAAGCTCGATTTCATGATAAATTTTATTTTTGAGTAAAACGCTTTTAAGTTTACTTGGTAACCCGGTCACCGACCGGGTATTAATCTAGTTAATTAATATATAGAAACTTTATATTAAAAGCATTACTATATTATCATAAAACAGATTATCAATGATTAGGTTTTTTTTTTTGAACAACAAACATTACAACTAAACCCCAAATAATCCTAAATTTACCCCATTACCAAGGATTGAATACTTGTTCGATGCACGGTTTTTGCCTTTGAAATATTAACTCATTATTCAAAACTAACCCATCACTATTTTCAGATTTTATGGATCTGAAGCCCTGGTATATCCGCTGCAACATACGGATACCATGCTAGTAAGTTTCTAATAAATACTTGAATGGTGGTATATAAACTCATGATGTATAAATTGAGAAATATATTACTCGGATAGAGTGTGACGTGGATCAACTATAAGATGTATGCATAAAAATATTTGCCCTATAAGAGATCCTAGTATTCGTCGGTTTTTTGGGTTTGTAAATATGTGGATTTCATAGTACTTGAAAAACATGTTTAAGAGGCTTTGTATGAAGTGGAAAGAGGGAATTTTCCGGTTAAAAAAAAAATTAAAGATAAGATTAAATATTCATGAATTGTTTCAAAATGAATTAAGCAAAAGTTAATCATATTTATTTGTTTTGGTGATAGAGCATACTATTTGAGACTTTACATATGTTTCGGGTGAGATTTTTACCACTATTTGTTAATAAGTGTGATAAAAGGTATAACAAGAGATTCATCTTAGGATTTTGGCTCACAGGATATTATGCACATGAAAGAATAAGATTTAACATAATTTTATGTAAGATTTAAACTATATATATATAGGTTATTGTAACATCCCAAACGTTTTATGTTTGACTATTTGACTTTCCGTTAGTTAACGTCAAGTCTATTATGTTTATGTGCCTAATAAGGGATTATGTGATTAAATGCTTATGTGTTTAATATGAAATGAAGTAAAGTGAATTAAATGAAAGTAATTTAAAGTAAAGTATGAAAGTTAAGTGCTTGTTAGATCGTTAAGTCTCCCGGTAGGTTAATTAAGCTACGAAAGTAAAGTTTAGGAAGTCGAGGGGCCTATGGGCACTAAAGGAAACTTATGGTCAGGAGTTTAAGGTCTAGTGAGACCCCAATAGCTGCAAATTTTCGTGATTAAGCCCTAGGAACAGATCCCCTCCCTCTCAAGACAAGTTTTCTCCAAGAATCAATCGTTTCGTGTCGTTTCGATCAAGTTTGATTAAGATTTCGAATCCTCAAAGTCATCTACAGGTATTATGGCTGATCTTACTCTTAAATCTGATCATGTATGTCTTAGTAGTGATTTCGATCCAGGCCATAGGGTTTGGGTTGGGTTATTTGATCAAACGTTTATTGAATTCATGTCGTTCGGGTGTTTTAAAGATTGAATTATGATGTAAAGGATTAAGGGATTAATAGGATGGTTTAAGTTGATGAAAGTGCAATTGAAAGGATTAATTTTAAGTCCCCAGGTTGGATTTGGGGTATGGGTTCGTATGGAATTCGTTTGATCATAGAACAAAGATTAGGTTTCTGGTCGACACTCCAGGTGCGACGCACCAGTAGGGTGGTGCGGCGCACCACGGGCCATTTTGGAAAAATGGTTTTCAGCCAAAAGCCCGATATGCGACGCACCAAGGGTAGGTGCGGCGCACATTCATATGTTCAGAATTTCTGATCAATTTATGCGACGCACCAAGGGGTAGGTGCGGCGCACATTCATATGTTCAGAATTTCTGATCAATTTATGCGGCGCACCAAAGGGGTAGGTGCGGCGCACCTCTTGTCCAGTTTTCATAAAACATTTCGTTTAGCTTATATTTCGATCTTATACTCATTCTAGGTTGTCGGGAGCACTTAGCAAGCACTATAAGATACCTTTAACTTGTTGGTAAGCTGTATCGAAGTAAGATAACATCTTTTGTCACCTGTTGGTACAACAAAACACGTTTTCATAAGTTAAACCTTCCAATTGAATATGTATGTACATATTATGTTCATGGGTGACTATGGGAGGTTGCAAAGGGATATATTACTTACCGTTTATGATGATTAACATTCATATGCAGGTTGCAATGGTATGTGGTAAGTATATATGCATGAGATGATGAAATGATTATAAATGCATGAAATGATGAAATGATTATAAATGCATGAAATGATGAAATGATTATAAATGCATGAAATGATGAAATGATTATGTATGTATGAAATGATGAAATGATTATGTATGTATGAGATGATGAAATGATTATAAATGCATGAAATGATGAAATGATTATATATGCATGAGATGATGAAATGATTATAAATGCATGAAATGATGAAATGATTATAAATGCATGAAATGATGAAATGATTATGTATGTATGAAAAGATGAAATGATGATATATGTACGAAATGATGAAATGATATGTATGTATGATGATGAAATGATTATAAATGCATGAAATGATGAAATGATTATGTATGTATGAAATGATGAAATGATTATAAATGCATGAAATGATGAAATGATTATGTATGTATGAAATGATGAAATGATTATATGCATGAAATGATGAAATGATTATAAATGCATGAAATGATGAAATGATTATAAATGCATGAAATGATGAAATGATTATATGCATGAAATGATGAAATGATTATAAATGCATGAAATGATGAAATGATTATATGCATGAAATGATGAAATGTATATATGCATGAGATGATGAAATGATTATAAATGCATGAAATGATGAAATGATTATAAATGCATGAAATGATGAAATGATTATGTATGTATGAAATGATGAAATGATTATAAATGCATGAAATGATGAAATGATTATAAATGCATGAAATGATGAAATGATTATGTATGTATGAAAAGATGAAATGATTATATATGCATGAGATGATGAAATGATTATAAATGCATGAAATGATGAAATGATTATAAATGCATGAAATGATGAAATGATTATGTATGTATGAAAAGATGAAATGATTATATGTTTGAAGATGATGAAATGATTATAAATGCATGAAATGATGAAATGATTATATGCATGAAATGATGAAATGAGTATATATGCATGAGATGATGAAATGATTATAAATGCATGAAATGATGAAATGATTATAAATGCATGAAATGATGAAATGATTATGTATGTATGAAAAGATGAAATGATGATATGCATGAGATGATGAAATGATTATAAATGCATGAAATGATGAAATGATTATAAATGCATGAAATGATGATATGAAATTGGCAAACGTTTTAAGTTATGTTATCTTACTTAGCTAATTTTATTAGCTAACACTTGTTCTTTGAAAATGTTGTGCCTTCAGGATAATCAAGTGAGCTAGGCGAGGATTAGCTTGGTGAGACTTGGGTAGACGAATAAAGAAGCTTAGCTAAGACATTAAACGCTTAGACTTCCTTTTAGCCTCTTGTTTGGCTATTTCATTTATGATTAAAGACTTGTATTAATGTGGCATTTATGTTGGTGCCAAAGCTTGGATTTACTTTTATTGTTTTGATGATGCTAAGTAGTAACACCAAATTTTAAAGGTACCATCCGTTACGGATGGGGCAGATTTTGAAAGTGATCCTTTCCGCTTATTTTAAACGCCGTTTGGCAAAGTTTTGAAAAATCCAAGTTTTTAAACGACGGGTGTTACAAGTTGGTATCAGCGAAATGGTTTAAGTGAACCAAAATTCGACCAAGACCTTAGGATTTTGGACTTAAACCGTACGAGAAATGATTGGCTTAAGTAGTAATGCTTTAGCTCTATGATGAAAATGCTTTTAGGATGGGTTGGGATGAGTGTGAGAGTAGGTTTATGGCTCATATGTGTTTATGTTATGCTTATGTAATTTAGTAGGCCTGACCATACTTTGTTCTCATTCGATTCATCTCTAACATTTGTCACTAAAATTGTAGAAGGATGGTTAATACCCGTGCTAGTAGTCAAAGAGATGGAGCTAATGCTAGCGATGCTCCGGTTAATCCAAACGGGACTGGAAATGGTGTTAACCTAAGGCCTCCTCGAAGACCACTTCCGGGTGCACAACCTACAAGGTCCGAAATTGATAGAGCTAACCCCGTGATTGAGCAAGTTCCTACTCAAGCTGAAATGCATGAAGAGTTGAGGGCTATTCGAGCTCTTTTGTTGAGAAATGAAGAGGAGTTGAATCAACTTAGGGCTGAAAGAGAAGCTAGCTTGCAACGGGATGAGCATACGGATGGGAATTACTCCAACCGCTCAAACCGTACCGAGCCATCAATGGTAAGGTCACAAGTTGCTCCTGAAAATGTTGTTGCTAATGTGAATGGTGTTAATAATGTGGTGGAGCCTCGTGTTGTAGTCGCTCCTCGTACTAGTAACTTTAAGTATGAGAGCTTTCAGAAATGTGGAGCAAAGGCATTTGATGGTACTCTAGATGCTGTAGGTGCCATGGAATGGTTGGATGATATCGAGGTTGTGTTTGCTTCATGTTATTGCCCTGAGGATATGAAGGTATTGTGTGCTTCCCGTATGTTGAAGAAGAATGCTCGTAATTGGTGGAAGGTTGCTACTATTTCTTTGACCCCCGAGGTGCTAGCTAATATGCCTTGGGGTACCTTTAAGGAGAAGTTCTTGGAAGAATATGTGGGTACTAGTGAACTGAGGTTGATTGAGAAAGAATTCAGAGCTTTAACAGCTAAGCCGGGTGCCATAACTGAGTATGCCCACTCATTTATGGAAAAGCTTAAGTTTGTTGGTCATTTGGTTCGTAGAGATGTGGATCAGGTTGAAGCTTACTGTGATGGTCTTCCCGCTAGCTATCGTGGCCTTTGTAGACAACACATTACATTGTCTGCTGCGATTAAGGAGTCCAAGAGGTTGGATGATGATTTCAAGGGTGAAAAGGTTGTAGTGAAAGCTAATGATGATAAGCAATCAGGTTTAAAAAGGAAGCATGATGGGTCAAGTGGATCTAATAGGAAGTTTAAAAAGGAAGCATGATGGGTCAAGTGGATCTAATAGGAAGTTCAAGAAAGGTCCGTCTTCAAGAAATGGGGGCAGCAGCTATGCAAAGCCAAAGAATTGGTGTGGTACTTGTAAGGCGCCTCACTCGGGTCCATGTTCAGATAAGACCCGAAGGTGTGATACTTGTGGTGGTACGGGTCATCCTACTTCAGGATGCAAGGACAAGCCAAAGTGTTATCGGTGTCAACAAACCGGTCATTTCATCAAGGATTGCCCACAAGGAAGAGATGATGGAAAGAAGACGGCTGTCCAAAAGCCTAAAGCTCGAGCCTTTCAGCTGACAGTCGAAGCTGCCAAGGATAACGACGAGGTAGTAAGCGGTACATTTCTTGTTAACTCAAAACCTGCTTCTGTACTTTTTGATTCGGGTGCAAATAGATCTTTTGTGTCCACTTTATTTGCTCCTAAGCTTGATAGGGTCACTACTCCTCTTGATTGCTCTATAGAGGTTGAAATTGCTAACGGTACCATTAGTGACATTCAAGTAGGTTATGATGATTGTTCTATTGAGATTGAAGGTCGCTCTTTTCCGGTTCAATTATTGCCTACCACTCTAGCCGGTTTTGATATAGTGATAGGTATGGACTGGTTGTCTCAAAATGATGCTACTATTATATGTTCTCAAAAGGTCGTACGATTCGCTACTCCGGATGGTGAGGTCATTTCCGTTTATGGAGATAAGAAGAAGGGGAGCATAAAGATTATTAATTTGATGAAGGCTCTCAATTGCATTCGGCATAACAAGAATCACTTTCTTGCCTATGTTATCGATACACGAAAAGAGAAGTCTCCGATCCCTAATGTTGATGTAGTTTCTGAATTTTCTGATGTCTTTCCGGATGATCTTCCCGGTATTCCCCCCGATCGAGAGGTCATCTTTCAGATTGATCTCGTACCCGGTGCTACTCCTATTGCAAAAGCACCATATCGTTTAGCTCCTACAGAAATGAAAGAGTTAATGTCCCAGCTTCAAGAGCTACTTGACAAAGGTTTCATACAACCAAGTTCCTCGCCTTGGGGAGCTCCGGTTCTTTTTGTCAAAAAGAAAGACGGTTCTATGCGCATGTGCATAGACTACCGTGAGCTGAATAAACGAACGGTTAAGAATAAGTATCCTCTCCCGCGTATTGATGATCTTTTTGATCAGCTCCATGGTGCTTCTTACTTCTCTAAGATTGATTTGCGGTCTGGCTATCATCAATTAAAAGTCAAAAAGGAAGATGTGGCCAAGACAGCTTTTCGTACACGTTATGGGCACTATGAGTTTCTTGTCATGCCTTTTGGGTTGACAAATGCTCCAGCCGCTTTTATGGATTTAATGAATCGGGTATGTCGCCCATTCTTAGATCATTTTGTGATTGTCTTCATTGACGATATTCTAATTTATTCAAAGTCCGAAGCCGAGCACCGTGAGCACTTAAGAGCTGTTCTTGAGGTTCTTAGGGAGAAAAAGTTATATGCAAAGTTCTCCAAGTGTGAATTCTGGCTCCGAGAAGTTCAATTTCTCGGGCATGTTATCTCTTCTGAAGGTATTAAAGTTGATCCTGCCAAGATTGAAGCTGTATCTAAATGGGAACAGCCAAAGACACCCACGGAGATTAAGAGTTTTCTCGGTTTAGCTGGTTATTATAGGAGGTTTATTCAAGATTTCTCCCGAATAGCTAAGCCAATGACTGAATTGACAAAGAAAGGAGTAAAGTTTGTATGGACGGAAGCTCAAGAAAAGGCCTTTCAAACGCTTAAGACAAAGTTATGTGAAGCTCCTGTCCTAGCCTTACCCGAAGGTACTGATGATCTTGTTGTTTATAGTGATGCTTCTATTTCAGGTTTGGGTTGTGTCCTTATGCAAAGGGACAAAGTTATTGCATATGCTTCACGTCAGTTGAAGCCTCATGAAAAGAATTACCCGACCCATGATCTTGAATTGGCTGCAGTAGTGTTTGCTTTGAAGTTGTGGAGGCATTACTTATATGGCACCAAATGTACATTGTTTACGGATCATAAGAGTTTGCAATATGTGTTCTCACAAAAGGAAATGAATGTAAGGCAAAGGAGATGGATGGAACTTCTGAAAGATTATGATTGCGAGATTAAATATCATCCCGGTAAAGCCAATGTGGTGGCGGATGCATTAAGTAGGAAAGTGCAGAATTTTTCTTGTAGATTGATGAGCATGGTTGTTCAAGCCAAGTCGGGATTACTCGACCGCATCAAGGAAGCACAAGTTAAGGCTTTATTGAAGGATAATATCGATAATGAGAGTATTGGAAAGAAGAGAAGACTTGTGATGGAGACGAACAGCCGTGGATTTAAGACTTATAAGGGTCGAATATGGGTACCATTGCTTGGTGGTAACCGAGAATTGATCCTTGAAGAAGCTCATAGGTCAAGATATTCAGTCCATCCAGGTATTACCAAGATGTATGCAGATTTGAAGCCCATCTATTGGTGGCCAAACATTAAGGGAGAAGTTGCTCATTTTGTTGAAAGATGTTTGACGTGTGCACGTGTGAAAGCTGATCACAAAAAGCCATATGGAATGTTGCATCAATTGGAGATTCCGGAATGGAAATGGGACCATATTACTATGGATTTTGTGACCAAACTACCAAGAACACCGAAAGGAAATGACATGGTATGGGTTATTGTGGATAGATTGACAAAGAGTGCTCATTTCTTGGCAACAAGACAAGATGTGCCACTTACTAAGATGGCAAAGATGTATGTGGATGAGATCGTAGCAAAGCATGGTGTTCCTTTATCCATTGTTTCAGACCGAGACACGAGATTTGTGTCTAACTTTTGGAAGGGTCTTCAGCGAGAGTTAGGTACTAGAATTAATTTGAGCACCGCCTATCACCCTCAAACTGATGGGCAAAGTGAAAGGACCATACAAACGTTGGAAGACATGTTGAGAGCTTGTGTATTAGAGTATGGTGGAGCATGGGATGAACACTTGAAATTGATCGAATTCACTTATAATAACAGCCACCATGCAAGTATCGGAATGCCACCATTTGAAATGCTTTATGGTAGGAGATGTAGGACTCCGAGTTGTTGGATGGAACCCGGTGAAAAGCAGTTTACGGGTCCTGAAATCATTGAAATCTCAGCTGAAAAGTTAATGTGGCAAAGGAAGCACTTCGCGTGGCTAGAGAACGACAAAAGACTTATGCCGACAAGAAAAGGAAGCCAATTGAGTTTCAAGTTGGTGATTTGGTAATGCTGAAAGTTTCTCCATGGAAAGGAGTAATTCGTTTTGGAAAGAAGGGAAAGCTAAGCCCACGTTTCATAGGACCTTTCAAAATTCTGAAACGAATCAAGGATGTAGCTTATCAATTAGAACTACCCCCAGAATTGGATGGAATTCACCACACATTTCATGTTTCGTATTTGAGGAAGTGTTTGGCCAATGAGTCGAGTGTTATTCCAATTGAGGATGTGAGCATTAATCCTCAGAAAAGAATAGTGGATGAACCAGTAGCGATACTCGAAAAAAAGCAAAAGAAACTTCGCCGAAAGTTGATTGATCTCGTGTTGATTAAATGGAAGCATAACCACGGTGAAAGTTTAACTTGGGAGACCGAGTCGGTGATGAAAGAGAAATACCCAGATTTGTTCACTTCTGAGGCGATTCCGAGGACGGAATCCTCTTAAGGGGGAGGTAATTGTAACATCCCAAACGTTTTATGTTTGACTATTTGACTTTCCGTTAGTTAACGTCAAGTCTATTATGTTTATGTGCCTAATAAGGGATTATGTGATTAAATGCTTATGTGTTTAATATGAAATGAAGTAAAGTGAATTAAATGAAAGTAATTTAAAGTAAAGTATGAAAGTTAAGTGCTTGTTAGATCGTTAAGTCTCCCGGTAGGTTAATTAAGCTACGAAAGTAAAGTTTAGGAAGTCGAGGGGCCTATGGGCACTAAAGGAAACTTATGGTCAGGAGTTTAAGGTCTAGTGAGACCCCAATAGCTGCAAATTTTCGTGATTAAGCCCTAGGAACAGATCCCCTCCCTCTCAAGACAAGTTTTCTCCAAGAATCAATCGTTTCGTGTCGTTTCGATCAAGTTTGATTAAGATTTCGAATCCTCAAAGTCATCTACAGGTATTATGGCTGATCTTACTCTTAAATCTGATCATGTATGTCTTAGTAGTGATTTCGATCCAGGCCATAGGGTTTGGGTTGGGTTATTTGATCAAACGTTTATTGAATTCATGTCGTTCGGGTGTTTTAAAGATTGAATTATGATGTAAAGGATTAAGGGATTAATAGGATGGTTTAAGTTGATGAAAGTGCAATTGAAAGGATTAATTTTAAGTCCCCAGGTTGGATTTGGGGTATGGGTTCGTATGGAATTCGTTTGATCATAGAACAAAGATTAGGTTTCTGGTCGACACTCCAGGTGCGACGCACCAGTAGGGTGGTGCGGCGCACCACAGGCCATTTTGGAAAAATGGTAAGCCCGATATGCGACGCACCATTGGAAAAATGGTTTTCAGCCAAAAGCCCGATATGCGACGCACCAAGGGTAGGTGCGGCGCACATTCATATGTTCAGAATTTCTGATCAATTTATGCGGCGCACCAAAGGGGTAGGTGCGGCGCACATTCATATGTTCAGAATTTCTGATCAATTTATGCGGCGCACCAAAGGGGTAGGTGCGGCGCACATTCATATGTTCAGAATTTCTGATCAATTTATGCGGCGCACCAAAGGGGTAGGTGCGGCGCACCAAGGGTAGGTGCGGCGCACATTCATATGTTCAGAATTTCTGATCAATTTATGCGACGCACCAAAGGGGTAGGTGCGGCGCACATTCATATGTTCAGAATTTCTGATCAATTTATGCGGCGCACCAAAGGGGTAGGTGCGGCGCACATTCATATGTTCAGAATTTCTGATCAATTTATGCGGCGCACCAAAGGGGTAGGTGCGGCGCACATTCATATGTTCAGAATTTCTGATCAATTTATGCGGCGCACCAAAGGGGTAGGTGCGGCGCACATTCATATGTTCAGAATTTCTGATCAATTTATGCGGCGCACCAAAGGGGTAGGTGCGGCGCACATTCATATGTTCAGAATTTCTGATCAATTTATGCGGCGCACCAAAGGGGTAGGTGCGGCGCACATTCATATGTTCAGAATTTCTGATCAATTTATGCGGCGCACCAAAGGGGTAGGTGCGGCGCACATTCATATGTTCAGAATTTCTGATCAATTTATGCGGCGCACCAAAGGGGTAGGTGCGGCGCACATTCATATGTTCAGAATTTCTGATCAATTTATGCGGCGCACCAAAGGGGTAGGTGCGGCGCACCTGCATATGTTTAGAATTCCCTGAGGTGCGGCGCACCAAAGGGGAGGTGCGGCGCACCAAGGGAGTTTCAGCCAAAAGCCCGTTATGCGACGCACCAAGGGTAGGTGCGGCGCACATTCATATGTTCAGAATTTCTGATCAATTTATGCGGCGCACCAAAGGGGTAGGTGCGGCGCACATTCATATGTTCAGAATTTCTGATCAATTTATGCGGCGCACCAAAGGGGTAGGTGCGGCGCACCAAGGGTAGGTGCGGCGCACATTCATATGTTCAGAATTTCTGATCAATTTATGCGGCGCACCAAAGGGGTAGGTGCGGCGCACCTATGTTTAGGAGGTGCGGCGCACCAAAGGGGTAGGTGCGGCGCACCAAAGGGGTAGGTGCGGCGCACCAAAGGGAGGTGCGGCGCACCAAAGGGGTAGGTGCGGCGCACCAAAGGGAGGTGCGGCGCACCAAATAGGTGCGACGCACCAAGGGTAGGTGCGGCGCACATTCATATGTTCAGAATTTCTGATCAATTTATGCGGCGCACCAAAGGGGTAGGTGCGGCGCACCAAAGATATGCGACGCACCAAGGGTAGGTGCGGCGCACATTCATATGTTCAGAATTTCTGATCAATTTATGCGGCGCACCAAAGGGGTAGGTGCGGCGCACCTGCATATGTTTAGAATTCCCTGATGATTTTGTGCGGCGCACCAGGGAGGTGCGGCGCACCAAGGAGGTGCGCCACCAAAGCCCGATATGCGACGCACCAAGGGTAGGTGCGGCGCACATTCATATGTTCAGAATTTCTGATCAATTTATGCGGCGCACCAAAGGGGTAGGTGCGGCGCACATTCATATGTTCAGAATTTCTGATCAATTTATGCGGCGCACCAAAGGGGTAGGTGCGGCGCACATTCATATGTTCAGAATTTCTGATCAATTTATGCGGCGCACCAAAGGGGTAGGTGCGGCGCACATTCATATGTTCAGAATTTCTGATCAATTTATGCGGCGCACCAAAGGGGTAGGTGCGGCGCACATTCATATGTTCAGAATTTCTGATCAATTTATGCGGCGCACCAAAGGGGTAGGTGCGGCGCACATTCATATGTTCAGAATTTCTGATCAATTTATGCGGCGCACCAAAGGGGTAGGTGCGGCGCACCAAAGCCCGATATGCGACGCACCAAGGGTAGGTGCGGCGCACATTCATATGTTCAGAATTTCTGATCAATTTATGCGGCGCACCAAAGGGGTAGGTGCGGCGCACCAAGGGTAGGTGCGGCGCACATTCATATGTTCAGAATTTCTGATCAATTTATGCGGCGCACCAAAGGGGTAGGTGCGGCGCACCACAAGCCATTTGATGGTGCAGCCAAAAGCCCGATATGCGACGCACCAAGGGTAGGTGCGGCGCACATTCATATGTTCAGAATTTCTGATCAATTTATGCGGCGCACCAAAGGGGTAGGTGCGGCGCACCTGCCTATGCAAGTGGCATAAGTCACTTAGCCTACGTCTTGGCAAAGGAATAAAGAAAGAAAGATGAAGAAAGAAAGATGAAGAAAGAAAGTATAGGCACACTTTAGGACATGTTGAACCTAATGTGTATCTTATGATGTTATGTGTGTGTGTGATATTAACTTAAAATGCAGATTTTGTTAATATATGAAATTGGCAAACGTTTCAAGTTATGTTATCTTACTTAGCTAATTTTATTAGCTAACACTTGTTCTTTGAAAATGTTGTGCCTTCAGGATAATCAAGTGAGCTAGGCGAGGATTAGCTTGGTGAGACTTGGGTAGACGAATAAAGAAGCTTAGCTAAGACATTAAACGCTTAGACTTCCTTTTAGCCTCTTGTTTGGCTATTTCATTTATGATTAAAGACTTGTATTAATGTGGCATTTATGTTGGTGCCAAAGCTTGGATTTACTTTTATTGTTTTGATGATGCTAGTAGTAACACCAAATTTTAAAGGTACCATCCGTTACGGATGGGGCAGATTTTGAAAGTGATCCTTTCCGCTTATTTTAAACGCCGTTTGGCAAAGTTTTGAAAAATCCAAGTTTTTAAACGACGGGTGTTACAGTTATAAGATAAGATTATGCAAGCATATTTTTG
The DNA here is from genome assembly GCA_034093135.1 of Erigeron breviscapus. Classification (NCBI taxonomy): domain Eukaryota; kingdom Viridiplantae; phylum Streptophyta; class Magnoliopsida; order Asterales; family Asteraceae; genus Erigeron; species Erigeron breviscapus. The sequence goes on from CM067172.1 coordinate 93,044,719, forward strand.
TTTGATATTTTAGTTTTCAAAATGAATCCAAATATTTTGTTCATAATTTACATAGAAATAGGAGATAAACGGGCAACAAGCTGCGCCGCCACTCCTTTTTGTATAGCAAAACTAAGACATTTAAAAACTAAATTCATAGAACGTGGCGTCATAACATTGCTATGCATAACCCGTTGGACCCTTCCAAGCAGCTCAACGGCCTCAGGTGCTAGAAACCCAAATGTATCAAATGCAAAGTGTATAAACACGTGTTTGATATTAAAATTGTAAGTCCAAGTTATACTGGACTTCTCCAGATCTACTTAACTGTCTAGTTAACTGGAGACTTTGAAGATTTGTCAAAAAATAATTTAAAGATCAGTGAACGCCTCATTTGTACATGAAATCTGGTGGCTCTAGATTTCAGTGTACTGGATTTTACTCCAGTCATGATCTACATAACTGAAGACATTCTCACTGAAATCGGAGACTGAAGTTAGAAGGAAAAAGACTGTCTAAATGGCGGAGCCTTGTAGATATCTTACCAGATCAAGACTAGAGCATTCATCAGTGCTCTAGTATTTACAACACTTAGCACTTATTACGAAGAATGCCTTTTACCTTTACATTATTTTGTCCGGACAATCTTTTGTTAGCGATAAAGTACACATGGTGTAGATGTGGTTATTTTAAAGTAAGTTTATTCTTGTACTTTAAATAATGCATTTAAGAAATCACATTTAGTTCCTTAAATGCATCCAACTGCATTTGTACAGCCTTATTCAATGGTGTGAATTCTTGGTCTATAAATAGAGGGAGTTCTATAGCCAAAAATCACCTTTCCAATTTTGGTGGACTTGTCAAACTTTTCTAGATTACAAAAAAAATACTTCACAACTTTAAGTATTTCGATATTTGAAGAATATTTTTAAGTATAGATCATTAATACATAGGTGGTTAGGATATTTACACTATGTATTATTTTGGTTCCGCAACAACCTTGTATTTTATTTGACATCAATAAATAAAATACATTTGAAATTTACATTGTATTGCACCATTTATTTATTTATAAATTTCACTCTTGTATTACTTTATTTATATTATTGTTGTTTATAAAGTAATACTAGTTTTTTTTAATATTGTATCTCTAAATAAAAAAGTTTTATTTAGAGATATGATTTATATTTGTAATTTTTTTATAAAAAAAAAAAATAAATAAGAAATACATACAAATGTTACTTTCGTTGTCATAAGCTTTTCTTTGAAAGTCGTTGTATTTAGAAGCATTAGTTTTGAGATAGATCTCTCCATTAGAGTAAAATCTTGAGTTGTTTTGATTTTTAAAAGAAAAAGAATGAAAAGGTTTAAAAAGTTTTCTTTTTGGTATGTAAATGTGTAATACATTAATAGTGTAGTTTTGTGGAAAAAAATTATTTTCTTTCAAACTATTATTATATATATTTATAACAAACAACTAATAATAATTTTCATAATAGTCATTAGAAAATATATATACAGGTAATTCTTTCATAAAAAATTATATGTTTTCGGTTTCTTTCATTAATGTTTATGAAGACTATATGGTAACATCACTTAAAACAAGTATCAGTCAACTCAGGTTATGATTTACTGAAAGGACCCGAAGCTAAAAGACCAAAAGTTTTGAAAATCGAAAATTTTATTTTTCGCGAAAAATCAAAATGTTCCAAATCAAGAAAAGACAAATGAAATGTCCTTAAAATGATGTAAATAGACTAGTATACAAGTTTCAGGACCCGGATAGGTCAAACGAAGACTCGAGAAAAATTTCGGTTCGAGGTCAGTGGAGCACGACATTTGCAGTCTGCAAGAGCCGTGCTCTGTGCCATAGAGGTCGTGCAATGTGACACAGAGGCCGTGCTCTCTGCTGTACTCCAAAAACACTCCTTTTGACGTTTTTCAACATTTCAACTCATTTCAAAACGACTTCTAAATTTGCCCCATTCTAAAAAAAATTCTGGCTCCGTTCTTGATATTATACAAAAAAAAAAAAGTAATTTAAATAGTCAATTTATAGCTTAGATCTGCATGCCCATAAATACATCGAATATTTAACGTGTTAAAAAGAATTTGAATTTAGTACTATAATTTTTGTGAATTATACAATGTCGGTTTTAGACCAAATTAAGAAAGCGTAATTATAAGATAATGACCGATCATTTAATGTTTTTCCATGTTTCCCATGATTCCATAATGTGCATCATGTGTAAAGGGAGATGATTTTTATACTACTAATTTTACTTTCCTCACTACAAATTAACTATTAAGACTTTTTTGCCCTTATTGATAATTTTACTACCCACACATACACACTCAAATATTAAAATAAATCTTTAGCTAAGTCAAATTACATTAATAAATGACAAATTGACAACGTAAAACCCTTGACCTCCCAACCCATAGGGTGGGATACAAACCACTCCATTAAGCCCCACTTTTGTTTTTTATTTGACAAATATTGTATTTAACTTACAATTGCAGATTAAGACAAAAAAAACTATTGTTCACGCAAATTTTCTTTAAATAGGTTATAATCCATGATTTTTTTTCCTGAAAGACAACCACAAATTAGTAATTGTCAAACAAACACCACCTCCTAATTACAATGCCATTGAATACAACTCGCATGTTAGCTCAGACCTCTTTGACTTACCCACAAATACTTCATCCTCACATTTTCATTGAAATCACATTTATCACCTCTATTTACACTTCAGGGCCAAGAATCTTGTTCACATAAAATCGATTTAACCAAATTTGATCTCGGTTTACACTTCACCTCTTTGATATATCCTAAACTACTTGGTGATTAATAGAAAAATATCTTAAGAGAATGAATGCCGGTTAACGATTTTGATTCTCGTTTACTCCTTTTATATAGGAGATAAATATTTATGATGTATTGTGTACTAAGTGTGAAGTGTTTTTCTGTGTTGATTATTAGCAAGCATGTACGTTACCATCTATTTATTTATGGAAATTGATTCATTCAAAGATTTATTCAATATTTGAGTGTGTATTTGTTAATAGTAAAGTTATTAATAAGGGTAAAACAGTCAATTGCAGTAGAAGAAGTAATTTAAATCACCACCCATGTGTAAAAGTTGATTGACAATATTTTCACTAAACGTTAGCTAATCATTATAAACTAGTGTTCTTTTAATAGATTCTCATATCCCACCAACATTATCTGTTAGTTACTTTCTAGATTTCAAATCATTTAGAGGTGGTAATTTCGACCCCATTATTTATGAACTAGGTGGTTCATCCAAGAACAATACCATAACCACACTTGTTGTAATGGATATATTTTTTTCTTTTTAAGAGTAATACCATAACTATATGTAACATCCTAAAATTTTTTAGACCAATAAAAATTAACCTTTATTATAGTTTTGACATTAAAATAATATTTTATTTTTAGATATGGGGTTAATTTAGTTGAAACTTTAGCGGATAACGGGTAAAATACCCAAGAAAAATTAAAAGGGCGTGGCATCATATGGAGATGCCAGCCAACCTCCTTCTCTTTTCTTTCATTCTTTTTCTTCTTCATTAACAAATCATCCTCTCAATCTCATTTTAACAATTTCATACCTTCAATTCAATCAAACAATCTTTCTAGTGAATGATAATAACAATAACTTCAAGTAACCCCATCAAGATTATATTGGGGGATTGAAGGAGATATATATGTGTGTGTGTGATTTGAATTCAAGAAAAGAGGAAGAAGAGAAATTGTGATTTTCATCTTAATTCCAATTCTTAATCTTGAAAGTAATAATTTCCTTTAACCTAGTTTGATTTTAATTGCAAGAATTAGGGTTCATGCAATCAATTATATTTGAGAAATTGGGGGTTTTTCTTTAAATGAGTTAAATTGCTTTAATACAAGTTAGGGTTCTTGAAATTTAATCAATTTGAGAGTTTCAAGTTGGGTTGCATGAAAGTTTTGATAAATGTTAGTGACAACAAAATTTGACAGATTTTACCTCTGATTTTGCAACGAGTAAAACACCCCTGTATCAGATTATTCACTTGTTGATCACTAAAAAGAAAATTTAGGTTTATGTGTCATCTTGAAGTGGCCACTGGAATGAGGTAAAAAGATGGAGTAGAACTCGAGTTATAAATTTTTGAAGTCAGTAGGGTCATTCTGATCTTTCAGTAAGAAATGATTCAGTATCTGTTTTTGAAACGAGTAAAACACACTTGTAAGGATCAAATCATATGTTGGTCACTGAATATAAAATGTAGCTATATGTGTTTTCTTGAAGTGGCCACTAGAATGAGGTAAAAAGATTGAGTAGAACCAAAGTTATGCTTGTTTGAAGTTAGCTTGGTCGAATATGAAAATGGTGATTTTGTTATGAAAATGAGTTTGGCCATATGATAATGATATAGGAGATACATGTTTTGTGAATCAACCCAAGAATAATATGAGATTGTAAAAGATGGGTTGGGTGTTGAAATGCTAATGATTATGGCTAGGTGGCCTAGTATGTGATTGATGATCTTATATGTACTTGTGATTATTGCTAGGTTGAAAGCTTGTATATTGTGTTCATGCGATCGTCTTAATTGTTGATTTGTGGTCGCGAAGAAGGTGAGTTTTCTTGCATACTTTTATATATACGTCGGGTCGATTACCATATGATAGTGGATTCCGTGTGCGGTAATCGATTTGGCGTTAGTAGTGGCCGTCTTTGATTACAGGCCTAAGTAGTGGCCATAGCTCATGTGGGGCATTTGAGATATAGCTCATGTGGAGCATTGAGATTGTTTATTGAGATTGTAATCATTTGCTTATATGGATCTATGTAATGCGTTAGTACAAAGGTGAGTATATAGGTATGGTACGACGGTATCATAGGCTATATGCAATAGACCTTTGTGCATTGCCCTCCTTCGTGTGTATAAACGTATGCAAGATTATTCACTAATCTTTGCTTACCTTTTAGTTGTTTATCCTTTTTATAGGTTGTCCCGGTTGTGGAAATAAGATTTAGTGCTTTGAAGATTATTGAAGTAACATCTATTACGGAAAAATGGTATTGATGCTAGAACCCGTAGCCCTCTTGATCTTGGCTCATGATATGTCATTTTGGTAAAATTGTTGTTATGTCAACTGTTAGATTCAAGGAGTTTTTGGTTGTTTATAATGGGTCATTTTGTTATAGTAATGTAGTGATTATGGTTAAATGTATTTTGAAAACTTATTATCCGTAACAGGTTTTTGATGTAGATTTTACGAAAAGGTCATGCCGAAATTTCTAATTTTTGTGCGTTGTCTTGTATAACGAGTTTTGGTAAATGTATTTGTCGAGATCTATAATTGAGTACATTCTTAAAAAAAAATCTTATAAAATGGTCGAGTCGAGTTTGATCATTTCACTACAGTACTACACCTATGGTATAAAAACAAAAACAATAACAAAATTGTATCATTTAAAAAAAAATTAGAATACCACAACCACATTATCATAATTATGTTTACTTCCAAAAATCATAAAATTCCATAATGTTGTCAAAAAAAACTATAACAAAAAGTAAAAGAATTAAATTTTGTAAAACGATATAATTTTACTCCATTTTGTAAAGCAAGATAATATAAAAAAAAACTAAGAAAATTAAAAAATTTATATGGGCTATTCAAAATTAAATTGTAAGAGCCCACTATGTTACCCCAAACCCAACAACTGTCCCAAAAAGTTGCTAAGAAGAGGATTTGAACCAAGGTTGCAACTTGCAAGTGTAAGAGGAAATAGTTATAACCACTAATCCAAACTCTTACCTTTAGTTTATTTTTAAAAATCTAGTATATATATAAATAATATAAAAAAACTAAGAAAATTGAAAATTCTATATGGGCTATTCAAAATTAAATTGTAAGAGCCCACTATGTTACCCCAAACCCAACAACTGTCCCAAAAAGTTGCTAAGAAGAGGATTTGAACCAAGGTTGCAACTTGCAAGTGTAAGAGGAAATAGTTATAACCACTAATCCAAACTCTTACCTTTAGTTTATTTTTAAAAATCTAGTATATATATAAATAATATAAAAAAACTAAGAAAATTGAAAATTCTATATGGGCTATTCAAAATTAAATTGTAAGAGCCCACTATGTTACCCCAAACCCAACAACTGTCCCAAAAAGTTGCTAAGAAGAGGATTTGAACCAAGGTTGCAACTTGCAAGTGTAAGAGGAAATAGTTATAACCACTAATCCAAACTCTTACCTTTAGTTTATTTTTAAAAATCTAGTATATATATAAATAATATAAAAAAACTAAGAAAATTGAAAATTCTATATGGGCTATTCAAAATTAAATTGTAAGAGCCCACTATGTTACCCCAAACCCAACAACTGTCCCAAAAAGTTGCTAAGAAGAGGATTTGAACCAAGGTTGCAACTTGCAAGTGTAAGAGGAAATAGTTATAACCACTAATCCAAACTCTTACCTTTAGTTTATTTTTAAAAATCTAGTATATATATAAATAATATAAAAAAACTAAGAAAATTGAAAATTCTATATGGGCTATTCAAAATTAAATTGTAAGAGCCCACTATGTTACCCCAAACCCAACAACTGTCCCAAAAAGTTGCTAAGAAGAGGATTTGAACCAAGGTTGCAACTTGCAAGTGTAAGAGGAAATAGTTATAACCACTAATCCAAACTCTTACCTTTAGTTTATTTTTAAAAATCTAGTATATATATAAATAATATAAAAAAACTAAGAAAATTGAAAATTCTATATGGGCTATTCAAAATTAAATTGTAAGAGCCCACTATGTTACCCCAAACCCAACAACTGTCCCAAAAAGTTGCTAAGAAGAGGATTTGAACCAAGGTTGCAACTTGCAAGTGTAAGAGGAAATAGTTATAACCACTAATCCAAACTCTTACCTTTAGTTTATTTTTAAAAATCTAGTATATATATAAATAATATAAAAAAACTAAGAAAATTGAAAATTCTATATGGGCTATTCAAAATTAAATTGTAAGAGCCCACTATGTTACCCCAAACCCAACAACTGTCCCAAAAAGTTGCTAAGAAGAGGATTTGAACCAAGGTTGCAACTTGCAAGTGTAAGAGGAAATAGTTATAACCACTAATCCAAACTCTTACCTTTAGTTTATTTTTAAAAATCTAGTATATATATAAATAATATAAAAAAAAACTAAGAAAATTAAAAAATTTATATGGGCTATTCAAAATTAAATTGTAAGAGCCCACTATGTTACCCCAAACCCAACAACTGTCCCAAAAAGTTGCTAAGAAGAGGATTTGAACCAAGGTTGCAACTTGCAAGTGTAAGAGGAAATAGTTATAACCACTAATCCAAACTCTTACCTTTAGTTTATTTTTAAAAATCTAGTATATATATAAATAATATAAAAAAACTAAGAAAATTGAAAATTCTATATGGGCTATTCAAAATTAAATTGTAAGAGCCCACTATGTTACCCCAAACCCAACAACTGTCCCAAAAAGTTGCTAAGAAGAGGATTTGAACCAAGGTTGCAACTTGCAAGTGTAAGAGGAAATAGTTATAACCACTAATCCAAACTCTTACCTTTAGTTTATTTTTAAAAATCTAGTATATATATAAATAATATAAAAAAACTAAGAAAATTGAAAATTCTATATGGGCTATTCAAAATTAAATTGTAAGAGCCCACTATGTTACCCCAAACCCAACAACTGTCCCAAAAAGTTGCTAAGAAGAGGATTTGAACCAAGGTTGCAAGTGTAAGAGGAAATAGCTATAACGACTAATCCAAACTCTTACCTTTAGTTTATTTTTAAAAATCTAGTATATATATTGAGGCGAATCTACTTATCTTAATAAAGAAGAAAATATGACATCTTGGGGGAAAAAAAATACATATAATATCTTTAATGAAATAATATACAACATAAATCACTCAATTCTTAAAATAAACTACACTACCTCTTTTAACATCAATTACTTTTACATTCACCATCATTGTCGCCCACCACGTCCCACCGCCACCCGTCGCCGCCACCGCCCACCACACCCCTGCCACTACACTATTGCCGCCGCATTGTACGAGCATATGACTCGTAATACTATCATGTGCTAAACGTTAAGCACTTTATTCCATAGGCAATTTACAAATGGGTGATGATATTTACACGGAGATTTTTAATTGCTCCACATAAATTCAAGATTAATTGACAATTATGCCCTTAAATATCTTTTACACCATTCTTATCCCCTTGAATCTTTTTTACACCATCTTTTCCCTTTACAGTCTAAATTCCACACAAATTCTTTCCTATCTTATTTGCCGACGGCGGACTACAACTCTACAACACCTTTTCAATTCACTTTTGAGTATCACCTTCTCCATTTCATTTCTTTCTTATTATATTTGTTTGTTTCAACCGCATCTCCACATCCAACGTTGTATCTTCTTATTTGGCTAGGAAGAAAGATAAACATGTATGGCTCAAAGAAATCATCTACTAAAACCCTGAGATTTGTGGGATTGCTAAGGATTAGAGAGAAATGAAGAAGCTTTAGCGGTCGCTTGTTAAAATATTTGGGTGGTACGGAAGCAGGAGATCTTGTAAAGTAACACGTAATCGAATATGAAGATGCAGATGCCCATGAGATAGTTTTTCCGATTGTGTTGGATAAAAGAACAAATGGATTTTTTTTTTCACATACTAATTATGGTGAAAAGATAGATAAATCATAAATGGTAAATGTCACCCATACAGGAAAAAAACCCGGCCAGATCCGGAAACACACACACACATATATATATCTACATATATACATATTCAGAGAATAAAATAAAATAAAAACAAAATCAGCTTCAACCTCCGTATTAGCCACCACGGAGCCGCTCAATACGCCACCAATACGCCGGGAATACGGCCCACACCCAATGGTGTGGACCGTATTCGAAACCCAATACGGACCAATACGGAGTACATTGGGGGTGCTCTTATAGAGTTTAGTTTAGAAAATGAGAGTTACAGGCGGTGATAATGAATGATGGGCGAGGAAGAATGTTGACGTAGATAAGTTTGTATTATCATTACTCTTTAGGACTTTATATTTGTATAGAACTTCATTTTGGCCCCTATAGTTTACATATATAACAATTTCAGATTTTCATGTACACAAAATTTTATGGGAAAATGATATATGATGTTAACATCATCTAATTTAGATGATTTTCCCTCACATATTCACTCACATCAATTTTTACACATGTCAAAAAGCCCCCATGAATTTTATGGTTTGTGAGAGCAACATCATCTAACTTATATGATGTTAACATCATCTAAATTATCCCCAAATTTAATATTATATCAATAATGTTTAATGTTTAATACTCTGTATACTAATATTAATATGACACTCCATATTAATAATTAATTTACTTGAATTTATATTTTTACAATCATATTTGAGTTAATAAATTTAAGTTTGTAAGTATATTCATCTTTTATAATAATATATTCTATAAAGTTATAGACTCTTTTATTATATTTATAACGTTATCTAGTTCTTAAACTATATTTTATTTTCATTACACATGACTAGCTACACATAAAGTAAAGTCGTAAGATGTGTTTAAAAATATAAGAAAAATGATTAATCCTCTTAAAACTTTCAAATTATGACATGTGTATCCCACTAACTCTATTTCCTAATTTCAACATGTCATAATCTTATAGTTAGGGGAATTTTTAGGTGGTTTAGTAATCATTTCCCAAAATATAAACTACATTATATTTTTTTTTTTGTCATACTTTGTTTTGGACATCAAAAACATTTTGTTGTCGTAATATTATGTTTTTATATTTAATTATTAAATTACTTTTGTAGAGGCCCATTTTCTATAGTCGAGCCAGACCTTGAAATTTATTTACATTTTTAGAGACGGCACTGCTGTTAATAATTTTGTTAAAGAAATTCGAAAACTTTTAGAATTTTGACAAATCAAAGATAGAAGAAAAGAAATTACTAGGGCCCGTTCTTTTTTTTAGTCATTAAGTACTTAATGTATTAAGTTGCTGAATGTATAAATAATGTATGTATGTATTAAGTAAAAAATTGGTAATTGACGGTTATTTTTGTTTATTAAGTCAAAAAAAGAACATGAAATTTGACTGAATACATTAGGTTCTTAATTATTATGTCTATTAAGTAAAAAAAAAACGGGGCCTAAGTACTTGAAATGATATTATATCCTACCATCATTACTACTAATTAAAACTCAAAAGTGAGAACGTAAAATAGTCGTAACTACACCATTTATTTGAAGAATTCAATTATATTTTAAAGGCAGCTGATTTTTACACTTAAAATTTTACTTTGCCTACGGAAACCTAATGCAATTTGACCATTATGCCCCTATACTTCTGTTTCCTATTTTCTTTCCGAGTAAATTACACTTTTCGTCCCTAAACTTGACACGTTTTTCAGTTTTCGTCCCTAAAGTTTAAAAATTACAATTTTGACCTTAAACTTGGCAGAATTTTGCAATTAACGTCCTTTGGCCATACGGCGTTAATTTTCAGCCGTTAAGTCCCACACGTGCAAAACACGTGAGGGACTAAAAGTGCAAAAGGTGACTAGTTCAGGGACAAAAACTGAAATTTACATTATATATTGTCATCATCTTCATCTTCTCCGGCTGAGTGGCCGGAAAATTTGCCGGAAAACTTAAAATGCCGATATCTCACTCGTTTCTTCGAATTAGACTACGAAACCACCACCAAACTTCTCAAAATTAATTTCCGCACGAATCCTAACCAAAAGATTTCAGATTCAACACTTGCTGGAAAACTCAAAATACCGTGGTCACAAAAACCGAGCGTAATAGAGTAACCCGCCCTCCAATTAGATAAAACCGAGGTCTTCCATAACGAGATTCGTGCCTCCACTAAATTCGCGATAGAATTCTGAGCATGTTGATGTGATGATTTCTTCATTTCGTTGAGTTTGGTCGGCAGTTCGTTTTCCGACGAGATTTTGAGTTTTCCGGCAAGTGTTGAATCTGAAATCTTTTGGTTAGGATTCGTGCGGAAATTAATTTTGAGAAGTTTGGTGGTGGTTTCGTGGTCTAATTCGAAGAAACGAGTGAGATATCGACATTTTAATTTTTCCGGCGAATTTTCCGGCCACTCAGGCGGAGAAGATGAAGATGATGACAATATATAATGTAAATTTCAGTTTTCGTCCCTAAACTAGACACCTTTTGCACTTTTAGTCCCTCACGTGTTTTGCACGTGTGGGACTTAACGGCTGAAAATTAACGTCGTATGGCCAAAGGACGTCAATTGCAAAATTCTGCCAAGTTTAAGGTCAAAATTGTAATTTTTAAACTTTAGGGACGAAAAGTGAAAAACGTGCCAAGTTTAGGAGAAAAGTAAAACTCAATTTAGGACAAAAGTGAAAAACTGCCAAGTTTAGGGACGAAAAGTGAAAAACGTGCCAAGTTTAGGGACGAAAAGTAAAAACTGCCAAGTTTAGGGACGAAAAGTGAAAAACGTGCCAAGTTTAGGGACGAAAAGTAAAAACTGCCAAGTTTAGGGACGAAAAGTGAAAAACGTGCCAAGTTTAGGGACGAAAAGTGAAAAACTGCCAAGTTTAGGGACGAAAAGTGAAAAACGTGCCAAGTTTAGGGACGAAAAGTGAAAAACTGCCAAGTTTAGGGACGAAAAGTGAAAAACTGCCAAGTTTAGGGACGAAAAGTGAAAAACTGCCAAGTTTAGGGACGAAAAGTAAAAACTGCCAAGTTTAGGGACGAAAAGTGAAAAACGTGCCAAGTTTAGGGACGAAAAGTAATTTTTAAACTCAAGTTTAGGGACGAAAAGTGAAAAACGTGCCAAGTTTAGGGACGAAAAGTAAAAACTGCCAAGTTTAGGGACGAAAAGTGAAAAACGTGCCAAGTTTAGGGACGAAAAGTGAAAAACTGCCAAGTTTAGGGACGAAAAGTGAAAAACTGCCAAGTTTAGGGACGAAAAGTGAAAAACGTGCCAAGTTTAGGGACGAAAAGTGAAAAACTGCCAAGTTTAGGGACGAAAAGTGAAAAACGTGCCAAGTTTAGGGACGAAAAGTAAAAACTGCCAAGTTTAGGGACGAAAAGTGAAAAACGTGCCAAGTTTAGGGACGAAAAGTAAAAACTGCCAAGTTTAGGGACGAAAAGTGAAAAACGTGCCAAGTTTAGGGACGAAAAGTGAAAAACTGCCAAGTTTAGGGACGAAAAGTGAAAAACGTGCCAAGTTTAGGGACGAAAAGTGAAAAACTGCCAAGTTTAGGGACGAAAAGTGAAAAACTGCCAAGTTTAGGGACGAAAAGTGAAAAACTGCCAAGTTTAGGGACGAAAAGTAAAAACTGCCAAGTTTAGGGACGAAAAGTGAAAAACGTGCCAAGTTTAGGGACGAAAAGTAATTTTTAAACTCAAGTTTAGGGACGAAAAGTGAAAAACGTGCCAAGTTTAGGGACGAAAAGTAAAAACTGCCAAGTTTAGGGACGAAAAGTGAAAAACGTGCCAAGTTTAGGGACGAAAAGTGAAAAACTGCCAAGTTTAGGGACGAAAAGTGAAAAACTGCCAAGTTTAGGGACGAAAAGTGAAAAACTGCCAAGTTTAGGGACGAAAAGTGAAAAACGTGCCAAGTTTAGGGACGAAAAGTGAAAAACTGCCAAGTTTAGGGACGAAAAGTAAAAACTGCCAAGTTTAGGGACGAAAAGTGAAAAACGTGCCAAGTTTAGGGACGAAAAGTAAAAACTGCCAAGTTTAGGGACGAAAAGTGAAAAACGTGCCAAGTTTAGGGACGAAAAGTGAAAAACTGCCAAGTTTAGGGACGAAAAGTGAAAAACGTGCCAAGTTTAGGGACGAAAAGTGAAAAACTGCCAAGTTTAGGGACGAAAAGTGAAAAACTGCCAAGTTTAGGGACGAAAAGTAAAAACTGCCAAGTTTAGGGACGAAAAGTGAAAAACGTGCCAAGTTTAGGGACGAAAAGTGAAAAACGTGCCAAGTTTAGGGACGAAAAGTAATTTTTAAACTCAAGTTTAGGGACGAAAAGTGAAAAACGTGCCAAGTTTAGGGACGAAAAGTAAAAACTGCCAAGTTTAGGGACGAAAAGTGAAAAACGTGCCAAGTTTAGGGACGAAAAGTGAAAAACTGCCAAGTTTAGGGACGAAAAGTGAAAAACTGCCAAGTTTAGGGACGAAAAGTAAAAACTGCCAAGTTTAGGGACGAAAAGTAAAAACTTTAGGGACGAAAAGTGAAAAACGTGCCAAGTTTAGGGACGAAAAGTGAAATATCATTTCAAAGTACTTAGGCCCGTTCTTTTTTTACTTAATAGACATAATAATTAAGAACCTAATGTATTCAGTCAAATTTCATGTTCTTTTTTTGACTTAATAAACAAAAATAACCGTCAATTACCAATTTTTTACTTAATACATACATACATTATTTATACATTCAGCAACTTAATACATTAAGTACTTAATGACTAAAAAAAAGAACGGGCCCTAGTAATTTCTTTTCTTCTATCTTTGATTTGTCAAAATTCTAAAAGTTTTCGAATTTCTTTAGCAAAATGATTAACAGCAGTGCCGTCTCTAAAAATGTAAATAAATTTCAAGGTCTGGCTCGACTATAGAAAATGGGCCTCTACAAAAGTAATTTAATAATTAAATATAAAAACATAATATTACGACAACAAAATGTTTTTGATGTCCAAAACAAAGTATGACAAAAAAAAAAATATAATGTAGTTTATATTTTGGGAAATGATTACTAAACCACCTAAAAATCCTCCTAACTATAAGATTATGACATGACAAAATCAAGAGTTGAAATTAGGAAAGAGAGTTAGTGGGATACACATGTCATAATTTGAAAGTTTTAAGAGGATTAATCATTTTTCTTATATTTTTAAACACATCTTACGACTTTACTTTATGTGTAGCTAGTCATGTGTAATGAAAATAAAATATAGTTTAAGAACTAGATAACGTTATAAATATAATAAAAGAGTCTATAACTATATAATATATTATTATAAAAGATGAATACACTTACAAACTTAAATTTATTAACTCAAATATGATTGTAAAAATATAAATTCAAGTAAATTAATTATTAATATGGAGTGTCATATTAATATTAGTATACAGAGTATTAAACATTAAACATTATTGATATAATATTAAATTTGGGGATAATTTAGATGATGTTAACATCATATAAGTTAGATGATGTTGCTCTCACAAACCATAAAATTCATGGGGGCTTTTTGACATGTGTAAAAATTGATGTGAGTGAGTATGTGAGGGAAAATCATCTAAATTAGATGATGTTAACATCATATATCATTTTCCCATAAAATTTTGTGTACATGAAAATCTGAAATTGTTATATATGTAAACTATAGGGGCCAAAATGAAGTTCTATACAAATATAAAGTCCTAAAGAGTAATGATAATACAAACTTATCTACGTCAACATTCTTCCTCGCCCATCATTCATTATCACCGCCTGTAACTCTCATTTTCTAAACTAAACTCTATAAGAGCACCCCCAATGTACTCCGTATTGGTCCGTATTGGGTTTCGAATACGGTCCACACCATTGGGTGTGGGCCGTATTCCCGGCGTATTGGTGGCGTATTGAGCGGCTCCGTGGTGGCTAATACGGAGGTTGAAGCTGATTTTGTTTTTATTTTATTTTATTCTGAATATGTATATATATAGATATATGTGTGTGTGTGTGTGTTTCCAGATCTGGCCGGGTTTTTTTTCCCGATTTGCAATTGTGTGTGTTTGTGTGGTGTGGGTTTGTAAAGAAGATGATGACACTTTTGTCATCTAGCATACATAAATTTTCATTTTACCCCATAGTTTCATATATTATTATTGTTTTCCTAAAATAAACAAATTTTCTATATTATTATTATTATCATTGTTTTATTATTTGTATTTATTTTATAAAATATATTTGGTTTTATTTAATTAAAAGTGTAAAAATAAATATGTTGGAGTGTATTTGAATGTATTGGGTATTGAGTGTGAATCGGGAGAAATGTATTGAAAAGAGGTTTTTCTGATGTGGCGCTGATGTGGCAGTGTATTGGAATGTATTGGGGATGGGCATTAGGGTGCTCTAACATCCATAATTATACTCGGAGGTAGTGGGCCCTAATAATGAGTGGGCCCGGCTCGCTAGCACCTCTTGCACCCTCTCAAAGCCGGTCCTGATTAACAGGAAAGACTTGAATCAAATATTTGTTTTTAAAGCTGACAAAGTGAAGATCTCGATCATTATTTCAGAATAACTTAAAATAAAGAGTTAAGTACTTTTTCGTCCATGTGGTTTTTCGAATTTGCAGTTTTCATCCTCGCCGTTAATTTTTGGCTAAAATCATCCCCGTTGGTTTGCATTTCGTCCCTGCCGTTATAACTTTGTCGTTAACCCCCTCACATGCAAGTCACGTGAGGGGCATTTTCGTCTTTTTATAGAGTTAAGTGCAAAAATCGTCCCTGTGGTTTGTCGTTTTTGTATTTTTCATCCTCGCTGTTAACAAATCCAGGAGAACTTTTCAAACAAAACAAAACAAACAAAAATTACCAGTAACAATTTAATTCAAATAAAACAAAAACTTATATATACTTACATTTGAGGATCTAGTCAATTACCTTCAAATGCAAACACGTACATACAATGTTTTAAATGCTGGTAGTATTACCCGTAATACCGGTATCGGAGGGTACTCCGGTACAACTATTTCCGGTATTTTTCGGTATTACCGTTCCGGTATTCTATTTTTTATTTTTTGAATTTTTTTAAAAATTATTTTTATAATAAGAAAAACTACAGGGATGATTTTGGCCAAAAGTTAACGGCGAGAATAAAAAGTGCAAAATCAAAAAACCACAAGGACGAAAAAAATACTTAACTCTAAAATAAATGTCCACTCTATATCTTAACCAATCATTTTCCTTATTAGTAAAAGGCTATTTTCTTACGTTAAGCTTGGTCGTGCCCGGGTCAAATCAGTCTCTAGTTGAAGTTGATCGCGTTTCGAATTTATCGAGCATTTGGGCTTTATAGTCATCCTTCATACTTATGCTATCTTTGTCAATGCTATCTTTGTCAATATCATTATCTATTTTACATTATGATATTTATAATATATTGAAGAACTATATTTTTGGAACTTCTCACTTTGAAACTATATTAAACAAAGTGTGTGGAAGGTTTATGATTTAAATACTATAATTTGAGATAAAGAAATGTGAACAACTGAAATTATTAAATGAAAGGAGTATTGCACGTTTGTTGAATTTTTTAGTTAGAAAACACGTACATATATAGTTTCCATGATTCCATCTTAGACTAGTCGTATTAAAGCTTATCATGTAAGAAATAGAATAAAGGAATAATATTTGCAAGGAGGGTTGTGTTATGGCTGCTAAGATGCGTATTCATCTTTCGATGTTTGTCTGGAAAAATGAGATCGGAAGACAATTGTTTAGTTTTTTTTTGGATATAAAATGTTTCTTAAAAACAAATAAATATGTTATTGTTAAGATTAAAAGGTTATTCGTGTAAAAAAATAAATAATAAAAAGAATACAACCTACTAGTTAAACCGTTTATAGAAAACGATACACATCATTTACAATTTGGCATGCTACATCATACGTAACGTCGTAACTAAAACCAGTAATGATCAACATATATACTCTTTCTAAAACTTTAGTTCCAAATTGTAACTCACTCTTTAAAAAGAATTAACTACACTATCTAACCACTGGGTTAAACCCAGTGACCAGGGGTGTTTCACTAAACCTGCTATGCGGGGCCCCGGGGGAGTTTACTCTAAGGTCTCGAGTTCGACCCTTGGTAGGTTCTCCTCGACGGTATTTTCCAATTAAGGAGGTGGTATGGTGATAAAGACTATTTAAGATCCGCTTAGTGTAGGACATTTTCGTTGTACGATTAGCACACATCATACACGTCTAAGATAAAATTCACTTGTGAAAAAAAAAAAAACTAAATTCATCTACTATTGAAAATTATATTGGCTGCCCTGTACTATACATACATCTCCTAAAAACCACACCTACCCCTTCATATCAATACTATACATACATCTCCTAAAAACCACACCTACCCCTTCATATCAATATAAATAAACACACCCAAAAACACATACGTCTGTGTGTGTTAACTTCAACATCTTGTCTTAATTCTTTTTCTCCAAAACCCACCAACCAATAACAATTCACCACATAATATATTCCAAAAGCTATGAACATCACAATTAAACACTCATCATATATAAAACCTTCAAGGCCCACACCTTCCTCTTCTAAGCTATGGACTTCTAACTTAGATTTAGTTGTGGGTAGAATACATATTTTAACTGTTTACTTTTACCGTCCAAATGGTGGGTCAAACTTCTTTGATCCAGTTGTTATGAAAGAAGCATTAAGTGATGTGCTTGTTTCTTTTTATCCAATCGCTGGAAGAATGAGTAGAGATGAAGAGAGTGGTAGAGTTGTAATAAACTGTAATGATGAGGGCGTTTTGTTTGTTGAAGCTGAGTCAGATTCAACGTTGGATGACTTTGGTGAGTTTACTCCATCCCCGGAGCTCCGGCGACTTACTCCAAATGTTGATTATTCATGTGACATATCTACCTACCCACTGTTTTTTGCACAGGTATGTGTATATATTATTGTTATTATATATTTATTATATATCTATATATGTGCTTTCATGAGTTATTACTTGTTTATCTCTAAGATCTATTGTATGCCTTTTTTTTAATACTATTTAACGAGTGTTGAACAAACAATCAATAAATGGATTGGTATAGGGAGAAATTTGAGGTCTTGGTTCAAATCTTAGTCTGAGCAACAGAGATAGGGGTTTTCCTTAAAATAAGTATCATCTTCCGGTTGTTAAGTTGGTGTAATATAACTTGTCTTTAAAAACCAACATAATAATAAGTGTTTAGCTTCATATCATAATATTTTTGGAAAGCATCCATACATATAACATATTTAAACCTTTTAGTTCCCAAACAAATGTTAGTCGATCCAGATGTCATTGACAATCTATCTAGACGTCGACCCAGAGATCGAAAAACCAATGTACGTGCGTCTTTAACGCCTTAATCACCCGATCAGAATGCGTATAGCTATAACGGCTTGAACAGTCGTTTACTTTACCTTATGCATGCTATGACGGTCTCTGGTTATAGTTTTCTTGAGTGACTTAAAGAGGGTAGCCTGTTCTTTTTTTATTTATTAGAGAAAAGTGGTGATATAATCGGTGATTCTCCGTCATAAGTTCATAAGAGAGTTGAGACAAAGATATTATATTATATGTAATAGTGTACATTGATAATGATATTTTTTGATAGCCGAAGGAGGACACAGATCCAATCTAATGTTTCGGAATAAATGATATACAAATAGGTTTTGTTTGATCTGCATTAACAACTTTCTTGTGCTACATAAAGTATTTTATATGCTCGGATGATGATTTATGATCATATAATTTACAAGTTCAAACAGGACCGGGATCATTTTTTATTAGTAAAAATTAACAAATCTAGACCTTTCACTTATTACTCTCCTTTCAATACCTACTTTTGACAAATTGTAACGTCGAAAATGGATACCACTAAATCATTTACTAAGCTGTTTACTTAATGATCTTTTCACATTAAACATGATTAATTTTAATGATCTTCATTCACAAATAAACATGATTAGACAACATAATGGTCAAACTAATGACTTACTTGAATTCAACAAGTCATTAAAAATACAAAATGTTAGGTGTAAAAAGCCAATTGTGTATCTACCATCATATGACTACATAACTGACAAAGTAATGCACTACCGCTTGAACTAGAAAACATCATTTCACATGGATTTATTGATTTTGTTTGGTGTGGATATGGGAATCACAATGGGTACAAGACTTGGATTCATTGATTTTGTTTGGTATATGGACATGGGATCCACAATGAGTAGGAGACTTGTATGGGACTAGAGATATGAGTTTTTTCAAAATGGGTTCGGATTGAGTTTGGTGTATGAAGAAACAATGTTGGGGAGCCCATATTACCATTTAACAAAAAATAAGAATTGTATGGGAATGTGAATGAAATTAAACGGAACCCGCTTCATGGGTAGTAATCATAAGAATATGTTGATTTCTAATTTTTAGATTAAACACCATTAACCAAACAATTTCATTAGAGGATGAAAGTTGTACCACCATTCCCGTACTCATGGGCCAGACCCTCTTATATGATATGATGTACCATCTTCGGAATTAGTTGGGGCCCAACCCAAATTTAACAGGGTTGGTGTAAGAGCTCATAAAGTTTGGGGGCCTAATTAAAAGAATTTGGTAACAGTCAAGTTGACCTTCTAGAATACCACATGACTTTTGGATTTTGTTGACTTAAAATGGATATGGAAAGTTGTTCTAATACAAATTTGAGTGACAATCTAAATCTTGGCTAATCACAGGTAACTCATTTCAAATGTGGAGGAGTTGGTCTTGGTTGTGGTGTATTTCATACACTAGCTGATGGTCTATCCTCACTCCATTTCATCAACACATGGTCCGACATGGCTCGAGGTCTATCAATCGCCATCCCACCATTCATTGACCGAACCTTGCTTCGTGCACGTGAGCCACCCACCCCAACTTTTGATCACGTCGAGTACCACCTCCCTCCATCCATGAAAACTACCTCCCAAAACAGTAAATCAACCCGAAAACCATCAACCACAATGCTAAAGCTCACACTTGATCAACTCAATGCTCTCAAAGCTGCTGCCAAAAATGAAACCGGAAACACTACATATAGCACATACGAAATCCTTGCAGCTCACTTATGGCGTTGTGCGTGCAAGGCACGTGGACTTCCAGATGACCAACTAACTAAATTGTATGTGGCTACAGATGGACGATCTAGATTGAGCCCACAACTCCCACCAGGCTACCTAGGCAATGTTGTATTCACTGCCACCCCAGTTGCCAAATCCGCTGACCTCACAGCTCAACCATTGTCTAATGCAGCATCCTTGATTCGAACCACTTTGACAAAAATGAACAATGACTATTTGAGATCAGCCATTGACTACCTTGAAGTGCAGCCTGATCTATCGGCTTTGATTCGTGGTCCAAGTTACTTTGCAAGCCCAAACTTGAACATAAACACATGGACTCGATTACCTGTACATGATGCAGATTTTGGGTGGGGTCGGCCCGTGTTCATGGGACCAGCGGTAATATTGTATGAGGGCACCATATATGTTCTACCTAGCCCAAACAATGATAGGAGTATGTCATTGGCAGTGTGCTTAAATGCAGATGAACAACCATTGTTTGAGAAGTTCTTGTATGACTTCTAAGGATTTTTTTGGGTTTGTTGTATTCATTTCTTTGTAATGCGCTTCTGGTGTATCCATGATTTTTGGCTTTCAAGAAACTGATGTGGGGATATTGTCATTAAAGTTTATCTTCTTGATGATTGAAAAAAATTGAAATATGGTCCATAGAAGTGGACCATATTAGTTAACAGCTGATAAACTAAGTCAACCAAAACTCCAAAAGATTTTTCACGTGTTTTATTTATTTTAGACAGCACATTTAAGATCTTCTAACCTAACCATTTGATGCTAAATCCAGCTAGACCAAAATTATATCTGTTTTTTTTTTTTTTTTTTTTTTTTTTTTTTTTTGGCAGAAAGTTGTATTAACAATGACTATATGCAAGTTGCAATGTAGTACATTCACGATAAGAAAAGAAATGTACATCTTAATCACCTCCGAATCTTGACTGCGAGGGAATAAAATTGGATTAAAAAACCTGAAAGTTCACAAAAAAAGATGCTTATACTAAAGACCAAGTCACCGTTCTTCACTCTATCTCATTTTTTATATTCACCCCAATTCCCAAACAAGTTCTGACTCGCATTTTACCTCAAAACTATTAACACTGTTCAACTAGACGGATGACCATTCAACTACGTGATAATATCATATTGATTATGAAACATAAATAACATTTTACAGTCGAACCTCTATAAATTGATACTCGATAATTAATAACCTCGATAAAACTAATAATTTGTCCGGTCCCAACTTGCACACTACAAGAAAAATGCCATTTCGAGACATGTTTAGCGACACATTTGAAGCTAGCGACTTGCATAGCGATGTCAAGTGAGAAGTCTCTAGAAAAAAGTCGCAGATTTTTTGCGTCATTAATATGTAAGACGCTAAAATTAGCGACAATAATAGCGTCATCTACATCGTGTCACTAACTTTTTTTTTAGCGACATGACTACTATGACGGTAACGTTGACGCTAATCTCAAACAAGTCGCTAAACATGACGCTATATGTGACACTAATTATAGCAAAATTTTTCCTGTTCCATTTCATTTGTCGTTATATATGCCATTGCTTATATTAAAACCAACATTTTTTGAGCTAAATAGATAATAACTATGCAAATAAATAATCTAATATTTGAACTGAAACATACATTACATTAACTAGATATTCCATTTAACATCCAAAGTAACTTCTACAACAAACTAAACATCAAAAAGTATTTAAGTTTAAACCAAAGATATCGGCTTCTTGAGCATGACCTTTCCGGCATTCATGAGCAAGTGCAACATGTGTATACTGAAAAAAAAAAGAAAATAACACTTTGTTAATGACATATTACCTAGCATATGGAATCTTGTAGAGGAACCTTGAATCTATTTAAAAAACCATAGACTTTACAAAGAAAACTAAACATGATCCTTCCCTATCCTTCTTAATTCATGATTTCAATAGGTCAAATTCTAGTATAAATGATACAACCAGTATAAAGAATGATGCATGACAACCACAACCACCAATACTAGACAGTCTAAAAGGAAGGTAATGATATTATACAACCCCGTAAATAAAATAGCAACAAACCTGAATCTCTTGTTCGTTTTTGCCTTTAATCAAATGATCAGTTTTAAATCCTTCAATTGCTTCTTTCCAGTTGATGCTGGCAAATTCTTTACATTCTCTCCAGAAAGCTCCTCGTCTCCTCTCCCACCAGCTATTGTTGCCTAATGCCTACATACATGATACTCGACTTCAGATTTCAGAATTATATTATAAATAAGATGGAGCAAGAAGAGCAGTAGGTTTACCTGCAATCATCTGAACTTTAAAGAAAAATCCTTTGCATTAAAGTACTTTATAAACAAGCAGATGAAAAACTTGATTCGTTTAGCATAAGTACCTAATTTTCGAAATAACACCTAGTAAAATGAGGATGAAAAACTCACTGAAAACCAACACTCTGAAGAAGGCGCCCATAGCTTTCAAGATGTTAGACAGGTTAACTCTCTTTTCTGAGGCTGGGCTGCCAAATGTTACAGAATAATCCGCAACGATGATGCAGTCCCCACTAACAACTTCAGTTACCTGTCCAGTGAAGGTGTTTGGAGACTGTCGTTGGCTTCGTAGCTTTCAAGTTAAAGCAACACATACCATTCCTTATAATATGAGACTGGACAGGTATGAGACTGTCGTTAAAGAAACACATAAGGACTGCAAAGAAACAAAGTAATCATAGAACAATATCAGCAATAATCGAAATCTATAATATGATTTTATATGCCTCCATATTCTTGTCTTGTCACAATGAATAAAGAGAGATAAAGGAGAACACTCGGTGCCTGATGACAATGCCTTATCAACGATTGTGACGTCGTCCAAAAATCTAATGCTATGACGACGTCTCAAAGCTTTTTGAATATGAAATATGCCTAATGCCTACATACATGCTACATTTTGCAGTATATTTTAGTTTTTTAATTGTTATTTTAGAAAACCCAATTAAAACACATTGTGTTAAATTCAGATCACAGTGTGTTTTGGCCAGTTTTCTAGTTTTCACATAAATTTTAGTTTTCAAATGAACATTTCACAGTACTGTATATATATAAACTAGAGGGGTGCCCGCGTGTTGCAGCGGCGTAAGAAATTACATGATTATTATGAACCCGCACAAAACGTCGACAACGAAAATTTACACGCAGCAATCATTTTTATTTAGCTCATCAATTCTCTGGTGTTATAAGTTGATCCGACTTGTTAGTTTTTCTTATTCTGAACACCAGTACGGTTTATTTATGTTAAGAGCCTTATAAATCCCAACTAAATAATTACGACCAAACGAATAAAAAGACCAATCAACAAAATTGCACATCAAAACATCCTTGTTTGATAAAACTAACCTGTTTTACCCGTTCTAGAATAATAGGATTCCCCCATTTAATGTTACAACCCGATCATTCAAACATTGAGATTATAAATTAATAACTAATAAAAAAAGCACTATACAATTACGTCAACTTTTATCTATATAAAGCACAATTAATATCTGAAAAAAATTTATGATATGAAAGCTTGTTATTCACCCAATAATTACAAAAGTAGAAAACCAAATCGAACAAAACTCCTTTCATCTAAAACATGACTCTTTGGCCACCGGATCCTTTTCAAATGCCGATGGATGTTGGTACTTGGTACATCTTCATAATCTGTACAAACATAAGAGGCAGTAGATTAAAAAGAGAACACTAACATGGTTGCAAACAAATGTGCAAACCAACCACAAAGAAAATAAGGAATGAACATGAAGTAACTCTTTAACACACCACCTAAAGTAACACCGAGCATACCGATTCCAACAATCGTCTCTTAACACTGAAAAACGTTATAATACTCGGGCATAGTTATAAAAAGATTAACACGTAAGATTAAATGATACCCCTAACAAAGATAGATAAGCACATGGATAGAAGCTACATAACGAACCCAAGTCAGACATATACTACATATCCAAACTAAAGAAAAGAGAACAGTAGCAGTAGCAAACTCGAATCAGTGGATTTGATTAAAGGGCACTTAAAAAAATAATAACAAAAATACTGGGTGTATACCTCCAATAAGAGTTTGATCAACACCATGTACGGTGTATTATTCCTCAAATCATCAACATCAATGCCATGATTTCCACCAGAAAAGAAGCTTGAAGCAAACATGAGATACAATATTAGCCATTATAGTTAAACCAATAACCAAACTCAAATACACCCAAAAATAAATAATACCCTGGTTAAGTTCACTGGCATTAAACATTTTTAACCAAGATGGGGATAAGAGTTAATCACTTAATCAATGTTATAATCATGGCTAAATGTTAGCTCCGGACTCGCTTATCCATTGCTACCTTTATTAATATATATTCCGCTATATATAGAGAGAAATGCATTATAGATACCAAGTGAATTGGTGGAATTGAAAATGTATGTGGTATACCTCCTGAACCAAAGTACTTCACCTAACCTGCAAATTTGTCTTAGCATAGACATCGTTCTAATTGGAGATTAACAAAATATTCAACTTAAAATGTTACCTTCATTATTAAGACTGTGAGATTACAAAAGTTTCAATTGAAGGAAAACACTTAAGCAACTCAGCCAATGTAAATTTGTTTACCTGTGTAGTATCTTTTTGCTCTCTACACTGCAGCAAAATATATTTAGTAGGATAAGTTGTTATATCGGCCTTACCAAGAAAAAGACGGTTTTCATCTTGTTTCATTGGTGACCAAGCAAGATGAAATAAATATAAATACGATACAAAGTTACAGCTTAAAGATCTACTTGAATGTCCGCCAAATTCCACAACATTGCTTCCCAAATCCCACCTGATAAAGATTGTTATAATGAGTATAAACAGGTCCATGAGGATATTGAGGTTTTTATTCTTGGAGAAATAGATGAGTTTATGAACAAAGGTTAAAGTTTCATACACCGTTAAAAACTAATTGTGTAGCTTATGAAAGATGGCAAAGATAACAGCTCTGTCGTTAAAGCTTCACGATGCTATTGATGATTACACTTACACTTAATGATGAAAAGAAAGTTGATTACTACAATATTTACCGAAAAGAAAGAAAAGAAAAAAGGAACACCTGCATTGGCTATGGGGAATGCAGGGCCAGGGATTGAGGATTTACACTAACATCGTGCACAGGAAAAGCAGAAAACAGAGGACCTGTCACTATATATTAATCATATTAATTATCGTAAATTAAATCAAAACAGCTGTTTACCGAAAATAAGGATTCCGAACATTTACCAAAAACAAGTGTATATAAAACATCTTTTTGAAAACCTATTTTATCAACACATGACTCATTACCAAAAAAAATTTAAAAAGCTAGAAAGTATGCAACCTATCAACGAAGAAAACAAATTCCTATTGTCAATTACATCTATAATGAAAACTCTACAATACTTTAAATGATACTACTAATAAGATCACCTCTCTTGTAACACATTGACGATGAACATGAGAAATAGCTGTAACATCAAATCCAATTTCATCAAAATAACAACATAAATAATGTTTATAAATAAGGTATGGAGACAAACTATCAAGATCTGGGATGAACTTTGAGGAAACAATGCCACTGTAATATCAAATCAAATTAATGTTACCAAAAAATAAAATATAAAATAAAAATAACAATCAAATTAATGTTACCAAAAAATAAAATATAAAATAAAAATAACAATATCAATAAATCGGATATGGATAGATCCAAACAACTATGTGTAATGAACTTGAGAAACAACATTGACATCAAATCCAATTTTTTTTTAGAGGGAAAAATTAAAAATAACATCAATTACCTTTATTAAAAATAATTTTAAATCTTGATGAAACCCCTAAAACTGGAATGATAGCGATGGTGGTGATTGACGTCGATAGGCGGTGACTGATGGCAGAGGCGGTGCTGATTGACGCCGATGTTGTGGTTATTGAAGCCGGTGGTGTTGGTGGTTGATGGCGGCGGTGGTGATGGACAACGCTGATGGTGTTGATAGAGGCAGTAGAGATGGAGGGCGGTGGTTATGGACGGCGCTGATGGTGTTGATAGCGGCGGTGGAGATGGAAGGCGGTGGTGATGGAGGGCGGAGGTGATGGAGGGCGGTGGGTGGATATGTGTGTTTGTGTGTATGTGTGTTTTTGTGTGTGGTATGGGTTGGCAGAACGGGGAAATGAGCGGGCTTTATTTTTTAGTAAGGGTAGTTTGAGAGGAAAAAAAATGCTTAATTTCTTAATTTAATATGCTTTATAAGGAGGTACAGATATATGCATTAAAAATTTGCAAATTTGCATTTTTTTTTTTTTTCAGAAGTTGATTATATTTGCAATTCTTCTTTATAAAAATATAGTCTCATCGGTTTTAATATCTTTGGTTGGTTGGTGGCCGGATGGTTTCCATTGCAAAAATAATAATAAAGCAATAACTATCGATCAAGTTGGTGGATCGATTCGAAAGTCAGCTAGTGTAGCCTTTCAACTTTATAAGATAAATATAATTGATTTTCTTTGTAACTCTTTTTTTACTATTTCATCCTCTATCATGATACACAATTACACATCTTAGTTTAAGTAGCTGAATATAAGTTTCTTGATAATTCTATCTCAGAAAAATTTAAAAATAATACATAAAAATAATAATTTTTTCTCTATATATCATATAGTTATATCTTGAAATATATTCACATCTAATTCTCCATCTCAAAACATAATCTTTTTTCTTTATTGATCGTAAATTATATTATTATTTTTAATTGATTCGGAACTAGGTTTGGTTAGGTTAGGAAGTGAAAATGTTGTTTAGTTGGCTTGTGTAGTAGAACTGTGGAAGAGAAAAAAATTAGTAATTCTGTAATGAATTGTTTGGTTGAGGGGAGGATGTGAAAACAAAAGTCAATTCAAGTATACAACCATTCTAAATTGATACATTGTACTTAACCAAAGTCAATTATGTTAGTTAATTTCTTCATAAAATGTTCCATTTAAATCTAAAACAACCTAAGACAGTCAAAACCTAGAGCAACCTAGATTGTATAAGTTTTCTCACCCTATATTATTAGATAAAATAAAATAATTCTTAAACCAAATTTCTTCTATATCAAAATATAATGACTATCAAATGTCTTCACTTTGAAAAATCATTTGGTTACCAAAATTTGAGAGTAGAAGGATGATGATAATTAAAAATTAGATCAATTGTACGTTAGATAGTTATTTGTTATTCCTATTCCTATCATAAAAAAAAAAAATGGGTTCGAATTTCAAAAGACAAAGTTACAACTCCCATTAACATATCTATCTATACTCCTTTATAAAGATTATCCAACCCCCCTAAAAATAGAAAGTGTTACACAATAGTTACATACGAAAGTACGAAATTGCTCTTAATAAACACCCCCTATGGAAAGGGTTATTAGAGATTACCAAATTTGTCCTTAATGAATTAATTTACACACTAAACCCTTATCTTGCTAATTTACATTCTAAGTCCTTATCTTATAAAATATTTCCGCTATTATCTTTATGTGAGTCCCAAACTCTCTAGATGGTTAACCCAAAGTGTAAAATACAACAAGTCTAATATGCACTAGATTGTACTAGTATTACTTGAATATAAATGCAAGTATATAAACAAAGTAATACATGACTAAAAATAAAGGTGGAACACGATGTAATTTTCCAAGAGTATTTTATTTATGATGTTAAATAAAATACAAGGTTATGCGGAATCAAGATAATACAAATATGTAAGTATCCTAACAACCTATGAATTACAAATGATCTATATTTGCCAAATAACTCTTTTAGATCGAAATACTTAAAGTTGTGAAGTATCCCTGTTTAAGATCGAGGGTATTTAGACAAATTCACCTTTAATATCTAAAAGTAATTTTAACGAAGAAATGACTTTGTATTTATAGGCAAACAAATTCACCAGTGAATTTGTGCCGTACAAATATGGTTGCATGCATTTAATGAACCGACAAGGTCATTAAATGCATTGGTTAAGGTACAAGGATAAAGTCACATCAATATGACTTTATTCTTTTAACCAACCACCTTACACACGTATATACTTTAGTAAAGAACAAGTGGAATGTTCTTTGGAAAGTATGTAAAGGCAAAAGTCAATTTCTCGATATCAGTGTTCAGACTTGTAAGGTCTAGAACACTGACAAACCTCCAGTGTTCAGATCTGGTAAGACTTCCAGTGGACTCCGCCATTTGTCAGTCTTCTTTATTCTGACTTCAGTCTTTGACTTCAGTAAGAACGTCTTCAGTAGAATAGACCTGGACTGGGGTGAAGTCCAGTGAGCTAATCTGGAATACTCCAGATTTCCTATACAAGTATTTGCTCACTGGTCTTCCATTATTTCTGAACAAATCTTCAGAGGGACTCCAGTTTCCAAGTCTGGAGTAGGTCCAGTAAATATCATTTCTGGATAGATCTTCAGTAAGGCTCCAGTAGTCGAGTCTGGAGCGAGTCTAGTAAATCTGGACCTAACAAATTCCCCCTATTTGTTTAGAAATAATGCAAGGTTTTTCAAGCTTATATCTATACAAATTTGTATGCTTGAAAAACACTTGTTTTGACTTAGTCTAAAAAATTTATGGTTACTGGGAAACACTTTATAGATCATCAGTGTTCCAGTTTCATCTTTTAATTCTAACTTAGACTAAATCTGATCATTTACTTTGTGAAACAAAATATGCAACTATATTTACAGCCATCAACAGAAAATAAGTTACAATTTTGTGAAAATTAAATACAAGTACAAGTAAATGATACAAGAGTCGGGCCCTTCTCTTCGATGTCTGTCCTGGAGCATCTTCAGAAGCCTTTCTCTTAGGTGATGGAGAGGATGGTACAGAAGCTGGTGGTCTCATACCTAGAACAGCTTCCATCTGTTGTATTCTTTTCCAAACCTTTTCAATCCTCTTCATAAATGCCTTGACATCAGGAGTTAAATCAGTTTTTCCTTTGAAAGTTA
Source organism: Erigeron breviscapus (assembly GCA_034093135.1). Taxonomy (NCBI): domain Eukaryota; kingdom Viridiplantae; phylum Streptophyta; class Magnoliopsida; order Asterales; family Asteraceae; genus Erigeron; species Erigeron breviscapus. The sequence goes on from CM067172.1 coordinate 93,073,732, forward strand.
ATCCTATCTCCTTCAGTTCAGTCCATCCAAAAGCTTGGACTGATGCATTCTTCCTTTCATCAGTAAAGTTACCCTCTCTGGTCAACTTTATATTAAACCTGGTCATGCCTTCATGATTTTCAGCGAGTTTAATCTCTGCACCTATGATCCTTCTGGCATCAGCCCTGAATTTCAACATATCTTCATATTTGGCTTTTTGCTTAGCCATCTGGATCATATATTCAGTTTCCTTGGATACTCTCTGCTGTTCAATGGCAGATTGGAATGCTTCACGATTAATTCTTTGTGAAGTATCCAAAGGAATGAATGTGCTCAGATCTCTGTCTCTGATTTCCTTGATCTGTTTGGCAGTGAGTTTTGGCAAGCCCTTTATCTTCTTCCTGTACTCTATCTCCAGAGCACCAGCATTCTTTCTGATCTTTTTCTGAAGGTTCACCAGTTCCTCTGTTCTTTGTCTAATCAGTTCAGTTACACTGACACCATAAGTTCCAGCATCATAAGTTTGCTCATCTTTAGAGTACCTGGAGCGAATGAACACATCATTCAATTCATTCAGACATTGATGAATTCTGGAGTCTTCCTTCATTCTTTTATAGACATCTATATGTATGCCCAACCTGCCAGCATTGTAAGAATCAAGGGTCCCCATGTTTGCCATCTCCCTTTGGTGGGCCAGCAATTCATCCTTTTGATTTTTCTTGAATATTTCTATCAAAATGCATTCTTGCTCCAGTCTCTTCGAGGTGTCTTCATCAGCAGTAGGAAACTCTGATGAACCTTCAGCAGTTTCAGTTTCTTCTCCAGATACCATCAGTTTCTTTCCTTTTGCTGACTTTAGAGAGGTTGTGATATCTGGGAATTCTTCAAACTGGGGCTCACTGGCATCAGTACCAGTCACTTGTTTTTGTTGCACGATGCTTTCAGTAGCAAAGGCCTTTTCAATAGCACTGGCAACAACTTCTTTCTTTTTCCTAACCAAACCTTCTTGAAAAGACTCAGTGACAACAGACGACTTTTCAACCTGTACTGCAGACTTTTCCCCCTTGGAATGTCCACCAGTCTGAGACTTGTGGGCAGACCATAATTGTTCAAGCATATACCTGTCTGTAGCACCAAATGTCCTTCCTGCCACTGGACATGTGATATTCACAGTCTTCCTTAATTGAGTCACTTCCTTCTTGATAAATTCAATTTCTGAAGACAAGTGCTTTGGCATTTCATTTTCTATCATCTTCACCACTTGTGGTAATAAACCATCCTGAATGGTTCTAAGAACAGACCCAGAAATCTCTTCAGAAATTTCTTTTAACATTCCATGTCTGAACTTCTTAGCAACCTCATCACTGATAGTGCTAACAACGGCATTCTGATCAAGTGTTGGCCTACTCTCTAAACTACTTATCCTGGTGGTCAACTTCTGAACTTCATCTGTCAGACCTGATAGTGGTTGAACAAGATCACCTTTCACTGCAGTCTGAACAGAACTAACCAGTCTTGCTTCTAATCCTTGGACTGCTACTTTTATATTTTCAGAATTGTTATTTGTGGCCAGTACCAGCTCATCCAGCTTCTCAAACACTATCTTCTCATTCCCAGCAAAAACATTCATTTCTGATGCTAGATTATTGGATAATAAGGACTTAAAATCAGAAATAACCTGTGAAGAAGACTGAAGTGACCTCTCCAGGTCCACCACCTTACTTAAAAGGCCTTGGACCTCGGCTGAAGAAGAAGAGGAGGGACCACTGGGAGGATCAAGATTTGAAGTCATTCTGGTCATAAAAGGTACTTGTGCCCAGACCTCTTCAGAAGAAGTTTCAGCAGTTACAACTGTTGAGTCCAGCGCACGGTGTTCAGATAAGTCTATTGGAGTTTCAAGTGGTGGTGGACTGGTGGTTGATTTTGCGAAATTTGAAGTGTGGGAGGATTGAAATATGGAGTTGTTTGTGGAATTGAAGGTGGTGGTGGTGGTGCAGTAATGGATTCTGGTGGTGGTGGCATTTCAGTAAGTGGTTGGGTGACTGAAGCAATAACAGAAGAAACCACATTTTCTACTTCTTCACCCAGAAAACGCATGTCAGTATCAAAAATATTACCTTCTGACATGGGTGAATCAGCCTCATCCCAGACAAATGTTTCACCAACTGTTTCATCACCAGCCTGTTCACCAACTTCTACATTAAAGTCCAATTGACCAGCCTGCTCAACATTCTGAGCAACATTTTCTACTTCTTCACCCAGAAAACTCATGTCAGTATCAAAAATATTACCTTCTGACATGGGTGAATCAGCCTCATCCCAGACAAATGTTTCACCAACTGTTTCATCACCAGCCTGTTCACCAACTTCTACATTAAAGTCCAATTGACCAGCCTGCTCAACATTCTGAGCAACATTTTCTACTTCTTCACCCAGAAAACGCATGTCAGTATCAAAAATATTACCTTCTGACATGGGTGAATCAGCCTCATCCCAGACAAATGTTTCACCAACTGTTTCATCACCAGCCTGTTCACCAACTTCTACATTAAAGTCCAATTGACCAGCCTGCTCAACATTCTGAGCAACATTTTCTACTTCTTCACCCAGAAAACGCATGTCAGTATCAAAAATATTACCTTCTGACATGGGTGAATCAGCCTCATCCCAGACAAATGTTTCACCAACTGTTTCATCACCAGCCTGATCACCAGCCTGTTCACCAACTTCTACATTAAAGTCCAATTGACCAGCCTACTCAACATTCTGAGCAACATTTTCTACTTCTTCACCCAGAAAACGCATGTCAGTATCAAAAATATTACCTTCTGACATGGGTGAATCAGCCTCATCCCAGACAAATGTTTCACCAACTGTTTCATCACCAGCCTGTTCACCAACTTCTACATTAAAGTCCAATTGACCAGCCTGCTCAACATTCTGAGCAACATTTTCTACTTCTTCACCCAGAAAACGCATGTCAGTATCAAAAATATTACCTTCTGACATGGGTGAATCAGCCTCATCCCAGACAAATGTTTCACCAACTGTTTCATCACCAGCCTGTTCACCAACTTCTACATTAAAGTCCAATTGACCAGCCTGCTCAACATTCTGAGCAACATTTTCTACCTGTTCATTAGTCACCTGCTCAACCTGCTCAGCATCTTGTACAATGTTTTCTTCCTGCTCAAAAATAGGAGACCCATCAATATTCATAATATCACCAGGATGGCTTGATTCTGCTCTTTCTGGATTAACCTGAACTCCAGCCCGCATAAGACGTCTATTTGATCTTGGTCGTCTAGGAGGGTCAACATTTTCTTGGTCCTGTTGATCTTCAGGGGCCACCTGGGTTACTGGTTGCACATTTTCAACATCGATGACTCCAGTGGGTCCTACAACAATCTGACCCCTACCTGGAGCCTCTTCTTGCTCATCAGGTGCATCATTTCCAAAATTATTCAACATATTTACAGGAATTTCAACCTCACCAGCTCTTGATTTTAGGGAACTCAACTCTCTCAGATATTCACACACCGAAAAATGATTTGTTTCATAATCATACTCAGCACCTAGGGCTCTTAAAAACACAAGTGACAGAAAACGAATATAAGGAATATGTGGTTTTCTACCTTTCACCTTCAGACGGTCAACTAGATCATCAAAGAAGATCTGAGCAAAATCGACCCTGTACCCAAACCATAGACAGTAGGCAATCTGGAGTTGCATTTGATTAATCTGGTCCAACCCTCTAGAACTGCCACCTAAACACTCAACAAGATGAGTGAAAAAGTATCTCCATGAGTCTGACAGCTTGCTCATATAGATTGTGCCTTTCCTTAATAACTGGCCATGTTCATCCAATATTTCAGTGTGCCCCATCAATCTGCACACATCCCTGAAATTGATACCAGTAGGGAGAGGAATTGCCATCTCATTCTCAGCCAAATAATTTAAATGAAGAACATCTCTGAGAGAATCGACAGTGAGAGTGAAAGACCTGTTGCCTTGTTGCAATGTGTAGTTGATGGTTTTAGTGTTTTCAACATACACAACAGAATACCAGAATTCACACAAATAATCATGATACATTTTACAGGAATTTCAACCTCACCAGCTCTTGATTTTAGGGAACTCAACTCTCTCAGATATTCACACACCGAAAAATGATTTGTTTCATAATCATACTCAGCACCTAGGGCTCTTAAAAACACAAGTGACAGAAAACGAATATAAGGAATATGTGGTTTTCTACCTTTCACCTTCAGACGGTCAACTAGATCATCAAAGAAGATCTGAGCAAAATCGACCCTGTACCCAAACCATAGACAGTAGGCAATCTGGAGTTGCATTTGATTAATCTGGTCCAACCCTCTAGAACTGCCACCTAAACACTCAACAAGATGAGTGAAAAAGTATCTCCATGAGTCTGACAGCTTGCTCATATAGATTGTGCCTTTCCTTAATAACTGGCCATGTTCATCCAATATTTCAGTGTGCCCCATCAATCTGCACACATCCCTGAAATTGATACCAGTAGGGAGAGGAATTGCCATCTCATTCTCAGCCAAATAATTTAAATGAAGAACATCTCTGAGAGAATCGACAGTGAGAGTGAAAGACCTGTGCCTTGTTGCAATGTGTAGTTGATGGTTTTAGTGTTTTCAACATACACAACAGAATACCAGAATTCACACAAATAATCATGATACATTTTACCAGGATTAAGAGTGAGAGCACCATATAGTGGACAACTGAGGAAAAAGGCATTCAGTCGTCCGATAAGAGAGGTGGGAGCATGAGTGGTGCTTGTGAGTCTAGCCATCCAATTGTTCATGTTTATTCTGATGGCCTTAGCCTCAAGAGTAATATGAGGTGCCTTAACAATATTGGCAATCGGAGCATATTCAGCGGCGAGCAGATTTTTAGGTGAATTGGATTGTCTTGGTGCCATTGAATATGATAGATATATGAAGATGAAATTGAAGATTTAGGGTTTATGAAGATTTGTTGAAGTAAATATTAGAGAGAGATTATGATTGGAAATTGAATGAAGAAAGAATTAAATGAAGGAATTTGAAGAATTTTGGGAGTAAATATGTTCGAAGTAAATGCAAATAAAATTGAAAGTGGGTATATATAGGAGAGAGAATGTGGAACTCAAACGGTTAATTTGAAATTATCAAATATAATTTTGATCGGGTTCTGAGATCCGCATTAATTACATCACATCACACATAAATGTGTGACGGTTTACAACCCACAAACAGTAACCAACTTGCACTTTTTGTCTTCCCAAGGTAAAAATACCATCATTTCTTTGAAAAAATGACATGCCACGTAGGATAATAAGATAAATATCTTTTCAAAATATTTTGCATACGTGGCACACACAATGACCAAGTATTTAAAAAATATTATGACTGACATATCAGTGCATCTGGAGGTTGACTGGACACTCCAGTAAAGTACCAGTGAAAACCATTTGAAAGAGACTGGTAACCTCAAACATGCACGTCAACTAATACAGACAAATGAGAGGAACACATTTACAAGGAGACAAAAGTAACCTCAAACATGCACGTCAACTAATACAGACAAATGAGAGGAACACATTTACAAGGAGACAAAAAGTCACCTCAAACATGCACGTCAACTAATACAGACAAATGAGAGGAACACATTTACAAGGAGACAAAAAGTCACCTCAAACATGCACGTCAACTAATACAGACAAATGAGAGGAACACATTTACAAGGAGACAAAAAGTCACCTCAAACATGCACTTCAACCTATCTAATTACCAGTGAGAGGGACACATTTACAAGGTACCAGTAATATTTCTGGAAAATTTGTCCAGTGAGAAAATAAATTAATAAATTCCCCCTGAACTTAAAACATTTTTAAGAACAAAAATATATCTTTTCAAAATATTTTGCATACGTGGCACACACAATGACCAAGTATTTAAAAAATATTATGACTGACATATCAGTGCATCTGGAGGTTGACTGGACACTCCAGTAAAGTACCAGTGAAAACCATTTGAAAGAGACTGGTAACCTCAAACATGCACGTCAACTAACTAATACAGACAGAGGGACACATTTACAAGGAGACAAGGAACCTCAAACATGCACGTCAACTAATACAGACAAATGAGAGGAACACATTTACAAGGAGACAAAAAGTCACCTCAAACATGCACGTCAACTAATACAGACAAATGAGAGGAACACATTTACAAGGAGACAAAAAGTCACCTCAAACATGCACTTCAACCTATCTAATTACCAGTGAGAGGGACACTCCAGTAAAGTACCAGTGAAAACCATTTGAAAGAGACTGGTAACCTCAAACATGCACGTCAACTAATACAGACAAATGAGAGGAACACATTTACAAGGAGACAAAAAGTCACCTCAAACATGCACGTCAACTAATACAGACAAATGAGAGGAACACATTTACAAGGAGACAAAAAGTAACCTCAAACATGCACGTCAACTAATACAGACAAATGAGAGGAACACATTTACAAGGAGACAAAAAGTCACCTCAAACATGCACTTCAACCTATCTAATTACCAGTGAGAGGGACACATTTACAAGGTACCAGTAATATTTTCTGGAAAATTTGTCCAGTGAGAAAATAAATTAATAAATTCCCCCTGAACTTAAAACATTTTTAAGAACAAAAATATATCTTTCAAAGTCTTTCCCCTTGGAATGTTGATCCAGAAATCTATTAATGCAAAGATAGTACACTAAGGCGTTCGATATCTAAACAGTCATAGATTTATAAATCTTTAAATCAAGGATCCGTGATAGTACACATAGGCGTTCAATACCAAGGTTCCAGATTTAAGGGTTTAACATTCCCAACTCACCAACAAGATATTCAAAAGTTTTGACATCCAGAGGTTTAGTAAAAATGTCAGCGAGCTGTTTGTTAGTGGGAATAAAATGGAGTTCAATGTTGCCTTTCACAATATTATCACGAATGAAATGATACCTGAGATCAATGTGCTTTGTCTTGGAGTGCATGACTGGATTGTTCGATATAGCAATGGCACTGGTATTATCACAAAAGATTGGGGTCTTGGAATACTTAATACCATAATCAAGCAAATGGTTCTTCATCAAGAGTATCTGAGCACAACAACTGGCTGCAGACACGTATTCAGCTTCAGCAGTGGACAATGAAACTGAAGTTTGCTTTTTACTGGTCCAGCTGACCAGTTTGCCACCAAGGAAATGACATCCACCAGTAGTGGATTTCCTGTCTATCTTACAACCTGCATGATCTGAATCTGAATAACCCATTAGATCCATGCCTGAGCCTTTGGGATACCAAAGACCCAAACTGGGGACACCCTTAAGGTACTTTAGTATGCGCTTTACAGCAAGCATATGAGAGTCTTTTGGATTAGACTGATATCTGGCACATAAACATGTTGAAAACATAATATCTGGTCTATTGGCAGTTAAATACATCAGTGAACCAACCATGCCTCTATAGACAATGGTGTTCACTGGTTTACCATCTGGATCTAAGTCCAGTGTTAATGGTGCAGAAATTGGAGTGGGTTTAGATGGTGAAGAGTTCATATCATATTTCTTTAAAAGATCTCTAACATATTTTTCTTGATTAATAAAAATACCATCACTGGTCTGTTTAATCTGGAGTCCTAGAAAAAATGTTAATTCACCCATTAAACTCATCTCATATTCAGTCGACATTATTTTCGAAAATTTCTTGCACATTTTATCATCAGTAGAGCCAAAAATAATATCATCAACATAAATTTGTACCATTAACAGATTACCTTTTTCATGAAGAATAAATAAGGTATTGTCAATTGCACCTCTTTTGAAACCATTTTTCAATAAATGTTTAGTCAGAGTGTCATACCAGGCACGTGGGGCTTGTCTGAGGCCATAAAGCGCTTTGTCCAGACGATATACCCAATGTGGATGCTTTTCATCAACGAAACCTGGTGGTTGTCTGACATAAACTTCTTCTTCGAGTTTTCCATTCAAAAATGCACTTTTCACGTCCATCTGGTAGACCTTGAACTGATGATGAGCAGCGAATGCTAAAAATATTCTGATTGCTTCAAGTCTAGCCACTGAAGCAAATGATTCATCAAAATCGACATCTGACTGGCAGTAGCCTTGTGCTACCAGTCTGACCTTGTTTCTGATTACGTGGCCATCTTCATCTACCTTGTTCCTGAAGACCAATCTGGTTCCAATTGGTTCTTTCTTTCCAACTGGGAAAGGGACCAGGTACCAAACCTTGTTCCTTTCAAACTGGTGAAGCTCTTTTTGCATAGCAGTCACCCAGCTTGGATCTTCCATAGCCTCGTCAATCTTTTTAGGTTCTATCAGTGATAAGAAACTAACATATAAGCATTGATTACTGGAGGCTCTTCTGGTCTGAACTCCTCTACTTGAGTCACCTATGATCTGATCGATAGGGTGAGCTTTTGTCCATCTGGAGTACTGACCAGGATTGTTACTGACAATAATATCAGTGCAAGAGTTCAGTTGAGTCTCCTCTGGTGTTGCTTCAGGAGGAGGATCTTGCCAGACTACTTCAACATCTTCATCTGAATCATTTAAATCACGATTTGCATCATGAAATTCATCATTTGAAGGCATTTCTTGAAGTACTGGTTCAAATTGGAATTCTTCATTTGAAGATATTTCTGGTATATTTTCAACTGAGACTGATACTGGGGTAGTAGTACGAACATCTGATCCAATATTAATTTCAGAGGGTAGCTTGAAAATAATAGAAGGATAGAATGGAGTACCACTGAAGGGTTTCTTATTCTGAACAGGTTCCAGATCAGGATGACTGGAAACTTCTTCTGGAGAATCTTCTTTATTGTAGATGATAGGATCAGATTCACAGAAGACAATTGGAGTTACTGGGGAGTATCAAGGGTTGGCTGTTTATTGATTGCAGCATTTGATTCATCAAATGTGACATGAATTGACTCATGGACCTTCTCCAGTCTCTTGTTGAATACGATACCCTGAGCAATATTGAATAGAACTTGATAGCCATCATCACACAGTTGGCTTACACTGATCAGGTTATATTTCAAACCATTCACAAATGCAACTCGTCTGAACTTGACTTGTCCATTATTCAGAACACCGTATCCCTCAGTCTTTCCACAACCATCATTTCCAAATGTAATGGAGGGTCTATCAGAAATGGTGAACTCCTCCAGCAGGGTCTTACATCCGGTCATCGTCCTGCCAGCTGCACTGTCAAGATACCAGATATATTTCTTTCGATCGCCCTGCACATCCACCAGATATATCAATTAGATTTTGGAACCCATCGACTGATGGGTTCACTGGACCCTCCCTTATAGGTCCCTGCAGGTATCTGGTTTAGTTCACTTTCTTCAACAGTAGTCTTAGTTGAAAAGACCACTGGGATTGATAGTTTTGAAACCTTTTTCTTTTTCTCAACTGGAGAAATATATTTATCTTTCTTGGAAAAAGGTTAGGTATTTTGTCTAGGGTCAGATGAAGTACCCTCAATAAAGTTTAATCTTGCATTAAAACTTTGAAATTGACGAGTCAGTAGTTGAAACTGGCTCTCTAACCTTGACAAAACATTTTCATCAGATGAAACCTGAGCCTTTCCAGTTGTAGGCTTAGGTAGGGATTGGTCTGAGGCAAAGGTTTATTCCGATAAACCTTTTTAACTGGAGCAGTCATCTGGAATGCTCCAGTCTTAAACTCTGGGGATTGAACTGGGAAAATATTGGCCTTGGGAGTTACAGGCTCATCATAAACAGTAACGGGCCTGAATCCCTCTGGTAAACGGTCAATTACTGGGATTAATGATGCAACATGAGTATTTCCATCTAAATAAGCACGTTTTTTTGTGGGAAATTGATTTACTCCTGCATCATATGGCTTTCTGGTTTCAAGCCATGATTTAATCACCAGTTTTTCTTTCTCTAAAATGATCTCAAGATCTTGTTTTTCTTGAATTAGTTGTTCAGTTACCAGAACCTGGGCTTGAAATGCCAGTTCAATGTCTTGAAGTTCTTTTAATTTTGATTTTAAAACAGTTATTTCAGAAAAATCTGTTTCTAGACCATTTACACAGTCAGATCTAACAGTTTCAACAAAGATTAAATCAGAATTAAGAGCTTCAGCAATGTCCAGTTTTAATTCTTGGTCAGTTTCAGTATCATAATCACTAACCTTCTTGATAACAATGTCCACCCATTGTCCAGATGTGACATCTTCTGTAACACCCGTCGTTTAAAAATATGGGTTTTCAAAAACTTTTCACCTAACGGTGTTAAATTGCGGAAGTAAAGACTGTAAAAGTCAAAACCGATAAAAACATTTCGGTTTCTGCATTTATTTGGTGTTACATGCCATATCAAACAATAGTTCAAATGAAAACCCAACGGTTGCCCAACATAAAACAACCGTTCACACGTCACTACATAAATTCGACATTAAATACGGAATGTAACGAATGTCTAAAGTAAGCATCATCTAAGGGTAGCTAAGGCTCCTGCATTGCATCTACCCAAGCTCACACGTCCTGCATCTAGATTCCATCAAGCTAAACCTGAGGGAACAACCACATTAAGAAACAAGTGTTAGCTATAAGAATAGCTAAGTAAGATAACACTTAATTTAAAAGCATTTGTCCAATTAAAACAATCTTCATTATTAGACAAGTTTTATTAGGCACAACACACATCACACGTTCACACATATACTGCATTTCAACTTCATCTCAATTAGGATAATCATCCTAAATGTGCCTATCCTGCATTAGTTCACACATTGTCACACGTATCTTCGTTTACTGCATATAAGTGTGCCCTGCATCACACCCGACTGGATGATTAGTCAAAAGACTACTCATCTTACGTCGTTAAGGAATGGCAAGCCAATCCTTGAGTAATCCGTATATGAAGGTTGGTCAAACCCCTCGTATTACTCGCCCTGCGTTATAGAGACCACGTTGCGGGGAGCCACCCAAGCAACAACTGCATCTACGCACTCGCCCGGCTAAGGCTAGTACGGGTTAAGCTTAACACTTTTCACTGCATCTGTTTTATGAGCTCAATTTCACACATATAGATTGGGTCCCTGCATTCCCAAACATTCACACACATATAGTTTAGGTAACACACATTCCTAGACATTCACACACTTTAACTTCATTATGTTTGGATCCTTAAACGTGCAAGTGACATAGCAACCTAGCAAGTCTAGTGAACTAGGCGTACAAGTCAAGCATGCATACCACACATCAACTTCATTTCTATATATCATGCATATCAAGATACTACATTAAACTACATCAACTGCATAGCTACATACTACATTAAGCAATACTGCATTACACTACAATAGGGACTGCATCTCAGGTCTCATGGTCAACTGCATAACCCATAATACCTCCCAAGTAACCCATATGCCCACATGCAATAATAAGGTACCGAATGGAAGTGTTTACGATTTGAAACCAGCTTTTAGTTGATCCCCCAGCATGTCAAAGTAGTGTATCTTACCTGGTATTAGCGTACGCGTGCAAACAAGTAGCTAATAGTGCTTATCAGTACTTCCCGACACCTATCGTACATTAACATATAAAGTATAAGTCATTAGGGACATTAAATGGCTTTCGTACGACTTTAGGACTGACCATTTAAAATCCAGATTACACCTTACGAAGATAGACCTTATCTTCGTTTGGTTCTTACGAACTTAAGCAGAAAACGAACTTACGAACTTAAGTCACACTTTACGAAGATAGGCCGTTAAACGAACTTACGAACTTAAGCAGAAAACGAACTTACGAACTTAAGTCATACTTTACGAAGATAGACCTTATCTTCGTTTGGTTCTTACGAACTTAAGCAGAAAACGAACTTACGAACTTAAGTCACACTTTACGAAGATAGGCCGTTAAACGAATTTAAACTTCATCTTACGAACTTAAGCAGAAAACGAACTTACGAACTTAAGCAGAAAACGAACTTACGAACTTAAGCGAAAACGAATTTACGAATTTAATTTGGTCTTACGACGATAACTCAAAAATCATTCTTACGAACTTAAGCAGAAAACGAACTTACGAACTTAAGTCATACTTTACGAAGATAGACCTTATCTTCGTTTGGTTCTTACGAACTTAAGCAGAAAACGAACTTACGAACTTAAGCAGAAACGAACTTACGAACTTAAGTCATACTTTACGAAGATAGGCCGTTAAACGAATTTAAACTTCATTTTCGTTTTGCTTTCTAGTTTACGAATTAGCCAACGAAGTTAGCTCCAAAACTTCTTACGAATTTAGTGGAAACGAAGATAGAAACGAGGATTATCTTCGTTTCATCCCTGTTCGACAGTTTTTCATAAACAGACCAAGATCTTCGATTCCCCAATAAACGACTCGTCCAAGCTTCTTCCAAAACATGTTTTCGACACGAAAAAACATATTTTGATCATCAAGATCGACTATAGACTCGTTTAACACCATTTTGAATGTTAATTAACCAAAACACCTTTTAAGCCCTAATTACTTGCTAATTCCTTTATAATCAGATCTGTTTCGTAAATAAACAACCTCTAAATCTGAAAATACAATCAATACATCAATGATTACCTGCTTGACTCGATGATCGATCAATCTACAACACCAAATCGTTTGATCAAAACTTGATTAATTGCTTTAGGATTCAAGAAAGGATTAATTGCTTTATTATTTGCTAATGGCTGCTTAATCAACCCTAATTACACCTATCAAAGTCTTAATCCCGTTTTTTGATTTCAACCTATGTCAAAATCAGTCCCTGGACTTCTAAACCCTTCATTATTGGTCACAAACTGCATTATTGACCATATACAACATTAGTCCTTCATTAAAAGGCACTACATAGCCTTTAAGCGACATTAATCACACTTTTATTCGTCATTAAAATTTAGGCTTTTAAACCTAACTACTTTATCTACGTTAACCACACATAACTACATTCAAATATTAAGTAAAGACTTAACGGCACCCCAAATTGACTTAACGGCATTAGTCAAACATTAAATAAAAGTTCGGGATGTTACATCTTCCTTCACCAGGTGCTCTTCGTCTGCCAGAGCCATGTAACAGCAATCTCTTTCTTCTTCTTCATCAGCAGATGAATCATCAGAAGGAACCCACTTTTCTTCAGTTGTTGCAATCATGCACTTATTATTGTTTTCCATTTGTTGTGCCATGAGAGCAATTTGAGCCTTAAGCTTTTTGTATTTAGATTTATAGCTATCATCAGACTTTTTATTTGAAGAAAAAGGACCAGGCTGGGATACAAACTGACTGGACTTGCAATCTTTCATGAAATGACCTTTTCTGCCACACTTAAAGCATGTCAGAATGGTCTTATCAGTTGAAGAACTGGATGCAAATTGTCCAGATGGCCGATTTGCTCTTGTTTTGAAACGGTTAAACGTTTTAGCAATCATAGCAACCAGGTCATCATTTTCAGATTCATCACAATCTGGAGAGATTTGACTAGCTTCTCCAGAATCCATGAGTTCAGACACCATCTTCTTCATAGAAAATACATTCTCAGACGATATTAGTGCTGTACCTTGTGGTTCAGTATGACTAACCACAATAGGACTACTGGAGGCATGGTTATAGGCATCTTGTTCTGCCACAACTCTCTGAGCTTGATTTTCTTCAGTGTATCTGAAGGCTCCATATAAAGTTGAAAGAGTGTGTGTGTGCAGAGTTTTACCTTGTCGTAAGACCAGGATCATGTGAGACCATTTGGTGGGCAGAATATCACAAAATTTCTCCAGAAGTATATCCTTGTCTTTTTCAACCCCGAGACCTCTCAACTGGTTTATGATGCTCATAAATCTGGTGTAAGTACCAGTGAGAGACTCATTGGGCTGAGCAAAAAATGACTCATACCTCTTGTTTAAGGAGACTTTTCTGGTGACAATGGTGTCATCTCCTCCTTCAAACTGGTTCATTAGTTCATCCCACTTGGTTTTAGCACTATGAAAAAGAACTAGTGTGGGAATTAGGGTTTCAGGAACAGCCCCGAGGATCATGTTTTTGAGAAGGGTATCTAGATTTACCAATTTCCTCTCCTCTTCAGACCAATGTTCCTCCCTCTTTTCCCGACCTCTTCTAGATCCAGTAGGATCAAGAAGAGCATTGAGAGGTGATGCGGGGACATAAGGTCCTTCATTTAAGATTTTCATCATATTTTTCTCAATACCAGTGATATGAAATATCATCCTAGCCTTCCACGTACCAAATTCATCGCTATTCCCACTGAATTTAGGAACATGATTATTTGAGTAGTGCACATGCACATGTGGAGAAGCAGGAGTAGGAGGAAGAGGTGGTGGATTAGTGTTAACAGGTGGTTCATTATTTTGATCATTAACATTAACATTAGGATCAGGACCAAAATTAAAATTTCCTTGTGTATTTTCTGGGGTGGCCATCAAAGAAACAGATCTAGGCAATGTTTAGCCTTCTGCTCTGATACCAATTGTGAGTCCCAAACTCTCTAGATGGTTAACCCAAAGTGTAAAATACAACAAGTCTAATATGCACTAGATTGAACTAGTATTACTTGAATATAAATGCAAGTATATAAACAAAGTAATACATGACTAAAAGTAAAGGTGGAACATAATGTAATTTTCCAAGAGTATTTTATTTATGATGTTAAATAAAATACAAGGTTGTGCGGAATAAAGATAATACAAATATGTAAGTATCCTAACAACCTATGAATTACAAATGATCTATATTTGCCAAATAACTCTTTTAGATCGAGATACTTAAAGTTGTGAAGTATCCCTGTTTAAGATCGAGAGTATTTAGACAAATTCACCTTTAATATCTAAAAGTAACTTTAACGAAGAAATGACTTTGTATTTATAGGCAAACAAATTCACCAGTGAATTTGTGCCGTACAAATATGGTTGCATGCATTTAATGAACCGACAAGGTCATTAAATGCATTGGTTAAGGTACAAGGATAAAGTCACATCAATATAACTTTATTCTTTTAACCAACCACCTTTACACACGTATATACTTTAGTAAAGAACAAGTGGAATGTTCTTTGGAAAGTGTGTAAAGGCAAAAGTCAATTCCTCGATATCAGTGTTCAGACTTGTAAGGTCTAGAACATTGACAAACCTCCAGTGTTCAGATCTGGTAATACTTCCAGTGGACTCCGCCATTTGTCAGTCTTCTTTATTCTGACTTCAGTCTTTGACTTCAGTGAGAACGTCTTCAGTAGAATAGATCTGGACTGGGGTGAAGTCCAGTGAGCTAATCTGGAATACTCCAGATTTCCTATACAAGTATTTGCTCACTGGTCTTCCATTATTTCTGAACAAATCTTCAGAGGGACTCCAGTTTCCAAGTCTGGAGTAGGTCCAGTAAATATCATTTCTGGACACATCTTCAGTAAGGCTCCAGTAGTCGAGTCTGGAGCGAGTCCAGTAAATCTGGACCTAACACTTTACATCAACTTACACCACTCGACACCAATTGTCGATGTCATCACCACCCGTCACCAACACCACTAAACCACCGTCGCCGTTACCGCCGCCGCATTGCGCGGGTACCATACTCGTATTCCTTTATAAAAATTATCACACCCCCCATTTTTAGAAATGGTTACACAATAGTTACATACGAAATTACTAAATTACCCTTAATAAACACCCACTATGGGAATGGTTTTTATAAAATACCAAATTTGTCTTTAATGAATTAATTTACACTCTAAACCTTTATTTTAATAAGTAACAATTTAAGCCCTTATCTTCTAAAAATTTCCACTATCACAATTATATCAACCGCCACCACTTGACACCGCCACCACCACCACCACCAATAGTACCATCACCGACACCACTAGACCGCCTTCCCCACCACCGCCGCCGCATTGCGCGGGTACCATACTCGTATTCCTTTATAAAAATTATCACACCCCCCATTTTTAGAAATGGTTACACAATAGTTACATACGAAATTACTAAATTACCCTTAATAAACACCCACTATGGGAATGGTTTTTATAAAATACCAAATTTGTCTTTAATGAAATTAATTAACAAATTCACCTTTATATCTAAAAGTAACTTTAACGAAGAAATGACTTTGTATTTATAGGCAAACAAATTCACCTTTAATATCTAAAAGTAACTTTAACGAAGAAATGACTTTGTATTTATAGGCAAACAAATTCACCTTTAATATCTAAAAGTAACTTTAACGAAGAAATGACTTTGTATTTATAGGCAAACAAATTCACCTTTAATATCTAAAAGTAACTTTAACGAAGAAATGACTTTGTATTTATAGGCAAACAAATTCACCTTTAATATCTAAAAGTAACTTTAACGAAGAAATGACTTTGTATTTATAGGCAAACAAATTCACCTTTAATATCTAAAAGTAACTTTAACGAAGAAATGACTTTGTATTTATAGGACAAATTCACCTTTAATGCTAAAAGTAACTTTAACGAAGAAATGACTTTGTATTTATAGGCAAACAAATTCACCAGTGAATTTGTGCCGTACAAATATGGTTGCATGCATTTAATGAACCGACAAGGTCATTAAATGCATTGGTTAAGGTACAAGGATAAAGTCACATCAATATAACTTTATTCTTTTAACCAACCACCTTTACACACGTATATACTTTAGTAAAGAACAAGTGGAATGTTCTTTGGAAAGTGTGTAAAGGCAAAAGTCAATTCCTCGATATCAGTGTTCAGACTTGTAAGGTCTAGAACATTGACAAACCTCCAGTGTTCAGATCTGGTAATACTTCCAGTGGACTCCGCCATTTGTCAGTCTTCTTTATTCTGACTTCAGTCTTTGACTTCAGTGAGAACGTCTTCAGTAGAATAGATCTGGACTGGGGTGAAGTCCAGTGAGCTAATCTGGAATACTCCAGATTTCCTATACAAGTATTTGCTCACTGGTCTTCCATTATTTCTGAACAAATCTTCAGAGGGACTCCAGTTTCCAAGTCTGGAGTAGGTCCAGTAAATATCATTTCTGGACACATCTTCAGTAAGGCTCCAGTAGTCGAGTCTGGAGCGAGTCCAGTAAATCTGGACCTAACACTTTACATCAACTTACACCACTCGACACCAATTGTCGATGTCATCACCACCCGTCACCAACACCACTAAACCACCGTCGCCGTTACCGCCGCCGCATTGCGCGGGTACCATACTCGTATTCCTTTATAAAAATTATCACACCCCCCATTTTTAGAAATGGTTACACAATAGTTACATACGAAATTACTAAATTACCCTTAATAAACACCCACTATGGGAATGGTTTTTATAAAATACCAAATTTGTCTTTAATGAATTAATTTACACTCTAAACCTTTATTTTAATAAGTAACAATTTAAGCCCTTATCTTCTAAAAATTTCCACTATCACAATTATATCAACCGCCACCACTTGACACCGCCACCACCACCACCACCAATAGTACCATCACCGACACCACTAGACCGCCTTCCCCACCACCGCCGCCGCATTGCGCGGGTACCATGCTCGTATTCCTTTATAAAAATTATCACACCCCCCATTTTTAGAAATGGTTACACAATAGTTACATACGAAATTACTAAATTACCCTTAATAAACACCCACTATGGGAATGGTTTTTATAAAATACCAAATTTGTCTTTAATGAATTAATTTACACTCTAAACCTTTATTTTAATAAGTAACAATTTAAGCCCTTATCTTCTAAAAATTTCCACTATCACAATTATATCAACCGCCACCACTTGACACCGCCACCACCACCACCACTAATAGTACCATCACCGACACCACTAGACCGCCTTCCCCACCACCGCCGTCGCATTGCGCGGGTACCATACTCGTATTCCTTTATAAAAATTATCACACCCCCCATTTTTAGAAATGGTTACACAATAGTTACATACGAAATTACTAAATTACCCTTAATAAACACCCACTATGGGAATGGTTTTTAAAATACTAACAGTATGAATATTTATTGTTTATTATCTCAAAAAAAGAGTTTAATTAAGTATAGCCTAAAAGAGACATGTGTCATTTGAATATAGTGGCATGCGTCACTTAAAGAAAACCTCAATCGTATTTTAGTACATTGATAGAGATGACATATTATGGGTTTGAATTTATTTATTCATCGTGTTAATTGTACCTTTATGTAATTGTCTCGTTCGATAAATCGTCAT
Organism: Erigeron breviscapus; assembly: GCA_034093135.1. Taxonomy (NCBI): domain Eukaryota; kingdom Viridiplantae; phylum Streptophyta; class Magnoliopsida; order Asterales; family Asteraceae; genus Erigeron; species Erigeron breviscapus. The sequence continues at coordinate 93,092,023 of CM067172.1, forward strand.
GTGTTCATAGATTTTTGTGATTTCTTTGTATTACTTGATATTGGCTCTACCCATTCAATAGTTTCTTTTAAGATTCGTTGCCTACTCCTTAACAATTTCTACATCGCTGTGCAGTTTTGAAATTATCAATATGAAAAAAAAGTGAAAAAAAAGAAAGGACGAAAAGTGAACAAAAAAACTAACGAACGTTGAAAACCTTAACGGAGAAAAACTAACGCCGTTATCGTGGGGACGAAAAGTGAAAACAGTGTCAAGTTTAGGGTTTTATTGCTATTTTTTCACTTCAAGGACGAAAAGTGAAAAACGTGTCAAATTCAGGGACGAAAAATATAATTTTCTCCTTTATTTTTAATGACTTTTATAATATAGGCCTTGCATCTGTATTTTTCCTTTTGATCTTTTTTATCAATTTTTTTT
>CM067172.1:93097439-93107993 GCA_034093135.1 Erigeron breviscapus
AATGATACTGAGGCTCAAGATGTAGATAGTGTAAATGAGAATGAGCCTCAGAATGAAAATGTTGAGAAGATGAATGAAAATGAGCCTATGATTGAAATATTTGAAGATATTGGTGTACCGGAAGTTGCAAGAGCAAAAGTTGGTGAACCATCATCTACACCAGTTGCTATGTAACGCCCTACTTTATAAAAATATGGATTTCAAAAACTTTTCAACTTTGAACATAACACCGTTAACAAAATGCGGAAGCGACGTTTAAAAATCCCATTTGATTCCTAACGGAATCAATAAAACATAACAAATGTCTCAAAAGGTGTTACCAACAAGTATCATCATAATAATTGTTAGAAATATAAATATGGTGTTTAATTGTAAATTCTAATATTGGAAGGGGTATTAGTGTTAAGTTAGTGATTAGTATAAATACCCCCCTCATAAGTCATTTATGACTAACTCTTGTATTATGTAACCTTTTACCCAATAATGCTAACCAATCTTTCCTTGATATCTCTGCTTTCTCTCTCTACTTTATCTCTCTAGAAACCGCCATTGACACACACTAAAACACACACAAAAGCTCAAATTCTACTCTTTACATTTGGTATCAGAGCACAATCAGAGTTGCTGAACGATCCACAAGCTTCAATTAAGGCTTATTTGTGCTTATTTTCTGGAATTTGAGTTTGTTACTGAAATAGCCATTTGCCGAGATTACTGTTTGAGTAATTTCTGCAAAATTAGTGTGTTTGTTGTTGAAATTTGTTCACCGATCGATTAGTTGTTAGTATATCATCATTCTGTATCGATTTCAGATTTCAATTTCATCATTTCATCACATTTCGTAAAAGCTCGGCAAATCAAGGTTTCAGTGGGATTTCATTCTGATTGAAATTAGTTGTTATTTTGTTCGAGGATTTGTTCGCAATCATTTTCTGAGAATTTTGATATAAATTTCAAGTTGTAACTCTCAAAAATGAAGAAGATATCAATGATTTTCAGAAACCTCGGCGTTTGGGTACTTAGCTGAACGAAGAAGAAGAACAGTAACCGACTGTTTTGTCGTTTAGTGTTTTCTCGTGTTTGCAGAGATTGTTTGCTAGGGTTAATCGTACTTGTACTATTTGCAGAGATTTTATCTCGGCAAATACGTGTTTTAGCAAATTTTGGCTAAGGACTGAAGCTACTTGTACTATTTGCAGAGATTTTTCTCGGCAAATACGTTTGTTGACTGAATTTGGTTAAGGGTTGATTCTACTTACACTATTTGCAGAGATTTTATCTCGGCAAATAGGTGTTTCAAAGAAAGTTGGTTAAGTGTGGTGCTCATTGTTCTGTTTGCAGAGATTTATTCTCGGCAAATACGTTTGTTGACTGAATTTGGTTAAGGGTTGATTCTACTTACACTATTTGCAGAGATTTTATCTCGGCAAATAGTTATTTCAACAAAAATCCACCAAGTGTATTTGTGATCCAGTTCTAGTTGTTCTATTTGCTGAAGAAAAAACTCGGCAAACTGTTGAAGTTGATTGATCAGTGTGCTCGAGTTGTGAATTGGCTACTTGTTCTATTTGCTGAAGAAAAACCTCGGCAAACTGTTGAAGTTGATTGATCAGTGTGCTCGAGTTGTGAATTGGCTACTTGTTCTATTTGCAGAGATTTATTCTCGGCAAATACGTTTGTTGACTGAATTTGGTTAAGGGTTGATTCTACTTACACTATTTGCAGAGATTTTATCTCGGCAAATACGTTTGTTGACTGAATTTGGTTAAGGGTTGATTCTACTTACACTATTTGCAGAGATTTTATCTCGGCAAATACGTTTGTTGACTGAATTTGGTTAAGGGTTGATTCTACTTACACTATTTGCAGAGATTTTATCTCGGCAAATACGTTTGTTGACTGAATTTGGTTAAGGGTTGATTCTACTTACACTGTTTGCAGAGATTTATTCTCGGCAAATACGTTTGTTGACTGAATTTGGTTAAGGGTTGATTCTACTTACACTATTTGCAGAGATTTTATCTCGGCAAATACGTTTGTTGACTGAATTTGGTTAAGGGTTGATTCTACTTACACTATTTGCAGAGATTTTATCTCGGCAAATACGTTTGTTGACTGAATTTGGTTAAGGGTTGATTCTACTTACACTATTTGCAGAGATTTTATCTCGGCAAATACGTTTGTTGACTGAATTTGGTTAAGGGTTGATTCTACTTACACTATTTGCAGAGATTTTATCTCGGCAAATACGTTTGTTGACTGAATTTGGTTAAGGGTTGATTCTACTTACACTGTTTGCAGAGATTTGTTCTCGGCAAATACGTTTGTTGACTGAATTTGGTTAAGGGTTGATTCTACTTACACTATTTGCAGAGATTTTATCTCGGCAAATACGTTTGTTGACTGAATTTGGTTAAGGGTTGATTCTACTTACACTATTTGCAGAGATTTTATCTCGGCAAATACGTTTGTTGACTGAATTTGGTTAAGGGTTGATTCTACTTACACTATTTGCAGAGATTTTATCTCGGCAAATACGTTTGTTGACTGAATTTGGTTAAGGGTTGATTCTACTTACACTATTTGCAGAGATTTTATCTCGGCAAATACGTTTGTTGACTGAATTTGGTTAAGGGTTGATTCTACTTACACTGTTTGCAGAGATTTGTTCTCGGCAAATACGTTTGTTGACTGAATTTGGTTAAGGGTTGATTCTACTTACACTATTTGCAGAGATTTTATCTCGGCAAATACGTTTGTTGACTGAATTTGGTTAAGGGTTGATTCTACTTACACTATTTGCAGAGATTTTATCTCGGCAAATACGTTTGTTGACTGAATTTGGTTAAGGGTTGATTCTACTTACACTATTTGCAGAGATTTTATCTCGGCAAATACGTTTGTTGACTGAATTTGGTTAAGGGTTGATTCTACTTACACTATTTGCAGAGATTTTATCTCGGCAAATACGTTTGTTGACTGAATTTGGTTAAGGGTTGATTCTACTTACACTATTTGCAGAGATTTATTCTCGGCAAATACGTTTGTTGACTGAATTTGGTTAAGGGTTGATTCTACTTACACTATTTGCAGAGATTTTATCTCGGCAAATACGTTTGTTGACTGAATTTGGTTAAGGGTTGATTCTACTTACACTATTTGCAGAGATTTTATCTCGGCAAATCACATAAGCTCGAATTCATGTCTTTACAATTAGTATCAGAGCACAATCAGAGTTTCTGAACGATCCACAAGCTTAATTTGTGCTTATTTTCAGAATTTGGCTTATTTTCTGAAAGGTTCATTTGCCGAGATCACTATTTGAGTGATTTCTGCAAATTAAGTGTGTTTTTGTTCGAATTTTGTTCACCTATCGATTTATAATCAGTATATCATCCTTCGTTATCAATTTCAGAAGTTAATTTCATCATTTGAACTGTTTTTGCTCGAGCTCGGCAAATCGCATGTTCGAGTGGGTTTGAATTCTAGTTGAAATTAGCATCTAATTTGTTCAAGGATTTGTGCGCATTGTTTTCCTGATCATTTTGATATAAAATACGAGCTTTAATTCGCAAAAATGAAGGAGAAATTGAAGATTTACAGTCTTCTCTGTAATTGAGGGTTTGGCTGAACGAAGAAGACGAACAGTAACCAACTGTTTTGTCACGTAGTGATTACTCGTGTTTGCAGAGGTCGTTGGCTTGGTTTGATCTTACTTGTTCTATTTGCAGAGCTCATTGCTCGGCAAATACGTGGTTCAGTATAATTTGGCTAAGTATTGGTCCTACTTGTTCTATTTGCAGAGCTAATTGCTCGGCAAATAGTTATTTCAAGAAAATTTGTAAAGTATTGGTGCTAATTGTTCTATTTGCAGAGCTCTTTGCTCGGCAAATAGTTGTTCCAAGAATTTTTGATTTGAGACTGGTGCTACTTGTATTGTTTGCAGAGGTTTAAGCTCGGCAAACAAGTGTTTTTGGTTGGTGCAACTTAGTACAAGTTCTATTTGTGCTATTTGCAGAGTTATTTGCTCGGCAAATAGTTGATTTTGATTACTCGACCAAGTGATTTTATTAGTTGTGCTGTTTGTAGAGGTTTAAACTCGGCATTCAGTTGAAGTTGGTTGTTGACCAGTGTACTTGGGTTGTGACTTGGCTACTTACACTATTTGCAGAGGATTAAGCTCGGCATTTAGTTGTTTTTGAAATTCTCAAATCAAAAGTTTCAAGAAAATCAATTCAAAACCATTTTTCATCAATATTCTTCAAGTGGGAAGAAAATAAAATTTTCAAATTTCTACTTGTTCTATTTGCAGAGGTCTAAGCTCTGCATCTAGTTAAAATAGAAAAATTTTCATTTTTTTTTGGAATTTATTTGAAATGGCTTCAAGGGAAGCTTTAACACTTGGTTCTGAAGGAAGACCTCCTGTCTTGTTTAGAGGTTCTTATCCTCAATGGAAGAAAAGGTTTCTGAACTGGATAGACAGACAGAAGAATGGAAAACTTTTGAGGAAATCATACAAAGATGGTCTTGAAATTCCAAAGAACCCTGTTAATGGAGAAGCTTTACCTGAAGAGAGTTGGAATGCAGAACAGAAAAATAGAGTTGAGGCTGATCAAAGTGTAATTGCCTATCTTTACCAAGCACTTCCTGATGACATTTACTGCAATGTGGACTCCTATGAAACAGGAAAAGACATATGGGATGAAGTGGAGAAGCAGATGGAAGGATCTGATGTGTCAAACACCATAAGATTGTCGACTGTTCTGAACATGTATGAAACTTTCAAGCAACAGAAGGGTGAACCATTGAATGAAGTATACATCAGATTCTGTAATGTCATCAATGAGCTTAGAAAGAATGATGTGAAAAGAACCAATATGGAACTGAACATCAAATTCATCAAAAATCTGGAAGAGGAATGGCAAGTGTATGGAACCCAACTCAACCAACAATCAGACTTTGGGAAACTCACCATTCACACCTTGTATGAAAAATTGAAGCTGAATGTTGAGGATGTTCAGAGGATCCAAAAGAAGAAAGAAGAAAGTTCTCATTCTGATCCATTAGCCTTGGTAGCTTAGAAGAAGACTTCAAAAGTGTCAAGACAAAGCTTTGTTGAGTATGACACTGATTCTGATTCAAGTGAAATGAGTGATTGTGATCTTGATGAGAAACAAAAAGAGATGTACAAAGAACTCGCTTATTTCACAAAGGCTTTCAAGAAGAAATTCTTCAAGAAGAAACCAACAAATAATCAGCTTAGGACTTCATCAGTCTCTTCGTATGCTAAAAATGCGAATGCTCCTAAGTTTGATCAGAAGAAAGATTTTGTTGGTGGTGAGAAGAAGTATGACAATCAGAAGAAGTTTGAGAAGAAGGTCATGGAGAAAAGGAATGAAGACAAGAAATGCTACAACTGTGGGCTTACTGGACATTTTGCCATCAATTGCACTAAACCTCGACAAAAGAACTCCGAGTACTATAAGTACAAACTTTTGCTAGCAAGACAAGAGGAAAGTGGAATTGCTCTGCTCGCTGAAGATGACAAGTGGTTACATCTTTCTGATGAGGAAATAGACGAACTTGCAGCAAATGTGTGCTTCATGACGAAGATCAAGAAATCAAAGGAGTTGGATGATGTTGAGGAAAGTTCTTCAGAGGATGATCAGGTACTAACTCTTTCCAAATCAGTGTTAAAACACTATATGGATATGAGTGAAACAGCAACAAAAGATTGCATGGAGTTGAGTAAAAAGAATTTAAAATTAAAGAAAGATTTGGAAGACAAAGAAAAAGTTTTTCAAAGTAAATTTGATTTGCATCAAAAGGAATTTGAGAATTTGAAATCTGAAAAAGCAGCAGTCACTTTTACTCCAAACTCTAAACTGCATCTTGAACAACAAGAACTTGAGACCAAAGTTCTTGAACTGAGCAAGACTGTCAGACAACTTCAAGTCGAAAAGACCAATGAGATGTTTCGAGCAAATGAATTGGCTGAGGACATTGAGTCTTTAAATGTGAAATTGAAAGAATCTATCCCTGATTTGACGGAATTTGAAAACAAATTTCTGACCTAAAATATGAATGTTGTATAAAAGATTCTCTTAAACAAAAACTTGATAAAGAAAATGATGAGCTTAAAGCTGAAATCAAGTCTTATCAAGACAAGTTGTATAAGATTAATCGTTCATATCAACAAATCTTTTTGAATAGGCCAAGAAATTCAGAATCAATATTCACTTCAGGGTTAGGTTATGTCAATCCAAATCATTTGCTCAAAACACAAGAAGAAGTCCCATCATTATATAAGGAATCTTATTTGAGATGTGGGATGACTGACCAGTTTGTGAGACCGAATGATTGTGATTTTGAGGCTGATGATTTTCTAAAGAAGGGTGCAAAAGTCTATTTTAACTATGAGTTAATGGATGAGTCATATGATTTTTTCAGTCACCCTGCACATAAAATGGAAAAACAAAATGACGAAAAAAATATCATGAGGCTATAATTCCTGATATTATTGAGTGTTTTAAAGAAAAACATTAGAAGAAACTTTTCCAATTCCAAAAGCTGAAAACTTGAGACCGTATGTTCCACAAAAGTTTTGGAAAAGGTAATAGAGGATCTGAAAAAGTCTCTTGATGAAAAGCAATCTTTGATAGAAAGTTTGAAGACTCAAAATCACTATGTCATTGACCCACCCAAGAATCATGTAAATGAATGTGATCACCCCGATTGTCCTGTTTGTGAAGTAATGGCCACTCCATCTTCACCAAACCAATCTGTGTGTCAAAATGAGACAACTTCACAAAATGCATGCTCTATTTCTGAAATTGTGAATGCATGTGTGCAAACTGAGTGTGATGTTGTTCATGTGTCTGTTCAAACAGAAAGTGATCTAAATGAATTCGATGATGTTCATGATGTTGATGATTATTTCTTCCGATTGCTTCCGAAACTGAGTCTTTTACCAAGTTTTCTGAGGGAACTCAATCATACTTGAATGAAATTGATGCTTTCAAACAAAAGTTTGAAAAAGAAAGAGAACAGAAGTTAAATGTGCTAAAGGAACTTAATGATGTAAAAGTTGAATTCCAATTTCAGAAAATAGCACTTCAATTTTTTAAAGAAAAAGAAAAAGCATCAATTCCACTCAAGAGTATTCCTTGTCTAAGTAAGAAAAGTGAAACAAGTGTGAAATTGGAAACGGATGATCTCTCCACATATTTGGAAGGAAATTATGATTTTCCTCCTGACTTTGAAAAACATTTTGTTCGAAAAGAGGAAAAACATGAATTTTTTCTAAAGAAGATTCCAAAGTCACACTCTTCACAATCTTCCCCATTCGATAAGTTCCAAAGACCAAAGACCACCCAACAATCGAAGACCAACCCATCAAACAAGACTGATTCAAAACCAAAGACCAAACCATCACCAAAGACAGATTCGAAACCAAAACCAAACAAAGAACCCAAAGAATCTAAGAATTCAAAGACTTCTAGGAAATACAAGGTTAAATCTGAACCTCAGTCCCAAAAAGAAGTCAAAACAAGAAGTGGTCCAAAGATTGTTAAGAATGAAACTTTCTTATTAGGCAACAAACAACATCAGCAGGTTAGGTATTCTAGTTTTCCTAGGCATTATCAGAAGAATCCTAAGTGCACTTTACAAAGGGTTAGAGATACTGTTTCTGGAATGACTAAATACAAAGATCAATATGGTTGGTTGTCACCTAATAATATAAAGAAAGTAAACAAGACCACAGAAACCATCAAGAAGAAACCTGTTAAGTACGAAAATAACAAATTGTTTGCTAACAAGAAGAATGTTCGTGTTTCAGGTGACTTGTGCTTAACTAGTAGCAGTAGATGGATTCCTAAGGATAGATTTTTGCATGCTTCTAGTAAAATCAAGCTTGATGGGAATACAACAAATGTGAAACAAGTGTGGATTGTCCGTAGATCAAATTCTCAAAATAGTGCCAATACATCTAGGACTAGTCCTGCTTGTACCAAAACTTGTGTATAAACCTTGGATTTACATTGCTTGTAATTAGTATCTGTGCTTTGAACAATTATGTGTGTTTGTTTGTGATTTGAATAAAAAGTTTGTTTGTGTGTTATTTTGCTTGATGTTTATTTTAATGTATACTTGCATGTTATCCCTCTAACCTGCAAGGACCCAATCTACATGGGTACCTAAATCATATTCCTTGTCCTTGCAGGAATTTCTCATTTGTGTATGGTATGTTGACTCGGGATGTTCTCGTCATATGACTGGAAACAAGTCCATTCTTACAAACTTTGTTGAGAAGTTCATGGGAACCGTCAGATTCGGAAATGATCATATCGCTCCTATTCTCGGTTATGGAGACATTGTTAAAAATGGTGTCACTATCAAGAGAGTTTCTTATGTTGAAGGCCTAGGACACAATCTTTTTAGTGTTGGACAATTTTGTGACAATGATCTTCAAGTATTATTCAGGAGATATGAATGCAGAGTGCAGACTGAAGATGGTGTGGATATTCTTACTGGAACAAGAGACAATAATTTGTTCACTATTGATCTCAACAATATTCCATCTAACTCTTCAGAGATTTGTCTTCTTTCTAAAGCAACTGCACAAAATTCTTGGTTATGGCATCGCCGTCTTTCTCATCTTAATTTTCAAACAATCAATACTCTCGTGGATAAACAACTTGTTGAAGGACTTCCGGATTACAAGTATGACAGTGAACATGTTTGTCCAGCTTGTGTAATTGGTAAGATGAAGAAAGCTTCACACAAACCGAAGAAGCATCTGAGTACTGAAGGTCCTTTGCACCTTATACATATGGATTTGTGTGGTCCAATGAAAGTTCAAAGTATCCATGGCAAGCGATACATTCTTGTGATTGTCGATGATTATTCTCGTTACACTTGGGTATTCTTTCTTCATGCAAAAAGTGAAACTCCGAATGCAATTATTGATTTCATAAAGAAGACCCAAGTAAATCTTAAATCATCAGTTAGAATTGTTCGCTCAGACAATGGCACTGAATTCAAGAATTCAACAATTGATTCTTTCTTCAACTCCATGGGTATTACTCATCAATTTTCCGCTGTCAGGACACCTCAACAGAATGGAGTAGTTGAACGTCGAAATCGAACTCTTGTTGAAGCAGCTAGAACAATGCTTGCTTATTCTAAGTTGCCTCCGAATCTATGGGCTGAAGCTGTTGCTACTGCCTGCTTCACTCAAAATAGATCAATCATCAACAAGAGGTTTGATAAAACTCCATATGAGGTGATCAACAATAGAAAGCCCAATGTGAACTTCTTGCATATTTTTGGATGTGTATGTTATGTGGGAAAGTTTGAACCAAAAGGCGATGAGGCATATTTCATCGGTTATTCGAGAGAATCGATAGCATATCGTGTATATAACCGAAGAACCAAGAGAATTGAAGAGAGTATGAATGTTAGATTTGATGAACTCTCGGGAATGGTTCTTGAACAAAACAGTTCAAGACCCGAACTTCAAAGTCCACAAGCTTCCGCAACAAAGACTGCTTCAAACGTCAAATCATCATTCTCTACTCCAACAACACAAGATTTGGATATCTTGTTCGAAGAATTTTTCCAAGTTCCGAAGAAAGTTCCTGAATCTGAAGGAAATGCAAATGAACCATCCAGTTCAAATTCAAAAGAGATGGATCCCAACGAGTCTTACCATCACAATCATCAGATGTTAATTCATCATCTGATTCTCCTGCACCTACCGATATTTCAAAGTTGCATACTCAACCTCATAATATCTCTCAAGTGACAAATCCTTCAACCAATCCTGAAGATTATGATCACGACGACTTTGCTGAACCAATTGCAACTTCGTTTGAACAATTATCAGAACAACATTCTCCAGATTTTATTGATTCTGAAGAATCTGGTGATCCACTTGATCCAATTCCTCATACAACCAGATGGACAAGAGCTCATCCAATTTCTCAAGTCATTGGTAATCCAACAACTGGAGTTCAGACAAGATCCGCATCCGCGAATGAATGTCTGTTTGTAATTTTTCTGAGTATAGTTGAACCAAAGATAGTGAATGAAGCTCTAAGTTGTCCAGATTGGGTGAAAGCAATGCAAGATGAACTTAATCAGTTCGAACGTCTTGAGGTGTGGAAATTGGTTCCCAATCCTTACAAGAACAAGGAGCCAATTAAGACCAAATGGATCTTCAAGAACAAAAAGGATGAAACTGGAGTTGTTGTACGTAACAAAGCACGATTGGTTGCGAAGGGATACTGCCAACAAGATGGGATTGACTACGATGAGACATTCTCACCAGTTGCACGAATTGAGGCTATTCGGATGTTTCTTGCCTATGCTGCTTACAAGAACTTCACAGTCTACCAAATGGATGTCAAAACTGCCTTCTTGAATGGAATTCTCAAAGAAGAAGTGTATGTTGAACAACCAGAAGGTTTTGTGAATTCCAAACATCCGGACTATGTTTACAGGTTAGATAAGGCTTTATATGGTCTGAAACAAGCGCCTCGTGCATGTATG
>CM067172.1:93108993-93151493 GCA_034093135.1 Erigeron breviscapus
TCTGGTTGGAGGTACATCAGCAATAATAGGTTCAACAGGAGCAACCTCAGAATCATAATTCAAGTGATCTCTAACAATTACAACATTTTCATCAATAGGAGTACCAGGAAAAGAAATTGGACCCTTAAGTGAAGTAAACACACTATCATAAGCAAAACTTGACTCAGAACCAGCATGAGTAGCCGGTTTATAACTTACAATAACGACATTAGTACCAAGATCGACTCTACCTGTCTGCGAATTGAAAACCCGACGAATGGGAGTTCCCGGTTTATATCCCAGAAAGAAACCTTCTTCCACTTTAGAATTAAACTTTGGTTGAGGAGAAGTTTTTCAGAAAAGTACAAGGAACACCAAACGGTTCCAATCCAGACAAATCAGGTTTTCGTTTGTTGAGAAGTTCATAACAAGTCTTATTAAACCTTTTAACAGGTAGCACCCGATTTAACACATGACAAGCTGTGTTCACAGCTTCTGCCCAAAACATAGTTGGTAGCCCTGAATCAGCAAGCATAGTTCTGGCAGTCTCGATCAAGGTCCTATTCTTTCTCTCAGCAACTCCATTTTGCTTAGGTTCATACGGAGCACTAAATTGATGTTGAATTCCTTTAGACAGAAAACATCCATCACCGAATTTTTAAACTCCGTGCCATTTTCACTCCTGATTCGTTTGATCTTCGTGTTGTAGAGATTCTCAGCTTCAGTGAAAAAGTTAATTAGAAGTGAAATTTCAAACACATCTAGAGATTTAATACACGTATTCAAAAATAGAGAAAATCCACGAAATTGAGTCAAAAATAGTCCCGATGTATAATCCCTTATGCTTTAATACCAACTAGATTATTCACCCGTGTAATACGCGGCGAACACATTAAAAAAATATATTAACAGTTATATATGATGGATGTTAAGACATAGAGTTTACAACTGATTTTTATTATATAAAGTTGTTTTTTTGTGTATACTTGTTTAATTGATAATAGAGTTAATGACATAAATCGTCCCTGTGGTTTACCCAAATAGTCATTTTCGTCCTTTAAAATCCAAAACCTCAAGGACAGTCCTTTATAGGAGGATAAGGTTCCTGTTTGATCCTTTGACTGTCACCTTCTTTCCGTTAAACCCCCACGTAACATCCACGTGAGGGGTATTCCAGTCTATTCCATCAGTAAAGGACCAAACATGATATTTTTAGGATTAAATCTGGATCTATATAATTTGTACAAAAAATATATATTTTTCAACACTATGAAATCCATCATCATCTCATCACCACCCATTCATCAAATTAACAAACCTTAAACAAAATCTATAATCAAAACCAAAAACAATTTGTAAAGAAAAAAAAATAACAACCCATAATCCTCATATAACAATAACCATCAGAACCACCGTGTGAAAAATTATATAACATTATTCAAATCAATCTAACTAAACAACTTACAATTGCTTCTTTAGTACCAAGTGCGGATTCTGTCTTCTTATATCCAAATAACCACATTTTTCACTTCCCCAAATCCTTCAAGCATCTCCCTAAATTTACCACTAACAAATCCTAATTAAACTTAATAAATAAACCATGTATAATATTAATAGTATATGAGTGGGGTTTGAGTCACCAACAACAAATCTTTACAAATTGAATGTGAAGTTCGGCTATGAGTGGCTTGACCGAATGATCCTTTTAGCTTTTCCACCAAAAATATTGTAAACAAATAACATCCTTTGTGGTCAACTATTTAGTAAATCAAAGCTTTGGGGTTTTCATCGGTTTGTTTCATGAATCACTGTAGCGCCACCATTCAATCCCAAAACTCCACCACCATCACTGCATACTACCGCCGCTATCATCACCTTCTGCCTTCGAAACCATCACCACGCATAATCCAGATCTATACACCAATTGGCTTTACGGTCCTTTTTCCTAGTCAGCCGCTCGATTTTCCGACCAATGGTTTAGATTTCCGGCCACAAGTTCCGTTTTCCGACAATTGTTCTTTTTTCTAGCTGTCTTATTGAACAAATTCGTTCCCCATTGAGTATATTTCTTTGATTTGTTACTTTTCAAGTTTTAGATCTGGATTATGTGTGTATTAGTTAGTTAGATGAAGATGATTTAGAGTTTGAAGGATGAATATACTTTGGATTTCATCATTTGAAGACGATAATAAAACTTAGACTTGAATTTGTTTTTTATTATAGAATATGAATATGAAATTTTCAGATCTTTTTTTTTGAGTGTGTATATATCATATGTATATGTATCTATTTATTTCCAGATACATGTTTGTATGTATTAAAGAAAGAGAAAAAGAGAGTACACACAAAGAAGAGGCAGGAAAAAGACTGGAGTACCCCTCACGTGGGTGTCACGTGGGGGGTTTAATGGAGAGCACTTGACGGTCAAATAGTCAAAGGACTGAACATGATCCTTATCCACCTATAAAGGACTGTCCTTGAGGTTTTGGATTTTAAAGGACGAAAGGTGACTATTTGGGTAAACCACAGGGACGATTTATGTCATTAACTCTTGATAATATTAAATAAACTTAATTGATGATTGAACGAAATGCATTTTTGGTCCCTGTGTTATCACCTCATTTGCAAGAATCATCCAAACTTGTGCAAAGTGGCGTTTTTGGTTCCTGTGATATCGACTTAGTGGCAATTTCAGTCCAAATAGACGGATCATTCTATTTTTTCCCGTTAAAGACATCATGTGCCCATCACGTGAGGGCAATGTTGTCTTTACATACAGAAAGAACCATCAATGTAAACTTTATTTCTATTTTTTTTAATTATGTCGTCTCCTACAACCACACATACATACATTATTACATACATAATATACACATATAATAGACAACTTATCATAATTCAACAATCTATATATCTTATATCCAAACAAAATTAAAAACGCATGATCATATTTTAATTCGTCAAATCATTCTTCTCATTCATAGTTTCATACCTAGATCTTATTAAAAAGAAAATATTTCAAATCTATTTTCATAAATGAATTACACGGGGAAAGCTTAGGTAAAGCATGCAGTACCTATTTTAGGTAAAGCATGTGTATTTCAGAGAGATTATGTAAAATTCAGGGGGTTATGTATGTTTATCAAATTCAAAGGTTTAATTTGTAATTTTTTTAACATGGCAGTACCTAAGATAGGTAAAGTCATGCAGTACGGATCATTTTCCCAAATTACACATACATATACATATATATATGTGTGTATAATTTATATATGAAAGAAAATGACGAGTTTACAAGCTGATTGATTATAAAAACAGCATCGATGATTCAATCATCATCAAAAGCAAACCACTTTCAAATCAAAATCAAACCCATCATCAAAAGAAAATGGAAGTAAGTATATAAGCAACATAAATGATCGATCAATCAATCAGTAGCCACCACCAACACCACCACTGCACTTCCAGATCTGCAAACATAAAATATATCTCGCTATTTGGTGGTTTATGATTATGTAACACCCCAACAAGGCGGAATCATGAGGGTTACATACTAAGCACAGCACGACATGAAAATTAAGTAGAGACAAGTCTAAATGCATTAAAAGGATTGGACAATCCATACAATTCAATCAATTACAAGTACCGGAATCATACAAAAATGCATAAGGAGCACGCCCATCAAACGTTTACAAAAGAATAGTTCAAAAGATGGTAAATGATCCTAAGCATAACCCATCGGGAACTATGAATCACGGATCCATGAAGTCCAAGTCCAAGTCCAATCCTAGCATAATCGAGCAATCAGTCATCCAATACGACTTTGATTTACCTGTTCAGCTGAAAGCTGTACTAAAAAGTGTCAACATAAAGTTGGTGAGTTCGTAGGTTTAAGTAATGAAAATCAAGTGTCGGGATATCAACCGTTCAACGATATACGAGGATTAGAATACCTAATCACGTCCAAGGAAACCCGAAAAGGTTCCACGTTATCACAAATCAATACAAGTCAACGTCAACGTCCAATAATCGTCCATATATATAATATCGTCCATAAGTAGGTTAAACAACCCGTATCCACGGTTATGATCATGCCGGGTGTGGATTCGTCAATCCACCGTCCACGTCTTACATAATATATAACAAACGTTTTAATATAATATCGTCATAATATGGCAATGATCATACCGGGTGTGGATTCGTCAATCCACCGTCCACGTCTTACATAATAGATAATAAACGTCTTAATACAATATAATATAACGTCTTTCATCACATATAAACGTCCAATAACACGTATCACAAGCAAACAATTAGATAACTAACGTCTCGTTTCATATCATAATCAATTGTATCAACCGACAAATGTTTAAACGAACAAGTACACTTTCCACCCCAAATAAAGTAAACGTAGGGGCTACGAAACTCACCTTTTTCAAGCAACAAGTTAATATCAAGTTTAAGTCGAGCTATAAGCGTCCGGTAATCGCCTCGTGCTCACCACCTAACATAATGTTTAATGTATATATATTAATACATATTAATTTACATTTCATTTCATTTTATTCTCATTTGAAACCCAAATTTGAGACCCACGACTTTAGACGACTCATGAAATTCGTACAAGGCACAAGGAAAGACAAGGAATGGTCCAATTGTTAGCCCGAATCGATCCAAGGTTGTGAGAACCCAAGCTAGAAAAACTGGAAAACTAGAAGATCCACACCACCGTAAAGTACGGTGGTGGTGGCGTAAGGTACGGTGGTGAAGGAATAAGGCAGCGTAAAAGACGATCCATCCGGCGTAATGGACGGTGGGCCAAAAGCCACCTGGCGTCTGGAACGATGATCCCACTGTAACAGATGGTGGTCTGCAAACGGTGGTTTTAGCGTCTGGCTTGCTGAATTGTAGCGTAGGACAGGAGAACCCGCCGTCTGGGTCAAAAATGGTGAAACTGCCATACACAGGCCACCGTCTCATACGGTGGGGAGGCCGTATGAGACGCCACCCAAGAAGTTAGCAGCGTACGAGACGCCAAGGACAGTGTGGCAGATGGTGGTCCCAAAACAAGCAAAAATATGGGCGAGTAAAGGAGCAATCTACGTAATATTGTGTTTGACTAAAAAGTCAAACCCGATTTGTAATGCACCAAACCCTAATTGTCAGTTGTGATTCGATGTGTGATGCTTATACACATGTTCTTGGGTAACAATAATCGAGAGGAACATAAACAAACACAAGTCTTTTTCCAAACCGAACCCTAAATCATTAATTTGAATAAGAATTTAGTTTTTGACCTAATTTTATACATGAAAACCCTAATTCGGGTTCCATGGGTTTTTAACCCGAAATGTGTACAAGTTTTGCTTATATTAGACTAAAAACATGATTTCAAACATAACTCACCCTAAAGATTCGACCCACAACTTCAAACAAGTGGAAACCCGGGTTTTGACCCATTTTATTCATTTAAAACCCTAAATTCAACCCATAACTGATTTTACTTGATTTTTGACCCAAGAACACATATATATGACTAGAAACACGATTGTAATCATGAAATGATGAATTTGAGACAAGTTTAAGTTACCAATTCCTCAAATTAAGCTTTAAATCCGAATTTGAGCTATAAAACAAGGTTTCTTGCACTTGAAGATTTGATCTTTTGATGTGATGATTAGATGATGATAATGATGATGAATTTAATGCCAATCTAACTTGAACAACATTTATATGGTGTAAGAATTTAGTAGGAGAGAGAAAGAGAAGTCTTGCAATGAATGTGACAGAGAAAGGAATGGGATGAAATGAATGGATAAGGGTGGAAGACTTGAGTTGGGTCATTGGGTGGTTCATGGGTCAATTGGGTCGACCCGTGGATCACCCGATTACATTTCTAGATAGATTAGGGATCGTTTTACGTCATATGATCCATCAAAACAGCCATATAGTCTCGACTAGTATCTTACACGTCAATAAGTCGCCAAATAAAGCATTACATAATTTAAACTAAACAAATTAGTTAGTCATTTAGCACGTTCGAGTCAACGGGTCAACATAATTAAATTACGTTTATTCATGTTAATTACAAGCCAAAAATCACGAATGTTACATCATTCTCCCGTTAAAGGAATTTCGTCCCGAAATTTAAATCTAACTAGACTCGTCGAATAAGTGGGGGTACTTGGCTTTCATAGAGTCTTCACATTCCCAAGTAATTTCGGGCCCATGTCTAGCTTGCCATCTTACTTTAACGATCGTATACCGAGTGTTCTTAAGCTTTCTAGTTTGCCGGTCTAAGATTTCTACCAGTTCTTCTACAAACTTCAACGTTTTATCAACACGGATTTCTTCAAGAGGAACGTGAAGTGTTGGATCGGCCAAACACTTCCTAAGATTACAAATGTGGAAAACATTATGAACTCCACTCAAGTCTTGAGGGAGCTCTAATCGATACGCCACCGGTCCAATTCGCTCAAAGATTTTAAATGGGCCAATATACCTCGGGCCCAACTTGCCAGAACCACGCCTTTCCACGGGGATACTTTAAGCAACACATAGTCACCTACTTCAAATTCGAGTGGTCGTCGTCTCACGTTTGCATGCTTCAATTGTCTTTCCCGGGCCACTCTCAACTTTTCTTTAATTTGTGAGATCACCTTAGTCGTTTCAATGACAATTTCGGGCCCAGTGAGTTGGCTTTCGCCAATCTCCGCCCAAGCTAACGGTGACCTACATACTCTCCCATATAAAGCTCTAAACGGCGCCATTTGAATGCTAGCATGGTAGCTATTATTATAGGAGAATTCGACTAACAGTAAATGTATATCCCAATTGCCACCAAACTCGATGGCACAAGCTCGTAACATGTCTTCAAGCGTTTGAATCGTCCTTTCACTTTGACCGTCAGTTTGAGGATGGAACGCCGTACTCATGTTAAGTTGAGTACCCATTGCTTTTTGGAACGCCTTCCAAAACTTTGAAGTAAATCGGGCATCCCGATTCGGTTATTATGGAAATCGGCACTCCATGTTTGGATATCACTTCTTTGATGTACAAGCGTGCCATGGTGTCAAATTTATCATCTTCCCGGATGGCTAAGAAGTGAGCCGACTTAGTCAACTGGTCAACTATCACCCAAATGGTGTCCCGACCACTACTCGTTCTAGGTAACTTCGTGATGAAGTCCATGGCAATTTTTCCCATTTCCACTCCGGTGTTACCGGTTGAACTAGTAAACCGGGTGGTTTCTTGTGGTCGGCTTTTACTTGCAAACATGTGATGCATTCACTAACGTATCTAGCAATGTCTTTCTTCATTCCCGGCCACCAATACAAGTCTCTTAATCCAAAATACATCTTGTCAGAACCCGGGTGAACTGAGAAGGCCGACTTGTGAGCTTCATTCATCAATTTCATCCGAAGCCCACCATAAACGGAGATCCACAATCGTTCAACAAAGCAAAACCATAATCTTCTTTTCTATCAAATTGTTCTTCTAAGCCATGTAAAGCTTCATTGATGAAGTTTTTCGGCCTAGTTGCCAACCTTTGTGCTTCAATGATGGAGTCACGAACACTCTTTTGCACGGTAAGGCTCATGGCTCTAACTCGTCTAGGCTTTATACGTTCTTTTCGGCTCAAGGCATCGGCTACAACATTTGCTTTACCCGGGTGATACCGGATAACAATCATAATCACTAAAAAGTTCAAGCCATCTTCGTTGTCTCATATTCAATTCACTTTGGTCGAAAACGTGTTGAAGGATTTTGCGATCAGTATAGATCACACTCTTGGCCATACAAGTAATGCCTCCAACATTTCAAGGCAAACACGACCGCTCCCAACTCCAAGTCATGAGTCGGGTAATTCTTCTCACGCACCTTCAATTGCCTAGATGCATAAGCAATCACCTTACCCCGTTGCATCAAGACACAACCCAATCCTTTCCCGGATGCATCACAATAAACAACAAAATCATCGGCTCCATCGGGCAAGCTTAGAATGGGTGCATCACACAACTTGTATTTCAACAATTGGAATGCTTGTACTTGCTTTTCGCCCCAATCAAGCTTTCTTTCTCGTTGAGTCAACAAGGTTAAAGGTTGGGCAATTTTTGAAAAGTTCTCAATGAATCGTCTAAAATAACCAGCCAAACCAAGAAATTGGCGAATCTCGGTTGGCGTCTCGGGTCGTCTCCAATTTTCACCGCTTCAATTTTACTTGGGTCCACATGGATTCCTTCCTTGCTCACCACGTGACCAAGAAAGTGGACCTCTTCAAGCCAAAATTCACATTTGGAGAACTTGGCATACAATTTTTCCTCCCGAAGCAACTCTAAGACTTTCTTCAAATGTTCGGCGTGATCTTCTTTAGTTTCGGAATAGATAAGGATGTCATCAATGAAGACAATGACAAACTCATCCAAGTAGGGCCGACACACCCGGTTCAACAATCCATGAACACCGCCGGTGCGTTGGTCAATCCAAAAGGCATAACCGTGAATTCAAAGTGTCCATAACGTGTACGAAAGGCCGTCTTGGGAATATCATCTTCATGGACACGTAGTTGGTGATAACCCGACCGCAAATCTATCTTGGAAAAGAAACGAGCACCTTGGAGTTGATCAAATAAATCATCAATTCTTGGGAGGGGATAACGATTCTTCACCGTGAGTTTGTTTAGTTCTCGATAATCGATACACATTCGGAATGAACCATCTTTCTTTTTGACAAAGAGAACTGGTGCACCCCACGGTGATTGACTAGGGCGGATAAAACCCTTTTCTTGGAGTTCTTTTAGTTGGGCGGCCAACTCTTGCATTTCGGTTATGGCTAAGCGATAGGGTGCTTTGGCCACGGGAGAAGCATTTGGAATGAGATCAATACGGAAATCGAGTTCACTAGATGGAGGCAAACCCGGTAGGTCATCCGGGAATACATCCATGAACCTATTAACCACGGGCACGACTTTTAATTCGAATTTTGTGACGTTGACATTATATACTTTTCCTTCCTACGGCTCGATCGTCTCACCTTGAACCACTAGTTCTTCACCGTTTTCTAATGGAATTCTCACTACCCGGCTATTACAATCTATAACCGCATTCATTGCCGACATCCAATCCATACCCACAATTACATTAAAACTACCGATATCGAAAGGAACAAGGTCTATAAGAAACGGGTTGTCACATAACTCTAAAGTACAATCACGAACAACTTGGTCAATTTTCGTTAAGCCACCGTTTACCATTTCAAGTTCAAAGTAATAAGACAACGGACTAAGGCTAACATCAATCAAAGGCACGAAATCATTGGAAACAAGGCTAAAATCGGCACCCGAGTCAAACAATACGGTGGCATATAGATTGTTGAGAAGAAAAGTACCTGCCACGACGTATGGATCAACACGAGCCTCATCCGCATTCACGGCAAAAGCTCGTCCACGGGGAACAAGTTGTTGTGGAGCTTGTTGTTGTTGGCCTTGATTTCCCCGGTTTTGATTGGGACCGGCAATTTGAAGTTGCTTGGGATGCACGGTCACTTGGACTTGTTGGCCAATACGACACCGGTTACGGTACTGATCTTGGCTACCACATTCATAACAAGTACCCGGAGCCACCGGGGGACGTCTTGCATTGAGAGGAGCAACATTCAAAGGAGCAACTCGACGGTTAGTAGGACAAAACTTTGAAGTGTGACCCGGTTGGTTGCAATGGAAACAAACATCACATATCATGGTAGGCCAATGGTGACGGTTACACCTAGGACATAAAGGACTAGCCCCGGCATAACCACCTTTTGGGGGACCCACCGCCGCCACAACCACCGCATAAACCTTTCCACTAAGATTATGGCGTTTATGGTCACGCCTCTCATCTTTCTTGGTGCCACTTGACTCGACCACATCTTTTCTCTTGCCATCAATTCTCAACCTTTACATTTTCGGGTCTTACAAGATGGGGAATAAGCCTAGAGAGTTGGCCAAAACGGCGAGTGTAACCCTCATAGTCTCCCCCTTTCATGGTAAGACTAGAAAATTCTTCTTGTAGCTTTCTCATCTCATGTGTCGGGCAATACTTAGCGATTATCATCTCCTTGAAATCTACCCATAGTAGGTTGTTAACTTTATCAATCCCCAATTCATCCACCTCTAAGTTCCACCACTCAAGGGCATCACCCTTCAACATATCGGTGGCATAAGTAATTTGTTGCCCATAGGTGCAACCACTACGAGCAATGATCGATTCAATTCTCTCTAGCCACTCTAAACAACATGTGGCACCACCTTCTCCACCAAACTCCGGAGCTCCACAAGCTTTGAAGTCTTTAAACACACACCCTTGGCGGTAAGCATCATAACCTCTTAGTTGAACAAAAGCTTCTCCTCCATTCTCACCGCCATTCACATTCACATTTTCATTTTCATTTTCATCATGAACCGCTTCATCTTCCGGTTCTTCTTGTTCATTTCTAGCTTCCATGGCTGCCGAGATTCGGGCTACAACACTACAACAAATTGTTTGATTATTCACACCTATATAGGTTAGATTTACACGCTTATAATTGTGTAAAATAAAAAAGTTCACACTTAAGTTAAGTGTGAAAAATATTGGTGTTACAAAATTAACAAGATTCTTTACACTTTAAAGTGTGAATATATTTAAATAACTCTTCACATTTTCAAGCGTGAAAATAATTAAAAAGTTATTCACACATACAAGTGTGAACATTTAAATGCAAATTTTCACGTCAAAGTGGGAAGATTTTAGAGATAATTCTTCACACCTCTAAATGTGATTAAAAATAAATCTTCACACTTAGAAGTGTGAAGATTTACAAGTAATCTTCTGAAAATTTACAATAATATTCACACTTCTAACCGTAAAAATTATAACATACACACAGACACACATATTTATATACAGTATATATATGTATATATGTATGTATATACGAAGTAATACAATACATATATTAAAATACTCTTCAGCAACCAAAATATCAAATTACATAGCATAAACAACATGTAAATTTTGTATTCTGACATGAGGATATTTTAATAGAGCTTATTATTTTCAAATTCCTATGACTCTTTCCAAAAACTTCATTACAGATCCATCAGCCAAATATGCTCCCAGGCTCCCAGCCATATCGTTATATTGGTTATTTCCTGCAATAACATTATTTTTTTATTAGCATATACTCTGTATATATTTAATAATAAAACCGTATAAAAACAAATACACAAATTAGTTCTAAGCTGCAAATTCCTTGTTGTAAAGGGACTCCCCTATTAAGTATAAACCCCCCCTATGGGCCTCAAACTATAGACTTGAGGATCCAAAAAGAGACAATACCTCACCATGTACCATATACATATAACTCTGTCTAACATCGAACTATGAAGATCAACATTATAAAAGAAAAGATGCAGAAATACATCACTATAATCAATCATTTTGTTTAGTCAATGAGCCGAATCTGCCAGCAACTTAAGGATACCAATTATATAATGCGAATGTGAAAAGATATGACATTTCAAGCTAGCAAACCAAACGTTACTTGGGTCAATAACCGATGTGGCTGTAAAACTATCAATATAACCCGCCTTAACCCTAGCTAACAAGTTATCATAGTGCTCGTAAAATTCTGCTCATAAAGTCATCTGCTCATAAGAAGGCCTGATGGTTTCATAACTATAAATACTAATAGGGTAAACGCGTCAATACACGTCACTCCCAAACTTCAGGGAAATTCAAACTATATCATAAAAGTAATGCCCAAAAAACTAAAATATCCCACTCATTCTAATGAGAGTTAGTTCTCATGTGACACAAGTCAACAGAAGTAGAATTCTTAGTCAAATAGTTACATCAAAAACCAAGAAATATGTGCTTACCTTACAACTAAAAGTCGCTCGAGGCTACATAGAAGTCGATTAATTCATCACCAAAGTGCACCCCACTGCAATACAATGTAGACATAAGCTTAGATACAACATATACAATATACGAAATGCTTCTAGAAGCTACCAAATCAGATGTATAACAAAAATGAATTCTATGAGTTATACACAAACTCAGTTTCAAGTAATGGTAATCCTCAATGCAACTACCAAGTCTTTTCAACTTCTTTTAGTCTGCATACATCTTTTATCGTATCTTTTGTATCCTAAAAATATTTCCATGCTCATCTGATAAAGCATTAGCTTTTATTGAATGCATAAACACAAAAAGAACTATCAAAAATAATATATTAGAAAAAACTCCAACAAACACACCTTAATACAAATTCCTAATGCCATGGCATTTGATGCTTCATTGATAAGATTAGCAGCATGTAGCATTGCAGCCCCAAGATGCCCCAAGAATCTCCCTATTGAGGCTATATATTAACTGCAGATACAAACACAACTGCGATTAGTTCACAAGTATGGATTTAAATTTGATTTTCGGTGGTATTGACAGAGTAAGAATGAAGCCATACTATTTCTTAGAAGTCAATTTCGCAAGCAACCATGTGAATATCAACTTCTTTGAAAGTTCTACACTGATATAACGACACAACGTTTCTGACAAAACAAATTTAGTCAATTTCGCAAGCAAACCATGATCTACGCTGATATAACGACTTAACATTTCCAACAAAACAAATTTAGTCAATTTCGCAAGCAACCATGATCTACGCTGATAACACAACATGACCTTTCTGACAAAATAAAAGTGCATATCAACTACATGAACCAAATTTGAAAGTTCTGACAAACATTTTCATTTCATAGGCTATTAAAATGACTATGACGCCGAATGACAAATTATGATGCCTTTAAAGTGATCATAAAAGTATATAAAGCAATACTACGTATGTCGATATTAACTAATCGCAACCATTTTCAACTCACCTAAATAAACCATATATCAGTTGTTAAACTAATCCAATCAACTACAGAAAATGCACTTAATATCACAAAAAGTGATAATTTATACGAGTATATACATATAAACTTATTATAAAGAAAAGGTATATAGCAACAAGCATATATATATATACATATATATGAGTGTATATATACACACACACTGACACACACACAAGAAATCACACACATACAGGCAGAAATCTATACGTACCAATATGTATGTATATATGTACATATAATATATATATACATACTATTATATTCACATACATAGAGAAATCGCACCTCCAATTGAATTCGCCATATAGAATTGAGAGGCCCTGGAAGAATTAGGGTTTTTGATTTAGGCTACTAGAATTAATCGCACCTCCAATTGGATTCGCTATATAAATTTGAACAATTTATATATATATATATATAAAGAAAAGGTATATAGCAACAAGCATATATATATATACATATATATGAGTGTATATATACACACACACTGACACACACACAAGAAATCACACACATACAGGCAGAAATCTATATATACATACTATTATATATCACGTACATAGAGAATTTCACCTCCAATTGAATTCACCATAGAGAATTGAGAGGCAATTGAATAATTAGGTT
This sequence comes from Erigeron breviscapus, assembly GCA_034093135.1. Taxonomy (NCBI): domain Eukaryota; kingdom Viridiplantae; phylum Streptophyta; class Magnoliopsida; order Asterales; family Asteraceae; genus Erigeron; species Erigeron breviscapus. The sequence goes on from CM067172.1 coordinate 93,122,519, forward strand.
TCCTGATAGAATTAATCGCACCTCCAATTGAATTTTTCATCTAGAAATGAACAATATATAGAGACAATTAAATTAGGGTTACCAATTGTTGTCAAATTTGGGGGAACGGTGAAGGAGACTTTTAATTTAGTTTTGATTTTCAGTTTTTTTTTTCACGTAGAGTTAAATGCATTTTTGGTCCCTGTGGTTTATCAAATTTTGCATCGGCAGTCCCTCTCATCTTTTTTTCGCATGGATAGTCCCTGGAGGCATGTTTCACTTGCAACCATGGTCCCTCTTGACGGATCCGTTTGATTTAAGCCGTTAAGCCCATCACGTGAGCAACACGTGATGGGCATTTATGTATTTTACACCTAACCAGCAACACGTGATGGGTATTTATACCCCTTTTCTTATTTTTCTCTTTACTTTCCTTTTCTCTCTTTGTTTCTTCCATCCAGACAAAACGAAAAAACCCTAATTAGGGTTATCAAAATTCACTCAGATCGATGGTGATGTGCAGATGTGGATCTCCTTCTTCGATTCTCACGTCATGGACATTGAACAACCCTGGAAGAAGATTCTACTGTTGTGCTAAAAAGGTTACATATTTACATAAATTCTTTCTCATTAAAAAAGGTTAAATATTTATGTTATTATTCTTGATTTCTTGCATAGGGATCAAGATGTGGCTTTATCAGTTGGCACGATCCACCTATGTGTAGAAGGGCTGTTGAAGTCATTCCTGGGTTGTTAAGATCTTTGAATAAGGTTGAAGAACATGCTAGAGTAAAAGAAAATGAAGCAAGAAAATACAAGAAATTGTTAGTGATCAGTTGGGTTTTTTTTGTCATCTGGATTATGTTAGGAAAATGATGTATTTTGTCATCTGGATTATGTTAGGGAAATGATGTATTTTGTCATCTGGATTATGCAAGAATATTAGGAAAATGATGTATTTTGGATGTATATGTACTGTTGATTGAATATAGAGTTGTTGTAATGGATGTAATTGGATGTAAATCTTTGTCTTACATTAATGCAGAATTGGTGGTGTTTACAATTTGGTCAAATTTCTGGTGGTGTTTGTAATTGGTGGTGTTTGTCTTACATTAATGCAGAATTGGTGGTGCATACAAAAGAAAGAAAAGTGCAGAATTGGTGGTGCATACAAAAGAAAGAAAAGTGCAGAATTGGTGGTGCATACAAAAGAAAGAAAAGTGCAATAACCAAAATTGTGCCTATAATGGCACTCATATTTCATATAAGTAGTGTTTCAACAAAACCAACAGACTGCCGGCCTTAATACATATTGGGATGAAAGTAAAACATCCATAGTGTTAATACATTAGTGGATCAAAAGATGAGAATCATAACTATTAGCATAAAATAAAGATACTAAACAGGTTGGGAACCACCAACTTTGGAAGTTGCAGCCTTCTTACCACCACCTTTGGAACTTGCAGCCTTCTTACCACCACCCTTGGAACCACCACCAGACTTTGAACCACCAGGCTGGGAACCACCAACTGGACCCTTGTTTGGACAAGTTCTTTTGTTGTGACCACTAGACTTGCAGTTCCCACATTTGACTGGTATAGCAGCCCTTGAAAGCTTTCCCTCCTTAACCATTTGTAGCTCAACAACACTCTTTCTTCTCTTCTTCTTTGGTCTTCCTATAGGGTTCTTCTGCTTAGGTGGAGTAATAGTGATGGTAGAAGTAGACTTAGGCCAATGTGCCCTTCCCTTGGTTGGACCAATTTTGAAACCATACATTGTTTTCCAAGTATTCAGCCAATAGACAGGGTCAACAAAAGACTCAGGACACTGCACTCTTTGTTGATTGTTAGACATATCAAACATTGCACAAACTGCATGCTTACATGGCATCCCAGTTAACTCCCACTTCCTACATGTGCATGACTTTCCAACTATATCAACTACATGTTGATCCATGTGCCTTTTTTTCAGGATTTGTACTATGATCTACCCTTAACTTCTTCAACGCTTGTCTCCTAATTGAATCATCTTCAGAATCTGTCCCACTATCAAGGTTATCAAAATTCAATGTCTCAAGTTCTTGTGTTTCAACTGCCTTTTCTTTACTTGGATCCTCATTACATCCTATCCACTCAACTTCACCATCTATGTTATCTCTAAAGTCTGTCATATCAACCTCTACCTCATGTATCCTATGTTGATCATCTACTATAAAGTCAGAATCCTCACTATTATTACTGTCACTACCTTCATCTTCATCTTGCTCAACATTTGTATTACCCACATGCTCAAGTTCATCCCCATCCCTTATTACAGTTTCATCCACATTCTCATTTTCCACATTCTGATTGCCCTCCCCAGCAGTCTCATTAACCACATTGGAATTACCAAAGAAAGTTTCAGTGAACACATCATCATTGAACACATCATTCACATTTGCACCAATATCATTAAAAACCACATTTTTACCCAACCCAGCTTCTGATTCAGCTTGCATTGGTACATAAGATTCTACAAATTCAATCCTTTTCTTGATCAACTTCTTTTTAGGCTTTTGTTTTGGTTTTGTTGGAGAATCCTCTTCAAGCAGTTCAATCACAACCTTACTTGATCCTCCTGGTGACTTTGAATAAGTGTCCAAATTTGTGAAACCATTTTCTATATACACTTCTATTAACTTGAATTTGTGTATATAAGTCAATAAATGTCTAACATCATCATCACTACCTAAAGCATGAAGTCCATATTCCAAATCTTTGTCTGGTATTTTAAAGTGGTACCACATGGGAATGCTGCATTTGTTAAACCCTAGTTCTTGTAGCATGTCATTCAATTCAAGTACTGAAAATTGATCCCCATCTATTAAATCAAAGTAATTAACTTTACCATTCACGTATTTTCTTCCTGGACCTTTAGTAAACACTCCTCCGTGATGGACTTCCAAAGAAAAAAAATTAGGGCTTGAACCTGAAAAATATAAAAACAATTGTAACCATATTACTTACTCCATTTATCATTGTAAATCAATTTCTGAAGAAAATCCCCAACAATTTTAACACCAAAAAGAAACCCCTAAAAATATTTAACACAATATGAAAAACCCGAAAAACTCACCGTATAGATCATACACATCAACAACCGCATCTTGTTTTCGAAGAAACCACTCTGTCAACACCATTATTAAGCATTCGAGTACCAAGGTTCTTTAACCCGATTGAGTCTCTGATGTTTGAATTTTGTCTGGATGGAAGAAACAAAGAGAAAAAACAAAGTAAAGAGAAAAATAAGAAAAGGGGTATAAATAAACGTGGTTAGGTGTAAAATACATAAATGCCCATCACGTGTTGCTCACGTGATGGGCTTAACGGCTTAAATCAAACGGATCCGTCAAGAAGGACCATGGTTGCAAGTGAAACATGCCTCCAGGGACTATCCATGCGAAAAAAAGATGAGAGGGACTGCTGATGCAAAATTTGATAAACCACAGGGACCAAAAATGCATTTAACTCTTTCACGTATAAGAGCGTGAACTTTTTTTTTTCCTTTGTCAAATTTTGTTCACGTGTAGGAACGTGAATATTTTTCCTTTTAGTTGCTCACAAATATGAGCGTGAAGATATTTTTCCAATTGTACACATTCAAAGATGTGAAACTTCTCATATTTTCTTCACATTTATAATTGTGAATTAATTATACTTTATTACTTCACTTTTATAAGTGTAAAAATATTTTTTTACACTTTTGGATGTGAACTTTTTTACAACATGACATGCATTAAACATTTATAAATGTGAATAAAATTTTAAACATTTTTAAATGTGAACTTTGTGAGAAAAAAATTCACACTTTTATAAAATGTGAAAAAATTTCGTGAACAATCAATATATTTGTTGTAGTGCAAGATCCGGCATGAGATCATTTAAGGCTTGAGTGATAACCTCGGTTGATACTTGTGGATTGGCACCACCCCGACCACCTCGGCCACCACGACCTCCACGACCTCCACGGCCTCCTCTACCACCACGACCACCTCTACCACCACGACCACCTACTACTTCTTCTTGCTCATCTTGATTTCGGGGATTTCTCACGACTCTCCTTGGTCTAACCATTATCCTGGCACACGTGTTAGATTAGCAAGTTAGTTCTCACGATTCACACACACGAGTTATCCAAAATCAATCGCCATGTAACAAGTATTACATATCTAGGGTTTTCCCTAGACCGTCTAACATGCATATCTCTACGGGGATATTATCATGGCAATAATCTAAGACTTCATCGATCATACAATTCACAATCAACAATACAATCACGAACCATTCAACACAATATAAAAGGGGTCAAGTCATAACAAGGCGGGTAAAGCATAGTCCGAATCTAACTTCAACATTCAATACATTAAAGGTGTTTGTATACAGGTGATACCAGCGGCTTTCCCTCCACACCGTTAATATATTGAATGGATGTCGGGACTCGGTTCCGTTATGCCCTCTAAGTATTGGTCGGGTATGTATACAGGGTGTACCAGCGGCTAACCCTCCACCCAACCAACACTCATTAAACATACCGGGTTACCTACTATACTTTATCCACAATGCGCAATCCACGAGATCATTAACTTCATATGACATAGGGTAACCATAGATTCGTTGATCAGACTCCTCTAGGGTTACCGAGTATCATACTCCGTTAATGCCATCATTTCACTTTGCTAGGGTTGAACAATAAAAACTATAAGAATATACGTCAACGTTCATTAGGCAAGTCATGGTGTATCCCGACACTAACACATACCTCAATCAAGCCATCACATAACAATCAAGTTAACAAGTCATAAGAAACCTACGAACTCCGTTTAAACAAGTTTTATGCGTCATATAATTCACGTTGCACACAAAATTTCCTATCATGCATGCTAATATGAAATGTGGGTGCAATGGCTATAGGCTAGGTCAATTCACCTAATTCTCTACAACCACGGCTCTGATACCATTCTGTAACACCCCAACATGGCGGAATCATGAGGGTTACATACTAAGCACAACACGACATGGAAATTAAGTAGAGACAAGTCTAAATGCATTAAAAGGATTGGACAATCCATACAATTCAATCAATTACAAGTACTGGAATCATACAAAAATGCATAAGGAGCACGCTCATCAAACGTTTACAAAAGAATAGTTCAAAAGATGGTAAATGATCCTAAGCATAACCCATAATCGGGAACTATGAATCACGTATCCATGAAGTCCAAGTCCAATCCTATCATAATCAAGCAATCAATCATCCAATACGTCTTTGATTTACCTGTTCACCTGAAAAGTGTACTAAAACGTGTCAACATAAAGTTGGTGAGTTCGTAGGTTTAAGTAATGAAAATCAAGTGTCGGGATATCAACCGTTATCGATATACGAGGATTAGAATACCTAATCACGTCCAAGGAAACCTAAAAGGTTTCACGTTATCACAAATCAGTACAAGTCAACGTCAACGTCCAATAATCGTCCATATATATATAATAACGTCCATACGCAGGTTAAACAACCCGTATCCACGGTTATGATCATGCCGGGTTTGGATTCGTCAATCCACCGTCCACGTCTTACATAATATATATAATATACGTTTTAATAAAATATCGTCATAATGTGGCAATGATCATACCGGGTGTGGATTCGTCAATCCACCGTCCACGTCTTACATAATAGATAATAAACGTCTTAATACAATATAATATAACGTCTTTCATCACATATAAACGTCCAATAACACGTATCACAAGCAAACAATTAGATAACTAACGTTTCGTTTCATATCATAATCAATTGTATCAACCGACAAACGTTTAAACGAAACAAGTACACTTTCCACCCCAAATAAAGTAAACGTAGGGGCTACGAAACTCACCTTTGTCAAGCAACAAGTTAATATCAAGTTTAAGTCGAGCTATAAGCGTCCGGTAATCGCCTCGTGCTCACCACCTAACATAATGTTTAATGTATATATATTAATACATATTAATTTACATTTCATTTCATTTTATTCTCATTTGAAACCCAAATTTGAGACCCACGACTTTAGACGACTCATGAAATTCGTACAAGGCACAAGGAAAGACAAGGAATGGTCCAATTGTTAGCCCGAATCGATCCAAGGTTGTGAGAACCCAAGCTAGAAAAACTGGAAAACTAGAAGATCCACACCACCGTAAAGTACGGTGGTGGTGGCGTAAGGTACGGTGGTGAAGGAATAAGGCAGCGTAAAAGACGGTCCATCCGGCGTAATGGACGGTGGGCCAAAAGCCACCTGGCGTCTGGGACGGTGATCCCACTGTAACAGACGGTGGTCTGCAAACGGTGGTTTTAGCGTCTGGCTTGCTGAATTGTAGCGTAGGACAGGAGAACCCACCGTCTGGGTCAAAAATGGTGAAACTGCCATACACAGGCCACCGTCTCATACGGTGGGGAGGCCGTATGAGACGCCACCTAGGAAGATAGAAGCGTACGAGACGCCAAGGACAGCGTGGCAGACGGTGGTCCCAAAACAAGCAAAAATCTGGGCTAGTAAAGAAGCAATCTGGGTAATATTGTGTTTGACTAAAAAGTCAAACCCGACTTGTAATGCACCAAACCCTAATTGTCAGTTGTGACTCGATGTGTGATGCTTATACACATGTTCTTGGGTAACAATAATCGAGAGGAACATAAAGAAACACAAGTCTTTTTCCAAACCGAATCCTAAATCATTAATTTGAATAAGAATTTAGTTTTTGACCTAATTTTATACATGAAAACCCTAATTCGGGTTCCATGGGTTTTTAACCCGAAATTTGTACAAGTTTTGCTTATATTATACTAAAAACATGATTTCAAACATAACCCACCCTAAAGATTCGACCCACAACTTCAAACAAGTGGAAACCCGGTTTTTGACCCATTTTATTCATTTAAAACCCTAAATTCAACCCATAACCGATTTTACTTGATTTTTGACCCAAGAACACATAATTATGACTAGAAACATGATTGTAAACATGAAATGATGAATTTGAGACAAGTTTAACTTACCAATTCCTCAATTTAAGCTTTAAATTCCGAATTTGAGCTATAAAACAAGGTTTCTTGCACTTGAAGATTTGATCTTTTGATGTGATGATTAGATGATGATAATGATGATGAATTTAATGTCATTCTAACTTGAACAACATTTAATTGGTGTAAGAATTTAGTGAGAGAGAGAAAGAGAAGTCTTACAATAAATGTGAGAGAGAAAGGAATGGGATGAAATGAATGGATAAGGGTGGAAGACTTGGGTTAGGTCATTGGGTGGTTCATGGGTCAATTGGGTCGACCCGTGGATCACCCGATTACATTTCTAGATAGATTAGGGATCGTTTTACGTCATATGATCCATCAAAACAGCCATATAGTCTCGACTAGTATCTTACACGTCAATAAGTCGCCAAATAAAGCATTACATAATTTAAACTAAACAAATTAGTTAGTCATTTAGCACGTTCGAGTCAACGGGTCAACATAATTAAATTACGTTTATTCACGTTAATTACAAGCCAAAAATCGCGAATGTTACAATTGTGGTGGTGCGATGAGTTTGGGGTATTGTTATTAAAAGTGAAATCTATGCAACTGAATACTGAATTTACTTGAGGTATTGTTATTAAAGTGAAGCTTACTGTCTTCACATAAAACTAAATTTAAAAACCCCCAATTTAATTTTTAGGTTTATTCAATGAAAGGATTTAATTTTTTGATAATCAACCAAAAGATGTAGTTGTTGATTTTGTAAAGGTAATAAGATTAAAGGATTTAAGGAAGGAAGATTTTAGGATGCATTTTGGGAAGCAGCACCACCTATTTTTATTAAATCTGTATTTTGATTCACTTTTTTTGGTATTATACTTAAATTTTTCTTATTGTTTCTTTGATCTTGTTCCATCAACACCGTAGTCAACATCCATTTGGATTCCTTCCTTCTTAATAATAGCTATTAAACATTTTTATATTATTTATGTTTCACCCAAATATTTGTTTAAGTGGTATTTATGATGATATATGTATTTGAAGAAAAATGGAAAGAATATGAACACATAATAAAAGACAAAAAAGAAAAAAATGAGTTAGTTTGCAAAAATGGTCCTTCTTTATTAAAAAGACAGTATTGGCCAATCACATGACTGGCACATGGAGTAACTAACGGAGAAAAAGAAACGGAATGTTATTTGGACCAAAATTGCCACTAAGTCGATATCACAGGCACCAAAAACGCCACTTTGCACAAGTTTGGACGATTCTTGCAAATGAGGTGATAACACATGGACCAAAAATGCATTTCGTTTTTGATGATATTGCTCCAATGGTTAGTGATTTTTTTATAAATCAATTTAAGGTGCTCTTTTATTGTTATTGGAAATGTATATATCAGGTATTTTGTATACTTGAGCGAGAAAGAGGTTAGATATACAATATAGTGTGCGAAATAGATTAGTACAAAATGATGTTTCACATTAAGTTTTTAAGTTACAAATTACAATTACGTACATTACATTTATGAGTATTTAAACTCTCTTATTGATTATTAGGAAATGACTAAAGTAATGTTCTAAATACAATCACTAAACATATATATTAATTTCAACATTTGCCCGACCCTCCTCCACGACCACCACCAACTCATCCACGTCCTCCCCTTCGCCCTCCACCAGATCCGGCTCTAGATCCAGCTGAAGAGCCAGCAGAGGATCCGGCTTCCGAGCCACCTCCTCCAGACCCAGAACTCGAACTAGAACTAGAGCTCGACGAGCTGGAGGACGAGCTAGACCCAGAGCCAGAGCCAGCACCTGCACCTGCACCTGCACCCGACCCTGAACCACCACCTCCCAACCCAATACCAATTCCAGCACCTATACCAACACCTATCCCACCCAAATCCAACCCTAAGTCCTTTCTTGCCATACGAGTTTCTGTCACCATGACCAAAGTAGAAAATAAAAGCAAACCAACAAAACTAAGTGCCTTCAAGTTCGCCATACTTAAAACCAAATGAAGATTTGCTTACCCGCGTATAATGTACCTATATATTGGCCAATGTATAAATCTCAAATATGTGTTGTCTAGCTTGTTATTTGTGATGCCGATGGAAGAAAGAATGGAAGATAAGTATGTATTTATAGATGTTTTTTGGTGGGTTGGTGAATTATTAAGCAAGAGTAAGCGCTGGACACATGGATTTAGGATTAACATGCTCTTACTTAAATGATGGTGAAGGACATAGTTTCGACCCCACTCTTGATGAATTTTGAGGTCCATTTTCGTTATAATTAAATCGTCAAAACCACCACCCCGCACTAATTTGGTAGAGATAAGTGTCATATTGACTTTGATGATATATACTCGCACTGATTTGCAATTTTTTAATTTGTGGTTTTTAGCTACAAAAACATAAGTAAAATTGAAGTGTGAGGGAAGCAAAGACTCGTGGCTAGGAAATGATGTAGCATGAAAGTGGAGATCTCATCAAATTCTTCATTTGTTACCCACCCCACAATCTTCATCTTATCAAAAGATATAGAACTCTTCGTTTATTTATTTATTCATTAATTTATATCAATAATGTTTTAAAAATTGGCTAATACTAATTGAAATGATACCTAGTCGATCGGTCGGTTTAATCGTATGCAAATTTTTAGTATAAAATTACGATTATTCTTTATTTTTTAGTCTAAACACTTAAACTGACCAATGGTCTGCTTTTTCAATTCATAGTTAATTAATACAAAATCATGTCCCTTGCTTTTATTATTTCTATTACTCGTATTAATTATATTAAATACATATTATAATTGCTCACTTGTTTGTGAAGTATAAATTTATATTTTTATTAAGTTATTATAACTATTTTTGAATAAATTATAAGTGTATTTTCGTTGAATTGTAATTTGTAACCTTTTTAGTGGTTTTTGCATTAAATTTTGTATGTCAGCAGCATTTGTATGTAAATTAATGTAATCGGTCATCAGTTCAAGTGTTCAACCAATGCCGGACACCAAGCTTGTTCAAATAAGATTACCGGTTTTTAAAATATATATTGTCACTATTTGAATTCATAGAAGTGATGTATCACATCTCTATAGGTCGTTTGTGCAACTAGCTAGTAAACCATTTTGCCCGATTGCATCAATTTTGGCAATCGATTTTGGCTTGAGTCATGTGTATGTTTTCTACGAATGGCTTGTCCTTTACAGATGAAGTTGTCTTCAAATCATAGTTGTTATATAACGTGTCAATGCATCATCAAATTTTATTTTCTATAGTGTTTCTAGAAAAAAATGATTCCTACACGAGACTAAGCAAGAAAGTGGATTACAATTTGGGTAAAGTTGCTTTGTTAGACTGATCGATATATTATAATTTTTCTGAATATATCAATAAAATCTTTATAGATTCATATATTGACGTCTTCTAATAATATAACTTTTTACACCTATTTGATTTACAAATAAAAAAGACTTGGATCAAGTTGTGAACATTTATTGTATTTGAGATGGAGGCTAAGTTATAACCTTACAACTTTCAAAAGCGGGTTCCCTTTTTACTTTCAAGTAAAACCGGAAGCAACTTCCACTCTATCTAAGTAAGGGTAAAAGTATCTACGTCTTAACCTTTACAATATACACCGTGATTGACCAATAGTCGGTTAAATTTTTTTTGAAAGTTACTTTATTTTTACTTTACTTTGTAACTATTCGATGTAAGGCGTTATTAAAATTTATACATTTAAGTGTACATATCAAGTTATAATTTGGTTTAAGAAACACCACCTTTCTAGCTGGTTGCACCATCAAAATAACTTTACAATTCATGAATCCAATTAAGATGAAGCAGTTTTCATAGTATCCGAATTGGTGATGCTCGTTTTTTTCTTATTAGAAAGTTTCCTCACTTTACCAAAGGACCTAAATTCCTATTTAGAAGCGAAAGTACTTCAACTTTTTACAACAGTTTGATAAGTATGTAATGATTGTTTTTATATACCATAATTTTTTAATATATATTGAACTAATAAGATCATTTTAAAGTTACACAATTCTCTAATACTCATATTAAAAATATGAAAAAAACCCTCCAAAATAATTAAATATGATAATCCTCTACCATCACTTAAAACAATATCACACGTACTATTTTGTCGAAAATTCAAGTCAACTAAACGTTGGCTTTAATCAAAATTATATGAATCGATCAACATTAAATAATCGAAAACAATAATTATAAATGTGTTGGATAATTTATGTTAAATGTATTTCATGTGTTGAAATATACAATTATCTTAAACATAAATTGATCAATGTGAATAGATATCTAATATTGGAAGGTTTAAAGTGTGTATTATTTAATGTTTAATAATGTGAGTTTGTCCCACATTGCTAGTGGTATAAACATTAAGTGTGTTTATAAGGAAGATTGTTGTAGAAATAATAATTCCATATAAGGGGCTACACCCCAAGTTGACATGGAGGGTGCGACGCACCCGACGCACCCGGGCCCAGGGTCGAGGTTTTGTGCGATGAGGCGTAATGTGTCGTTTTAGTGGCGAGCTCGACTTCATGGCTTAGTTGCAACAGGTGTTACAACCAGATGTAAATATACTTGTATTACATAGAAGTATCATGCAGAAAACCCCTGGGAAATTGACGGGTTCACTTGGGAGGTCCGAAATCAGTTTTAAGGGACCTTAGTTTAGCCATATCCTCAGCCTTCTTTTTTATTATACGAATTCAAATATATTATAATAAAACTGTATTTTACTGGTGTTCTTACAAAATGCAACACAAATAAACACATCATTACAACTGCATGACGATAAATCATAATCATATATAATACATAAACATAACCAAACACTTTTCATTGAAAACTAAGAATGACATAAAGTACTATAGTTATGCCTTCAACATGCATGCAACGCACAACTTATTCATAGACATTTAAGTAAGAAAAATGCAGAATTGCTTATTTACGATCTCCACCGTCGCCACCTCCGCCTCCATGTCCAGATCCATATCCACTACCTTCACCGGAACCTTCACCAGAGCCCCTTCCACGTCCACCTCCTCCTCCTCCTCCACCACCGCCACCACCACCTCCACCACCCCCGCCTCCTTTGCCTCGACTTCTTGAACCAGATCCAGCATGAGATCCAGCAGACGATCCAGCTTCTGATCCTGCTCCACCTCCTCCTCCTCCAGAGCTCGAGCTAGAACTCGAACTGGAAGAGCTAGAGGAGGATCCACTAGAGCCAGCTCCCGCACCGGACCCTGAACCACTTCCACCGAGTCCAATCCCAATTCCCGTACCCACACCTAAGTCAACCCCACCCAAATCCAAACCCAAGTCCTTTCTTGCTACTCGACTTTCGGATATGATGACCAAAGTTGAAAGTGTAACCAAAATAGCTAGAGCGAGTGCTTTAGCTTTCACCATATTTGAAGACAAACGAAATTCTTAACTAGCAAGACAATTAGGTTAGCTATAGCTTATTGCTTGTTTATTTCTCCGAGAGGACGTTGGTCTATTTATAGGACGTTGTAGGGGTTGGGTGAATAACTAATTAAACATAACATAGTGTAGTGGTGGACACACATGGATCCATGATTAACATTATACTATTGGTATTTCGGTGTGTTGAAACGTGGTGAATGAGAATTTTTAATATATCTTCTTAATTTGTCCCCACAATTGTTAAATTAAGGATCCTGCTATAGAAACACACTTATCCTACGGGAAGTATACATTCATACTTTCCGTGTAATACTTTGACTTTTATGGCCAAAACGATTATATTTCCATATATGAGCATACTCGTGTATACTAAGTGTTTATATCAAATTGGTAGGTGTATAGACGTTCCCTATAATTATAACAATTTTTATCATAATAGTTATATATATCGTAAGAACTATATGCACTATCTTAATTAACTTAACTAACTATTTGCAATATTGCTTAAAGAGTTTAACCATCGCATTTCAATTCTAAGATGTGCAATAAAAGTTCATTTCGAGTAATCATAACTAAACACCGTGTAGCAATCGATACGTTGCATCTCAATGTATATAATATGAAAAGGAAGAGAAGAATTTTAATTTTTCTTTACTTTTTTTCAAGAGATTGAGTACATTAAATAATTAATACAATAACGAAGTCAACAAAAACATAAGTTTTTGGATGGTATTAAATTGAGAAAAAATGATAGTTTTTTTGGCAAATGAAAAAGTAAATATTCTAGAACAAATTATAAATGTAACATAGATGTTAAATTATAGCGCTTGCTAATGATGACATCCCAATGCAAGAAACGACGTAAAAAGAAGGATCAACTCGATCAGGGTGAAAACCAAATGTAAAGGTGTTTACGTTAAAAGAAAGAAAGAAACTGCTCAGTGCCATCTTTTGCGGGTTTTGATTTCTAATACTTTGACGGTATATGGGGAATATTAAGATGTAGGCAGACCTTACTTCTACATAAGTAGAGAGTCTGCTTCCATTTTTCTACCTAAATGGTGGAAAAGACACTCTAACCTTTGCATGGGATGAAGATCGAACCCATAACTTCTGTCTCCAGAGGCCAAGGTGTTTACCAATAATCCAATCATGCTTGTTTTGTAAAGGTGTTTACGTTGATTATTCTAAAGTTTCTTTTATAAGAGTACGTAACATATCTTAGTAACTATAATGCATATCAAAATGAGAAATAAAATGAATAAGTTGAAAGAAGTTTTACACTAAAGGTTAACTATCTAACTGTCACATATTTAGTTTTTTCTTTTAAAATATAGTTAAAAACTCATATTAATTTATTGCTATGCGATTTTTGACTTTAGTTCATGTGGTAATTAATTGTGATGTTAGTTGGAGACGGCTCTAAGGATTTATGGGTATATTAGTGTTAATGTCCGTACGATATACGGATTATATAATATATGATATGATATAATTATATTTATATAGAAAATAAAGAATATGTATTAGATACCTAACTTTGGATACAAATCCTTTCACATATTATATGAAACCCCATGAATTGTATAATATATATTTGTTTAATTAGATGTTTAAAACTTAGCATATATCTTATCTTTTAAGATAGTTGTGTTCCGTATTGATATATTAGTTGTTAACATTATTAATTTTTTTTATAAATCATATATATGGAAACTTAGTATAATAATAATAAAATATATAATGATATATATTAAATCTAAAGATTAGTATTTGATTACAATTAGGTAATTATGAATTAGAATCTTTTTTTAGTTACACCAAAGTGACACATGTCGTGCAAGGAATGCGCCAAGTGTCGATCAAAAATCTTTTTTATATTAAATCTAAAAAAAGATTAGTATTTGATTACAATTAGGTAATTATGAATTATGAATCTTTTTTAATTACACCAAAAGTGACACATGTCGTACAAGGAATGCGCCATGTGTCGATAAAAAATACACAATCTGTTTTAGTATATTGGTAGATGACAAGCTAAGGAAAAAGCCCTTAGAGTAGACGCAATAAATTCGATCCGTTTTAACAACCCGATCATAATGCTCGTGGTTGATTTTTGAAGTTAAAAATACCATCTACCAATAAACTAAAATAGGATTGTAGCTTTCTTTAATCGACACGTGACATTATATTAAAACGACAAGTGTCTTTTTAATTTTATTCATTAAAAAAAATCTACGAGTATTTAATAAATTAATTATTTAATATTATTCGTTTGAATCCAATCCGTATAGGAAACCCAAATCTATTAGTTTTCTAATTCTAAAACCTCTATAAATATTTAAATTAGATCCGTATGATTAATCTATTAGTTTCCTAAGGTTTTAATTTAAAATTCAATGTCCATATATATATTATTATTATTATTATCTACCAATAAACTAAAACAGGATTGAGATATTTTTGAAACGACACGTGGCGTAATCCTTGATCGACACGTGTCCTTTTAATTTATTTATTTTATTAAATTAGCTTTTTTAATTGTATATAGATTCAATTTCCTTATTACACTTAGAATTAAACTCTAACTCACGTGGCGTAATCATTTATCGACATGTGTACTTTTAATTTATTAAATTAGCTTTTTTAATTGTATATAGATTCAATATCCTTATTAGACTTAGAATTAAACACTAACTCTTATCTTATAGATACAAAATTGATCATTTTCTCATTAATAAATTTGTCTCTTTTTATTTCTCAATTTTTCAACTCCTATTACTTATATTACTTATAATAAGTTAATAACATGAAGACTTCAAAAAATTGAGTTTACGATTCGAAATCACAAGGCTATTTGTCGTCATCCTCTATGCTTACAATTTCCGATTTTGATGTGATTTTAAAATTTAAGGTAAATCCAAAACTTTAACTAAACATATATTATATTTATCATTACTGTTTATTATAACCTAGCTTCGATCATCGGTTTACTTTAACCACATTTATTTCATACTCACAAATCATGTATGAGGCATATTCGAATTTCTTTATAATACAATCTATTTAGCTACCATACATCGTACGGGTATTAGGACTAGTAACATATACAAATCAAGTATAATTCTATAAACCTATATACTATACGTAATATTTAGAAATCCGGCTCCCCATGAAATCCGACGACTCTAGGCAGTACTTTACTTTGTTTTATGTCTAATGATAGTCATAATCATAGGTGACGAAGTATGTAAATGGATATATCTAAAAGTAAAGTAACTTCAAATGTCGTTTTCCACGTGCTTTAGGTCCCAAATACCGTTGGGGGAGGTTGAGATGTAGACAGCTTAACCCCTACCAAAGGTAGTAGAGTCTGCTTTCAGGTTCTACCAAAGATAGAAAATGACTTTCACCCTTGTTGGGCATGAGAATCGAACCCTTTACCTCTGTCTCCAGAAACAAGACTTCAACCACTAATCAAATCCAGTTGGTTTTGGATAAATCTATTACACATTTATACAATATGTAAACTAAATTTTACGAAAAGGGAATTGATATTTACAACAAAATTTTGTCATTTACAACAAGTACAAGTATTTACTGCACAATGTACAACTATTTGAAGCAGACAATTGTTGTAGATGACGAATATGGGCTGTGAATATATCACTTCCCTTACAAAAATACTGGGTTAAAGAATTTCGTAAATGGAAGAAGTATTTAACATCCAAAGTTGGTAGAATTATGTAGATGGATACACATAGATGCCGTAACTGAGTTAAATGGATAATGTATTGAACATCCAAAGTTGGTAGAATTCATTTTGTTTTGAGAAAATTTTATTAAATACGATAACAAGAGAATACATGATTTGAGTAAAAACGAAGAGCAAACAGAAACCTGTTTCTCAACTTTTATTCGAAAGTAGCTTATTTCATTAATTTAATTAATAAAATGCAATAGAATGTGAATACCGAAGCAATATATTGTGGCTGAGAAAAGCATATCGTGCGAGTGGAAGTTCACATAGTGGCCAAAAATAACATCATTGACAAAAATTGTTGGCTTGCTTCTCAACCCACAATTCAGCCACTTTATATCATAATGGAACTATACAATTATTAACGCTTCAAATAAATATTAGTTCCACCATGCAAATACTATTTTGAAAATTATGAAGATAAGGATCCTTCTTACAGTAACGATCATATAACAGATTTGCTGTATTGCAATATGAATTGTTTTACTATTTCAGTCTTTTAGAAACCTTGTTTTGGAACATGCGTTTAATTAGAATTATTTTTTTTATAAGGAATTGGAAAATCTTAGTCGACACAGTTTTATTTTATCTTTATTGAATGACAACTATCGAATAATATGTATCCCTATTATCAAAAGATATAGACCTCTCAGATCAGAATAGTCAATTATATTAACAAAATTTCGTTACATCTTTGCTGAGAAGAAGTTCAAGGAAAAACTTCAAAAGTACCTAATAATATGCTTAACAAGGATCAATCTGTTGACTATATCTCAGTAATCTCAGTATTACTGAGATATACCAAGGGTGGCCAATGATGACTCAGTATCTCACCATTTGATCAGTACGTGTGGATCACTGACTCGAGATAAATATTAAATACTACAAGAAAGGAAACACACTTTAAATATCTTTTTTCCTTTGAACATTACATTTTAAATATCTTGATCCCGAGATGAACCTTGAATTATGCCATTATGTGCGATCTATATATAAATGATGAGAAATAGGCCGGCCATTTTTCTTCACCAAAAAACTAAAAGGCTCTTGTTACCCAAGGACTACGGTACCATGGAAATGCTCGGCGCAAAGTAAAAGTTTGTGTCTGATGAGTTATTTCAATCTTAATTAATTCCTTATACAGAATATAATCTTTTTCTTTATATATATTATTATTATAAAAATTACTGACCTAGCCACTTATTACCAATAAAAAGCTTAATTGACCTAAATTTAATTTTGCATATGTCGTAACTTAAAATTTAAATTAAAAAATGTCGGCCCACAAAAACTTTTAATTATTAATTATATTAATAATTGTGAGAAAAAAATTCACTAATTTACATTTTTTTTTCTTCCATCAATATATTTTTTTTTTTTAACTTTTCATAAAGATTAAATCTCATTATACTTACCTAAAATATAACTAGTATTAATTTGCGATTATAAACAGGTGAAACAAGCTTCAGTTAATTATTTATAAACTTTCCAACATAATTTTTATTAATTCTTTCCATAAAGTATTGAGTTTACTTTTTTGAGAATGACGGAAACTTTATTGGAAAAAGCAACTAGCAAGACACTAGCTACTGGTAAGTTTACAAGAACAATATTTTATATTTTCAATGAATATATAAATCAAAAATATCATTATGTATAAAAATAGTTATTAATATAGTTAATTCGTGATTATTTTCAAAGTAAAAAAAAAGAAGAAAGAATAATTTAACGTCTAATTTGACTTCAAAAATGATCAAATGATTGCTTTCAATGTTACAATATTACATTCTTTTACTTATGCTTTCTATTTGAATTTTTGAGTCTGTTGTTTCATATATTATTATAATTATAATTGAATTATAAGATTTTTTGTTAACTTATACTCGTATCTAGTAATTATAATGTGTTAACTACTAGTAATACATTAATTCTCGAACGTCCAAATTAGTGATTCTAAAGTATATCTGTGCCCCTTGTATTTATCTTAATTGGCGAATATTGAACGTGTGTATTCTTTTTCTTCAAAAAAAGTTAGTAAACACCCAATGCCGGCCGTCTTTTATAAGTTTTTGGATTCCAATACCTTGATGGTATATGGAGAAGATTGATATATATGTAGACAATCTTACCTTTATAACATTTTTTTAATGAAAATTTTACATTAGCTAGCTCAAATGGTTTGAGTGACAACATATCCCGTTTTATCATTAATTTCTTGTACAATACCCTCGTTTTTTAGGTCTTATATGGTATGGCAATTTCTTTAAGGATGATGGCAATGAGAGGTGCATAGAGGTAGGCATGCCTCATGCCTAGAGACAACATCGCCAACATAGGAGAAGCATGAGGGCGGCATGAGAAGTTGAGACAAACATTAATGCCGAAGAGGCCTGATCAGAAAAGCAAAGGGTATTTGACATTTAATTTTTCCTTTTTGGCATAAATAAAAAAGAAAAATTAGATGATATATGGGATCGATCATGCATGGTTATTGCCATTCGTTGGGCTAAAATGAAAAAATGAGAGAGGTATAAAATGATATGTCACGGTATTATTAATGAGTGGTACGTACGTGAGACATGAAAAGGAGAGAAAGATCACAAGTTCCATCATCCTAAGTACGATAGCAGCTCGGGCTCAAGCATGAAACGACCCCTCATTATTAATTAATACACAAAAAACTTTGAATAATGAACGAGGAGCATAGAACGACCAGGGCAAACAGGGTAACTCCACCAGGGAGTATTAGCGGCGACGTCGCCGCTAATACTGTGGGCCCCATCTGACACACAGCAGGGGCTTTTGACCTTTGACGAGGACCTTTGACTTAGTATTAGCGGCGACGTCGCCGCTAATACTAAAAACTATTTTCTTTTTAACCCAGCCGCAGAAGACGATTCACACATTTTCCTTTCAAACTCAAAATCCGGCCATCAACCCTCTCTAACAAAAAAAACCCACATCCGACACCATTTTGTCTCCATATTCCGGCCATCAATCCCCTCACCCTCTGTATCAAGAATCCGGCCACCCCCACCCTCTTTTTGGTGACGAAATTCCGGCCACCCGCTTCATTTTCCGGCTACTTTTCAGGCGAAAAATCCGGCCACCCCACCCCACTTTTCAGGCGAAGTTTTAGCGGCGACTCTTTTCCCGGCGACCCGGTTCCAAATCCGGCCACCCCACTGTTCCGGCGACCACTTTTCCGACGTTTTCTTTGTATGTTTACTAACACTCATTTACATTTTTATTGTTGTTATTATTTTTAATATACGTTATTAGTTATAGAAATGTTATATTATTATAGTTAGAAATTATACGATTGTTATTGTTAATATGATTCTTAGTATTATGTTAGAAAACACATTTTATTATGATTGTTAGAAATTAGTGTTAGAAAGGTGATGTTATTATAGTTAGAAATTATATGATTGTTAGAAATTATATGATTTTTAGAAATTATTGGTAGTTTATGATTATTGATAAACTAGGAAATTCAGCGCCCGCGATGCGGGCTGCGATAATCGTGGATGCGTGATGCCGCAGGTAAATGGAATGGCAATGTTATAACCACGTCCAAAAATGTCACTCCATACAAAAACAAAAACCAGAAAACATATATATGAAACAAACCTTACCAAAAGAAGAATTTTTTAAAAAATAAAAGGTTTAAAAAAAAAACTTATTATAGAGGAAAAAAAGGTTAAAAAAAAATTAAAAAAAAAAAAAAAAAAAAAAACAAAAATCTATCAAAAAAAATATAAAACAATTAAAATATAAAAAAAATAAAACAAATCGTTCACAAAACTTTAACAAAAAATGAACATTTTAAAAATAGAAATCAAAAGTGTTAATAAAAAAAAAACATATAAAAAAACTAAAAATTAGCAAAAAAATAAAAATAAAAATAATTAGATACAACCAAAAAATGATCAAAATATTATAAAGGAAAAAAATGTTAAGTTTAGAAAAAGGTATAAAAAAATAAATTATATAAAAAAAGAAAAATTATATAAGTTTAGGGGTAGAAAGAATAATAAACAAAAGCGGAAGGGCAGGAAATAAAAAAGGGAAAGAGTAGGGGGGGCAAAGTGAAACCTTTTAAAAGAAAAATACTCAAAAATAGTAGGAAGGGGTAAAAGGGTTTCGAACCCAAGAACTTGAACATCAAAGGCATAAGCCTCAACCGCTGAACCAAATCAATATTTGGTTTTATAGATGGTAAACTTTCTATTTATCGAGAAAACGCATATGAGGACAAAAAAACACTGTTCATTAGCTTGACCTTTAATGATATTGTAATGTAATGTAATGTAATATGATTGTTAGTATATTATGTTAGAAAAGTTATTATGATTGTAATTAGTGTTAAAACTGTTATGTTATCACAGTTAGAAATTATATGATTGTTAGAAATTATTGGTAGTTTATGGTTATTGTTAATATGATAGTTAGTATTATGTTAGAAAACACTTGTTAGTATGATTGTAATTGTTAATATAGTTGTTATTAGGTTAATATGATTGCAAGTATTATTGTTAGAAAAGAAGCTTATAAAAATAAGTTGAAAAAATGTGCTCATTTTAGGTATAATAAGTAAAAAATGATTATACAAAAAGTTTTGTGTCCAAAATATGTTAATATCATTTGGGCCTTTTTTAACCTTGATAATTGTTTTTATTGATTTATAACTTGTGTATAACTTATGTAGGTTAAAATGGCTGCCGTTCAAGGCGGAGATGGTGGCAATGACCCTCTAAATTGGGGGTGGAATCCGCAATGGGGCTGTAGGCGTAACGTGGGTAAGTATATATAGATATGTATATATATTTGTTTCTTATTTTGTTTTGCAGGGATGAGCTCAGGGAGAGCTGCCGCTGCTAACCAGAAAATGGAGCGGGAGTTTCAAAAGAAGGGACGTTTATCTCTTTACCTTGACGCCGATCAAAGTAAGTGGCAGACTATCGGCGATAACGCCAAATGGTACAAGAGCTATTTAGGTTCATATGTCGCTACCGTCCCGCATACTTACGAGTCGTGGACAGAGGTGCCCCAACCTATCAGGGACGGACTTATTCCCTGGATCCAGGTAAAAAACGTTTTATTTTACAATTTAAATACGTCATAAAAAAATATGGTAGATGGTAACTATTACTACTAAATTGCAGAAACGGTTCAACTTGGACCCGTATCTACATCGCGATCCAACTGACGCGTTACGACTCGCTGTTGAACGCATGATTCTGGTGGATGCCCTAAAGAACTACAGGGATAAAAAAACCAAATTCAAGGGGAAATGGTTCACCGAAAGGGGTGGGTTAGATAGACTCGCCGAAATCCAAAATGTTCCGCCACATGCAATGCCTCAAGAAGTCTGGACGGATCTACTGCGATTCTGGACCAGGGAGGACCGGATGATTGTTGCCCAACGAAACGCGACTAACAGGCAAGAACAACGTCTTGTCAGTACTCACGGTCGCCAGTCATACGCTCAGCGTCAACATGTTTTGGCTGTAAGTTATATGTACATATTTATATCCACATATATATATATATATATACATATATATATATATATGATTAATATATATATATATATGTACATATTTGTATATATACATACATACATATATATAACTTTGATTAATGTATATACAGACTGGTCATGAGGGACAAGAGGAGCCCCCGGCTGACTTCTTTTTGCGGGCCCACACATACCACGATGGGAGAGTGCAAGAAGCTGCTCTTCCCTTCCATGTAAGTTCTCGCACAACACTTAAATTCCCATTTGTTGTAAATTTTTATTAAGTATAGCTAACTTATTTTTTTGTTTATGATTTAATGTGGTACAGGCCAGCTTCAGGAATCCCAACGGATACTTTTCCAACAGCCCAACCCCACCCCGCCAACGCAGGCATTTTTGGACACTTTCGGGGACCGATCGGGACATACCCGCGGGGTTGGGCGTATTGTTAGGGGAACCCGAGGATTGAATGTCCAGGTCCCGCGTCCAGATGACCCTCTTTTGGACGCCCCAGCCCAGCAGCACAAGACCAGGCCGACCCAGCTGGATCACAGTCGTCGGGCCCATCTGCAGCACAGTCGTCGGGCTCTGATTACGTGGATCAATTCTTCAACCCTTGGCCCCCGGTCAACCCTTGGGACCAGGCCGGGTCTAGCACGTCGGGATTCCCCACACAGCGCTTGGGGGATTGGGATTATAGACAGCATAGGGATGGTAGTGATAGTGATAGTGATTAGTTTGTATTTTTTATGAACTTCTTTATTTATGTTTGTATTGTTGGTAGCTTTTCTTTATTTTTTTTATTCTTTAATTTCTATATACCTATAAAATCTATAATACAAAACCCTAAAAGTAAAATATTATTTTAGAACAATGTTCTAAAAACAATCACTTTCAAAACAATCACTTTTAAAACTAATATCAAAATATAATTTATAATTTTAATTTTAGAACAATGTTCTAATTTAAAACGTAATATGGAAAAAAAAAAGTTTCAATCAATTAAAAACATGTTATAAAAACAATCACTTTCAAAAAAATTCGGAAACAAGAAAAGGAAAATGGGCCGTAAAGCCCAGATTGTTTGTATTCAAACAAAAAGTCAAAAACGGCTTCATTTTCAAATAAAATAAAGACGAAGACTCTCAGCCTGTTACTTTACCCTACCTTTCGCAAAACTCCAGTAAACAAACATCTGTACATGATTTAATTAACAAAATTTTACCTTTACAAATTCGTGCATTTTTATTTATTAATATATGATCGAAATGGAGAGTAGCAGTGAAGTAGTAGAATTACGACCATCTGTACATGATTTAATTAACAAAATTTGTGCAAAATTATCCATGAAAGAGCATTATCCGACATGGACAAAGTTTGCACCTTTACGTCCGATCATATGATTGGGAGAAATGATCCTGATGTGGCACGTGGCAAGCATTAACGAAGGCGATCATAAGATTGGGAGAAATGATCCCGAGGTGCCACGTGGCAAGCATTAGCGGCGACGTCGCCGCTAATGCCTGTGACGTAGCACCTCGGGATCGGTCGTTGTCAGTCATTATTGCAGGCATGTCGGTGGAATGTCGGTGGAGCATTAGCGGCGACGTCGCCGCTAATGCTCTGGTGGGGTTGACCTTTTTCTGGTCGTGTTACCCTGTGCCATAATGAAACACGTAGATGGTGATTAAGATGCATTGTTAATTTGTTATCTGTTTGTTTTTTTTTCTTACCTAAAATAAAGTAATTGTTTTGTAATTTTTAGATTAATATATGGATATTTATATTTATTTAATTATATAGTAGACTAGCTAATCAACCCGGGCCGCTTAATTAAAAATTTAAAACCAAAAAATATATAAAAATATGTATGTAATTTGTTGTCGATACATTATATTTGGATATAGAGATAGCAAATACTTGTAAAGATGAACATTAATATATAAACCGATTAGGGTGATGAAAAGGTAAAAAAAGTAACTACCATAAATCAATGGTAGATATGGAATTAAAAATAAAGAGCTAGGATACGGTCGATCATTTTTCATATTAATTAAAAAAAATTAAGGTTAGAAAAGTAATATGAAAAAAAGAGATGACATAGGGCCTAATATAAATAGTTTTTGAAAGAGAGGAAAAATTATTATGACATCATATATTTTAGAAAATAGCTTAGGAAAAAATGTTAGCATGTCACATAGGAAAAAGACTTCTAGAAACAATTTTGTTTTATTTATATAAGAGATTTGTATAAAAAGTGTTTTTTTTTCTATTTATTTAGATTTTCCCTTTTTTATAAATTTTATATAAAGTAATTGTTTTGTAATTTGGGTTTAGATTCATATTAGTAGTATATTTATATACTCGTAGGTAGTAATTATATAAAGTGTGTGAATACTATTATACTAACCTCAACTCCCCCAAGTGAAATAGTAAACCGACCTCACTGGTTTGTTACTTGGTGATAAATTAGTAGTTTATTTGGCTAGCTATTTGCTTTTTTAAACTTCGGTTAAACCAACCTAAGGCCTGGATTAATTCGCGTTATCTAACATGTAAATGTTACGCATAAAGCCGGAATATATGTTAAGAACATATTATTTCATAGAGAAGTGAACGTACGTACAACTATATTTAATTTACAAAAAGGTAGTATCGCCATTTATTTATTATCTAGAATAGGTAGTTAATTACAAACAAGGTGACATATATAGTATTGTATATACTATCATATACGACGCATATATTGTTGGAATAAACATGATTCATATTTAATAAATAATGAAAATATGATACCCACATGGACAAACTTGTGGAATCTGTGATAGCATTAAGCATATTTGCTAGTGATTTCGGGTTCCCAAAACGAGATGATTGAGTGATGATGGGAGTAAGAATTTCGGCTAGATGAGGCTGAATTGGAGGAATGCACACACGAATGTTATGACTAGTGATTAGGGTTGATTAGTATAAAATGTTGTAAATGGCTCTCTATTTATAGAGATAGCATTTACAACTTTAGTCCCTGGTGTTTAGTATGTGCAATATAAGTTCCCGTATGTAATGGAAAACCATATAGTATGTCTTTAAAAGTAAATACGATCACCGTATAGTTACTAGACATAAGGATTTCAGTTATCGTCAATTATCATATCAAGAATGATAAACGATTAGTGACGGTCACATTTAACGTGGTTCCAACATTCTCCCACTTGACCAAGCGATCATTTATCTATGAGTATTCAATAAGTCCGGCCGGGATAATACTCATTTTGTTTTAAACTAAAATCATTGTCACTAAGTACAGTCGTATAAAAGAACATCAACTCTGGACCCCCACTAGTCAAAATATGACTCAAATTTAAAACTAATAAGCAATGATCAATTGACTAAGACAAATCTTGTTATAATAATGTCTATACACCGTTAGTAAACCCCATCTTCGACACGTGTCCTACGAAGATTTTAGGAGGAAGACCTTTGGTCATTGGATCCGCTAGCATATTATGTGTACTTATGTACTCAATACAAAGAACATTTTCCTCAATCCGTTCGCTTACAAACAAATACTTTGTATCGAGATACAGCTCAGCGCCAGTTGAACTGTTACTGTTCAATAAAGTTGCGGCAGCTGAGTTATCACAATAAAGCTTCAATGGTCTGGTAATAAAGTTGACGATTTTGAGTCCACTGACCAGGTTCTTTAACAACACCCCGTGACATGGTATTATAAACGGCAAATATATTCAGCCATCATGGTGGACGTTGTAGTCAGTTTCTTTTTTATGACTCCGTCAAAAGATAGGTCCGCCAGCTAATCATAAATATATATCCAGAAGTAGATTTCTTTTCGGAATAAGAACATCCTACTACTTCTTAGTTGTCACTTCTTCTATTAGTTAATGTGTAGTCTTTGGTCCTTTTTGCAGACATCGTAGAACCTTTTAGCCGCTTTCAGGTGTGCTAATCCGGGATTAGATGAGTAACTCCCAAACATACCGGTGATGTAAGCGATATCTGGACGAGTACGGACCTGAGCGTAAATAATGCTCCTAACTACAAATGAGTAAGGTATCATCCTAATTTGCTCCTTTTCAATCTCAGTGCTCGAACTTTGGAAACAATCACATACGTCTCCTTTTACTACTAGAGCTATAGTGAGAGTACAATGTTGCATGTTATAGGGTCTTAAGATGCATTCAATATAGGCCTTTTGAGAAAAACCCATAACACCATTACGTTTATCCCGATGTACCTATGACATAAGAGGCATCACCGAGATCTTTCATGTCGAAATTCTGTGAGAGTAAACGCTTCGACTCATACAACATATCAAAGTTGTTACTTACAAGTAGAATATCATCCACGTGCAAAATAAGGATTGTAAAGTTACTCCCACTGATCTTGAGATAGGTGCATTGATCCACTTGATTCTTTAGGAAGTCTTATCCTTCTATGACTTCATCAAACTTAAGGTACCATTGTCATGATGCTTGCTTCAACCCATATATCTTGCAGACCATGTGTTATATACCTTCAAGAATGAATACTTCAGGTTGCCACATGTATACGTCTTATTGCAAGTCTCCATTCAGGAAAGCGGTCTTGACATCCATCTGATGTAACTCTAAATCATAATGAGCTACGAATGCCATGACGATCCTTAAGGAATCCTTATGAGAGACAAGAGAAAAGGTCTCTTGATAATCGATTCCTTCCTTATGATTAAAGCCCTTCGCAACCAGTTTGGCCTTATAGCTTTCGACGTTTCCATTCGGGTCTAATTTGGTATTGAAGATCCAATTACAACCTACAGGTTTGGATTCTTCATGAAATTCAACCAAGTCCCAAACGTCATTATGTTGCATGGAATTAAGCTCTTAAATCATTGCTTCATTCCACTGAGTGGCCTGATCGCTTTTAATGGCTTCTTGATAAGATGTAGGAACCATAGGCTTTCCAATGTCCTCAACTTGAGTGAAATAAGTTATGAAATCATCAAAATTTGTGGCCCTGATGACCTAGATGATCTCCTGAGTTGATTTCCAGGTTTAGTGAGGAAGATCCTTCAGCATTAGTAGTATCCTGATTAGGAGAAATTTGATTAGGAGAAAGTGGATCAGTGATATTAGGAGCAACATTGGGTACAAGAGGAATTATCGGAGGAGTATTAATAGTTGACGAGAAGTTCCCCCCGCGTCTTATACTTCTTGCAAATATATGTTATGATTTGTCGTGCTCCCACTGATATCTTAGTCCTCGAGAAATGAGGCATTTTGCGTGTCAATGATGCTAGTAGTGTGGGAAGGACAATAAAACATATAACCTTTTGAGTTATCAGGATTACCGATAAAGAAACATGTAAGACTTTAAGGATCCATATACGTTCATATATTTTAGACTCAGTATCCTACCTGTCCAGATTTCATGAAGAGTTTTAGAGACAGATTTTGATGAAACTTTATTGCGTATATAAACAGCTGTTTTTAAGGCTTCAGTCCAAAGGAAAGTAGGTAAGTTAGTGTTGGCAAGCATACTTCACACCATGTCCATTAAGGTTCTATTTCTCCTTTTAGCAACACCATTTTGTTGAGGAGAACCAGACATGGTGTATTGGTTAATCATGTCATGTTCTTTGCAAAAGTAATGGAAAGGACCAACAGCTTAACCAACATCAGAATGTTTACCATAATACTCACCTTCTTTATTTGATCTCACAACTTTTATTGTACGATCAAGTTGGTTTTAAACCAAAGTTTTAAGATCAATAAAAGTTAGTAAGGATTCAAATCAGATATAGGTGCATATAATGTGATCGATGCGGGATAGGGACCATTAACATCAGTGTGAATTATTTCCAACAAGTTGGAACTTCTAGTGACTCCTTTTCTTATTCCCTTTAGTCATTTTGCCTTTGAGGCACTTGATACATGTTTCAAAATCACTAAAGTCAAGATTAGGTAAGATTTCATCCTTTACGAGTCGTGTTATGCGATCTCGTGATATGTGACCAAGACGTTTATGCCACAACATGGAGGAATTCTCTAATCGTTTAGGTGATTTTTGTCTTTGTTTTAGTTACGTCATCAATATTAGGAGACAACAAAGATCGTGTTATGACCCAGAGTTACCCCATACATGTATTAATAGGTACATCAGACGTAAAAGAATCAAATATTACATAAAGTAAGTTACCTTTGTTAGCTAGCCACTCCTTGAATTTAGAGCAATCTTTCTGATTGTGCCCTTTGGCACGACAAAATTTGCAGTTAGGATTGCTCGTCAAGGACTTAGAGCTAGAGGCAACAACACCATGATTAGCCTTTTGAACTTTATTTGCAGTCTTATTACTGTTATTACCCTTCCTCTTATTGGAATTAGCAGTGGTAGTATGGTGAACAACTTCAGGTTGGCCCAACTGAGGTGACTCTTTTCTTGCACACACATTGCGATTAGTTCACTCATCGACGGTTTATAGCGTTATAGGTATATTTGAAGGTTTCGAAATGAGCAAGCAATGTGGTCATTATAAAGTGCACAAGAAAATGGTCAGAGACTTCCATTTTAGGACTCTTAAGCTTACGAGTCATGTCAGTCATCTTTTTATGCGTTCACGAACACTGCTATTTCCTTTGTATCTAAGCTACTCATGTGCGCCATAGACGTTTACTTGAAGTGATAGCTCATTGGATGCTGAGATTAATTGAATTCTTGAACATCATTAGTGACAAGTGATTCGCCCTATCCCACTTCTCAAATCCGCTTTCTGAGCTGCGAAAGAGTTAGCAGTAATAGCAATGGGTTCATTATGGCGAATAGTATAGTCATGGTCTAGCATCTCCAGAATTAGAGTTAATTAATCTTTTCATGAAGCAAAGTTTGCACCGGTAAGTGACTCAATGCCTAAGTTAGGTACTACAGTGGAGATAAGGAGGATATAAATTTATGATACAAGCAATAGAAGATTATTATAGTAATGCCTAAAATAAGTAGGCCTAATAGTAATGAATTATAGTGACATGATTGCCTATCTAAGGCACACTTGTTCTAATTATTATGGTCCTGGATCCGTCCGTTAGAACTGAATCACCTTTTACATCTAATTAAAGACCGATTAGTGTTTTCCATCTTTATGTATTAATCCTAGTATATGATTATAGACCGATCATCAGAATTAAATCAATACA
>CM067172.1:93156493-93207899 GCA_034093135.1 Erigeron breviscapus
TTCTATATTTGACTGCGGCGCAGTAACCATCAAACCATCCCCACTGCGGCGCAGTGGGCGATTTGAACGAACAATGCCGTGGATTTTGGCTGCGGCGCAGTGGACCACGTACATCTCCACTGCGGCGCAGTCAAATGCTTGGTGTACAACCTTCATCTTACGATCCCGACACTCGCTATCTCTTCCACTCGAAACGACTCTCGACTTCACAAATGACTTCTGGCCAATAATCATCCGAATTTGCACAAAATGAACGCGTACTTGTTTAGAACCTGAAAACACTAACAAACACATAAACGCGCCAAATGCACACAAATTCGACAAAAAACATATAATATAAAGGCCAAAAACAATGTGGGCAATGGGTATAAGTTAGTCACATCACTCTTTTAAGAACATAGATGATAGCATCTGCAACATGAAAAAATGGTCGGCCCAAAATTAGGGGTGGTACTATCTCATCTACCGAATCAAGCATAACAAACTCAGTCCAAAAATCTAATTCCTTAACCCTAACATGGACTCATTCGACAATCCCCTTGGGATGTCTGTAAGTCTGGTCGGCTAACCGAATGCTCATGTTAACGGGTTTTAGCAAACAAAGGGTAAGTTTCTCAAAAATTACTGATGACGTGTGGTCAGGTCTAGACCCACGCTTGGAGAGCTAACCCTCACGAGCGGGGATCCATAGTTTGACAAGAATAAATCTTGTCTTGATGATGGCCAAAAACTGGAGGAAGTCGAGAGTGGATCGAGACCTATCAGAATCAAGAGCTACTCGAGAGCTATATATATATGTGTATATAGCGAGAGGCCATCGAGAGTAAGTCCAGAACAAGAGCTATGTGAAAGCTCACCTCGAGGAGAGAGCCTAGAGCTATGCGAGAATTCACCTCGAGGAGAGAAAAACGAGAGCTATGCGAAAGCTCACCTCGAGGAGAGACCTAGAGCGAGAGTTCACCTCGAGGAGAGAGAAACGAGAGCTATGCGAAAGCTCACCTCGAGGAGAGAACCTAGAGCTATGCGAGAGTTCACCTCGAGAAGAGAGAATCGAGAGCTTATCTTGGCAGAGAGAAGATCGAAAGCTAATATATACGTTGTTATAATCTAGAAAAAAGAAACACTTGAAGTGAGTATGTCGAGAGGCTCAAAGGTGGGGACAGCCGAGAGCCCCACAAAACCGAGAGCCTTAGCCGAGAGTGAACCTTTGGCGGGAGTAAGTCATGACGAGAAGTGGTCGAGAGCTACTCTCATCGAGAGTATGCAAGAACTGCCCGAGAGCATCCTGTCGAGAGTGACTCCTAGCCAAGGGGCCACAAGAATCAACCAAGAGGTCGGCGAGAGAGAGTCGATAGTCACTCCCTCTATTATGCTATACATATATGTTGGTTGAGAGGCTATCAAGAAGCTTCTTGATAAGAGCATGCCGGGAGCCAATCTGGACGAGAGTGTGTCGGGAGGTAGCCGAGAGGACCCTTGGCTGGAGATATGCGAGAGTTAGTCGAGAGTATTCCTGGCCGCAGCAAGGTTACACCCTCAAGCAATATGGCTCCCGTTAATGGAAGTAAGCCCGAAAGGATTTAATGGGCCTAAAGCCCATCAGAAAAAAAAAAATGGAGCCCATCTAGCGAGAGCTATGCGGGAGTGGTGCTAAGGTTGTACGAGAGTGACCTTAGCAATCATTTGAGGCACTCCCAATTGTCCATTATTTTTATATACTCACATATTTAATACCTCACTCTCTCTCTCTCTCTCTCTCTCTATATATATATATATATATATATATATATATATATATATATATATATATAAGGATATAATATTTATATAATATGATCTATATAATATATATATATAATATAGGTACATAGCACGAGTTTAGTTCGAGAGCTCGCTGGGAATACTCCTGAACAAGGGCTAGTCGGGAGCCTATTCCTTGACAAAATCTCGTGAGGTGTGTCCAAGTTTGTGGCATATGTTAATATGGTTGTGTCTGCCTTCCATAATAAACTTGTCATATAAGGGTGTACTTATGATTGGACGTGAAATATCCATGCAAGGAATAAGTACATGTCATTCTCGAAGGTTCTAATCCTCGTATGTTATCTTTTGGGTCACATCCTAAAAAGTAAAAGCCCATATCTGACAAGGGCCCAAAATACGATGTTGCCCTAATTGAGAGGCTATAAATACCCCTCTTTATTAGTTGTCAGATAACATATACAACTCTCAATTCACTCATTTTCAATTCATCAATCAAAAACACATTCATCCTTCTAAAGAGAGAAACCAAGGGCTTTCTCACTCTAGGTTATCTTCTTATCACCTTAGGTTCGTTAAGAACTTAGTAGGTTTGCACTCTAAATTTGAGGAGATTAAGAGGATAACACGGTAAAAACCACATTGTGATTGAGCCCAACAATCCATGCTCAAACATTGGCGCCATCCGTAATTTTACTGATTACTGGACGGTTTTTTGTTCTTTCAAAGCAAAAATCATCATCTTTTTTCATGTTTGTTCTTTAGTTTCATATGGCTGAAGAATCCACTCCAATTTCCGAGGTGATTTCTTCTGGGTTGGGGATAAGTATTGATGGACAGTGATTAATCTGGAAACTTCTAATGTTGATGGCATTCAAAGAATCTCAAATAAAAAATCCCTTTGGTTCTAGATTTGGTGAAATCTTGACAAATGCAACAAATTTTGTTTTAGGTGATGGATCTAAGCTACCACCCAGTGAGCTTCGGACCTAGTCTTGGTTCGTGTTGGTTCACTTTTCTTCACACCTTCACCTTTTATATCTCCTCTCATCTCCTTGTTTTCAACACCCCCACCCAACACTTCTCCCATCAATGCACTCTCTTCACTCTCCTCTGGTCCTGGTGAGGTAAACTCTCAAAAGGGCATAATGACTTCCACCATAGCTAGCATGACTAGTTCATCTTTGGTGGGAGGTCAGCCTAGTTCCTCACAATCTATAACCATCCAGGAAAGTCATTTATTAGAGTTGATAAAACTGGCTTCAAAAAACACTCAACAGGTGCAGACACCACCACCTACTCCAGCTCCAACTGATTGGTTCTCCCAACTTTCTACTGCACTAAGGCCAACTCAACCCCATCCTGTTCCCCAACCTCCCCCACAGCCTACAGGCATGGAGTCTATAATGAAATTGTTGGTGGAAGAGCTGAAGAAGCAAAAGCCGGTTGAGCTTGTTCCTGAGCCGGTCAACCCATCGAAAGAGTTGTTGAAAATGTTAAAGATAACATCAGGAGAGGAGGATGATGAGCAAGCGAGAGTGGCCAAGGTGCCAAAGTCAGCTACGAAGTCGAGGTTTTGTGATTGGGTGGCAAATTATGCTTTCCCGGATGGTCAGAAAGTCCCCGTTATCATTGGCACTTATGATGGTACTAGGGATCCGGAAGATCACCTGGCAATCTATGATCAGGCTGTGCTAACAGAAAAGTGGGTGGATCTCGTGGCTTGCCATTTGTTCCCGGACACCTTACAAGGTTATGCCTTAGAATGGTTCACTAAGCTTCATGAGAAGAGCATAAAAGACTACCAAGATTTGAAGGAAAAGTTCATAGTCTCAGTTTGTTCAACAGAAGAAGCGTCAAAGAAGTCACTTGGAAGCTCACCTAATCAGACATAGAGAAAACGAGCCACTAAGGGATTTCATCACAAGGTATATTGAAGAATACCAGAAGATACATGGGCTTTCGGAAAGCCAACAAATCTCAGGCTTCACCTTGGCACTGCTCCCAGGCCAACTCCAGGATGATCTAATCAAGAGAATCCCATTGACATTTAAGGAAGCTATTGATACGGCGTTCGACTTCATTCACTCCAAAGAGACTGCTTCGCTAGTAAGAGGTTTCGCAAAGAAAGATAAGTCTGGAGGGGGATTGGCTAGGGAAGAGTAGAGCCGACACGACCAAAGACGAGATGAACGTCGAGATGAGCGTCGGGCTGAACGTCTGGATGAGCGTCGGGAGAAAAGGTTTGGACCATACATCAAAGATACACCAATTGTTAACTTAATCAAATGCCCTAGAGAAATTCTGAACACTGAGACAGTGTGTGTAACTTTCAAGCCTCCTTCCCCAATGGCCTTCAAGTCTGGGAAAAAGAACATGAACCAATATTGTGAATTCCATGAAGATCACGGACATGACACTAAAGCATGTAGATAACTAAAGTGGGAGATCAAGAGGGCATTGGATGAAGGGAAGCTCGAGCACCTAGTCTCAGGAGCTAAGTAAGACCTTTGCATGGCAAAGGAAAGTGGTGGAGGAGGAGGATGATCCACGAGAGCTTGAAGGCCATGTTTACATGGTCCATGAATAAGACATCCCAACCTCCCTCTTTAGAATACCATTCCTTTCCCTTTCTCACTATCTCAAGCATCTTGATTAAGCTACTTCGTCAAGAATTATCACTTTCTTATTAAATATTTTCATGTCATTTTACCTCAACTATTGTTATGTTTGTTGGTCCGATCATGTATCACTACCTTATGATTAATGAGATATTATCTTCTAAAATGTTTTGGCTATGAGGCAAGCTAAAAGGGTAATCCGAATGAAAATCCCAGAAGTCAAGTGCTAAGATGGGAAGAAAGAATTCCTAGGCAACTTCTGATACGGATCATAAAACCCAAGTACCTATGAAGGTCAAGGCATACATGCATAAAGGCCAAAGCATACCCCTTATATATAGGCAAAAAACTTCAATAAGTATAAGGCTAGTGGAGAAATAAGCTAAAAAGCAACTCCGAGATAATACTTAAAAAGATTTTTATCTTCCTCGCACATGAGGATAGACATTCCTCATAAGAAAAATGATAAATAAGAATATAATATAAAATGAGCGTCTAAGCTAAGCTTGGATGGCACTTAGAAAATTTTCATTTTTTCTCATCTACTGGATGGGAGTAGAGTGCTTCTCACTGGGAAGCAAGACACAAATAAAACAAAATCTCACCAAGTGTGAGTCCCGAAGTGTAACAAGCCAAAACTGGGCCCGGCTGAACACTAACAAAAATTTATTCATCTTTATATTTAACGGATAAAAAAGGTAGGCACTTCTCACCGGGATGTGATAAATTTATTCATCTTTTTATTCATCGGATAAAAAGGTAAACATTTCTTATCGGGAAATGATATTGATGAAGGGATGGCAAAGAGATAACCCCGCCCACATCAATTTTACGTCTTCTTCATTCATCGGATGATAAGATAAGCGTTTCTCATTGGGAAATGGCGCGCATAAAATTTATTCATATTTTTATTCATAAAATATAAGGTAAGCACTTTATACCCGGAAGTGACCATCCTCGCGAGTATTAAAGTTTTTAAGACCCAAACGTGGGCAAAATAACAAATAATAAATAAATAAATTCAAATACAAAGTCCTTGTCAAGAAACCCTTTGCAATTAAATTTGGGAACTTGACACGGGCAAAGCCTTGGCGAAAACTATAACTTTAGATAGGTCTAATGCTAATTAAAGACCCCTTTAAACTTATATAGCCGACAAGAGGGGAAGTCCCTTTCAGGAACTTTTTCCATCCAACAAACCCTTCTCATTGTCGAGAAGGATATATGCTTGTTTCTCCACATAGTATAGTATAGTTAAATTTGGAGGATGAGAGCATAAACCAAAAAAGGTGATATGGTTTTCTCTCTCTTTAAGATAACTGATGACGTGTGCTCCTACCCGCAATGTAGACAAGTTGGTTCGTTATAAGTTATAGCTAGTTTGCATGGTATCATTATGAGATATATACAGAATATGTATATTTTAAAATATACTCATATATGCATATTTATATGAAGAGAAGTGACCAGGGTCACACTTGATTGTCTTATGCCAAAGACATTAGTAAGACAAGGAAAATCCATCAATTATATATTATACATAAATATGGTTTTCTCCAAGAATAAAGTAAATGAGTAAAGATTGAGACAATATTACAAGATAATGGTACAATCTTACCATGTCACGTTAACCATGAAGAATATTTTTACTTTCTTATTGTCGTTAAGCAAGAAGGGAAAACGCTAAAAATGAAAGGAAGAAATGAATTTGAGTAAAGTTCAAACTCAAGTGTTTGAGAGAAAACTTAAGCTTGAACTTGGGGGACTTGATGACGTGTGGTCAGGTCTAGACCCACGCTTGGAAAGCTAACCCTCACGAGCGGGGATCCACAGTTTGACAAGAATAAATCTTGTCTTGAAGATGGCTGAAAACTGGAGGCTGTCGAGAGTGGATCGAGACCTATCAGAATCAAGAGCTACTCGAGAGCTATATATATATGTGTGTATATAGCGAGAGGCCATCGAGAGTAAGTCCAGAACAAGAGCTATGTGAAAGCTCACCTCGAGGAGTGAGCCTAGAGCTATGCGAGAGTTCACCTCGAGGAGAGAGAAATGAGAGCTATGCGAAAGCTCACCTCGAGGAGAGACCTAGAGCGAGAGTTCACCTCGAGGAGAGAGAAATGAGATGAGGAGAGAACCTAGAGCTATGCGAGAGTTCACCTCGAGGAGAGAGAATTGAGAGCTTATCTTGGCAGATAGAAGATCGAAAGCTAATATATACTTTGTTATAATCTAGATAAAAGAAACACTTGAAGTGAGTATGTCAAGAGGCTCAAAGGTGGGGACAGCCGAGAGCCCCACAAAACCCAGAGCCTTGGCCGGGAGTGAACCTTTGGCGGGAGTAAGTCAGGACGAGAAGTGGTCGAGAGCTACTCTCATCGAGAGTATGCAAGAACTGCCCGAGAGCATCCTGTCGAGAGTGACTCCTAGCCAAGGGGCCACAAGAATCAACCAAGAGGTCGGCGAGAGAGAGAGTCGAGAGTCACTCCCTCTATTATGCTATACATATATGTTGGTCAAGAGGCTATCAAGAAGCCTCTTGACAAGAGCATGCCGAGATCCAATCTGGACGAGAGTGTGTCGGGAGGTAGCCGAGAGGACCCTTGGCTGGAGATATGCGAGAGTTAGTCGAGAGTATTCCTGGCCGCAGCAAGGTTACACCCTCAAGTAATATGGCTCCCGTTAATGGAAGTAAGCCCGGAAGGATTTAATGGGCCTAAAGCCCATCAGAAAAAATAATGAAGCCCATCTAGCGAGAGCTATGCGGGAGTGATGCTAAGGCTGTACGAGAGTGACCTTAGAAATCATTTGAGGCACTCCCCAATTGTCCATTATTTTTATATACTCACATATTTAAAACCTCATAATATATATATATATATATAATATATATATATATATATATATATATATATATATATATATATAGCACGAGTTTAGTTCGAGAGCTCGCTGGGAATACTCCTGAACAAGGGCTAGTCGGGAGCCTATTCCTTGACAAAATCTCGTGAGGTGTGTCCAAGTTTGTGGCATATGTTAATATGGTTGTGTCTGCCTTCCATAATAAACTTGTCATATAAGGGTGTACTTATGATTGGACGTGAAATATCCACGCAAGGAATAAGTACATGTCATTCTCGAAGGTTCTATTCCTCGTATGTTATCTTTTGGGACACATCCTAAAAAGTAAAAGCCCATATCTGACAAGGGCCCAAAATATGATGTTGCCCTAATTGAGAGGCTATAAATACCCCTCTTTATTAGTTGTCAGATAACATATACAACTCTCAATTCACTCATTTTCACATCATCAATCAAAAACACATTCATCCTTCTAGAGAGAGAAACAAAGAGCTTTCTCACTCTAGGTTATCTGTTAGGAACAGCTTTAGCTTTAGCACAGCGGAAGCAATTAAACAAGAAGATAAAACATGAAAATAGAGAAACGACACACGAGATTTAACGTGGTTTGGCCCCAGTGGGGGGCCTAGTCCACCGGCTGCAACTAGGTTAATTTATTATGCTCTGCACCATTTGATTACAATTACATATGAGGGATATATATAAATGACATATTAGGGTTAATAACTTGGTGAACAAGTTAGGCTTGAACGGGCCTACTAATCTTCCAATAGACAAGCCCATATAGCTAGGACTTCAAACCCAACAATCTCCCACTTGAAGGCCTTGCGATAAACTTCAGCCCGCCATTCAAGCAAACAATTCCCGGTCAAACAGTAACTCCAGTAATCTTCGGATGACAGAAATCCTCCAAGCCTCCAGTTCCAAGAACAGACTAAAACTTCAACAATAGAAGTTTCCCAAGTCTTCAGTTCTCCATAACAAGCTAATATTTCAATAAAAACAGCTAGGAACAAAAGTCTTCACAGGTCCAGCTCCCAAGAACAAACCAAACTTCAATCCATCCATCCTATGTGTACCTAGTCGTAGCGGCCCTTTTCATCAGTCACCTGAAAGGCCCCATTGAAGCTGTAAACCGCTCCAATACAGTCAGACACAGCTGAATCAGTCATGCAAAAGTCCACCAATGACTCATCCTCAATCTCAACCGGCTCCTACTGATTTGAAATACCGACTCCAGAGACTCCAGAGGAACAACAACACTCTCCACTAGCGGTGGCATCACAGGAGAGATTTCATTCGGAACCCTGGTCTTTAGAACTAAACGTCGATTTCAACATATGTCAACACACTCCTCATGCTCCCACTGTTACAAAATCCCGTCCAAGTTCAAACCTCCAAATACGCTCAAATAGATTACATGAAAGTCCCAGAGTCCTCTACCGCGCACCAGACTCGTATAACTCTCAAATCCGCGAGCCAAGAATTTTCTCCGAAAGTTGGTTCAATTCTTCCGGTAGTGCAGTAATTTGCACACTCCAAAAGTCTAAACAACAGACCAGTGCTTCACTACAGTAGGTAACATAAAATGAAGCAAACCAGAATCTGTAACAAGAGTCTTCACTGCCTTCCAATGAGCCCCAATGCATCAACCCAGACACATTCTCATAAGCAGAATCTTATCAACCTCGGGCGACTCTAAAACCTGAGCACCTCATGCAACCCCACAAGTCAACTACGCACAGCTCCCACTGTCCCTGTTATTCCAACCCATGCTAAACCCAGACTTCATGAGACGAACCTCCACTCGTATTCAACCAGCGAAAACCTTCACCAAATACTAGTACAAAGATCCACTCAAAAATCAAACCACTGATCCATATATCTAGACCAGTTAACAGCAACGATCAATAACAACAGTAGAGAAAACAAGCGTTAGTTTCATGACTTGACTAACTTTTTTCACTCGTGTCGACACTAGCAACCCCGGAACAGGAATACTCAAAACTCAAAGCATTCCAAACCTGCTAGCTCTATTTTCTTCAAAAACAGTACCACATCCAACAGATGACATATTAGGGTTAATAACTTGGTGATCCAGTTAGGCTTGAACGGGCCTACTAATCATCAAATAGACAAGCCCATATAGGTAGGACTTCAAACCCAACATTATCTTCTTATAACCTTAGGTTCGTTAAGAACTTAGTAGGTTTGCACTCTAAATTTGAGGAGATTAAGAGGATAACACGGTAAAAACCACATTGTGATTGAGCCCAACAATCCATGCTCAAACAATTACAGTAGGCATAACATTAATACTTGACCCTAAATTAGCTAATGCACACAAAAAATATTCATTATTAATAGTGCAAGGAATAAGAAAACTTCCTGAATCTTCAGATGCTCGCGGTAGCTCTATCACTTCATCCGGTGCCTTGAGATTTTGAACTTCATCCTTACTGTCCGAGTCGTCCCCATCTTTGATTTTGCACTTTGAAACGAATTGGGTATCGATATCGCCTCGAAAAGCAGCTGAAAACGAAGTTTCGTGAAAATCTGGGCTGTCGTAGCTACCAGCGGCGCTGGTCCTCTCCAGGTGTGACCTGGAGGCTTCCAGCGACGCTGGATCTGGGTAACGGCGGTGCTGGTGAAGTCTGGACATATTCCAGTTTTATGTTTTTGTCTGTTTCTTCTCCGTTTGGCTCCCGCATGACCTGTACCTGATTGGACACTTCACAAGAATCATTAGAAAGCTCATTAGAGTCGTTACCTTCAGTGAATATTGCATTCACATTCTCGTTTTGTGCGGATGGTGGTTGGTACTTTTGACTCGTTCCTTGACTTGAGCTTGAACCGCCTTGGATGTTCGACTTTGGATTTGTTGCATTTTCCTTCCTTCCATTCTACTCAATCCATCTATCTATCCTCCTTTCCAAGTCCTTGATTGCGGCTTGTTGATTTCTTGCTCCTTCGTCCACCTTTTGATTGAGATTGCTTATTTTCTCATTGAGCGACTTCGTGTAGCTTCCTAAGGAGTCGTGTCTCTTGTCATTCATTTCCATGTACTTCTCCATCATGGTAGTGAGCTTGGAGATCGGGTCCTCCTTGGAATCGCTCTCGGCTCTCGGTTGCTCTTGTTCAACATTATTCCTTTGCCACCTATTTTGAAAAGAACCAAAATTATTTCTAGAATAATTTGAATTAAAGTTAGAATTACCGGGGCTTCTTTGGAATAGTCCTCTTTGATAGCCTCCTCGGTATTGGTTCTGAACATAGTTGACTTCCTCGGTAGCTTTCTCCTTACAATCCTCGCTATAGTGCATTCCTCCATAATTGTTGCACCCGTGTGCAATCAATTTGAGGTCCTTATCCATAACTTCTAACCTATCTTCAAAAACAGTAAAACGGTTAGATAAAGCTTTAAGTTCATGAATTACCTCATTGTCGGAGCTGCTTTCAATGCTAGCCATGGTTCTCCTCATCCACCTTTCTCGATCCTTATCATCCGTATCACGAGCTAAGCTAGCTTGCACCATATCCTCCATCATTTTGTACGCATCATTGGTAGACTTGTACAAAAAGTTACCACCGCCGGCTAGGTCTAGATCCTTTTGAGAACTCTTAGTTAAACAATAGAAGAATATTTCTATGATTTCATCCATTTCAAGTCCGTTCCCATGGCAATTCCTAATCCGTTCCCTAAGCCTTTTCCATGCATCAACTAGTGATTCACCCTCTTCTTGCTTGAAAGCTTGAATATTCCGAAGCATTTTCCTTGCTAAACTAGGGGAAAAGAATCGCGAGACAAACTTTTCATGAAGTTGATTCCATGTAGTGATGGTACCTTCATCGAACCAAGCACGCGCCTCTCCCGTGAGAGACGAAGGAAATAAGCTAAGTTTCACATCGTCATCGGTGACGTCTCCTCCATATTTGAACATTTTGCACAAACTAGTGAACCTGCTTACATGCTTATGATCCAAGAATCGTTCAATGGCTCCGACCTAGGGTTTGGAGGTGTTTGTGGTTTTAAAGAGGCGATTCCCTTACGGTCAAAGGGCTGAGAGGCCGCTTTACGCCTGTGTGTTTAGGGTTTTTTCTCAAGACGCTAATGAATCCTCTTGGATGCGATGTCATCCCTATATAGATATAGGGTTTAGAAAACTTGGAGAGGAGGGTAAGAGAATTTAGGGTAAATCTCTTCCTCCTTTAGGGATATCTTTTATCCTTTTAGGGAGATTCGTGTTGATCTCTTAAAATAAGCCATGTCCGGAATAATCGGACTTGGATATATGCTTTCCTTATAGAAAATGTGGTACGTTCATTCCTCCGGAGCTAGGTGACTTAACCCGAGTGCTCCGAGATTATATTTGCTTACCGAGACAGTGCTTCGTATAGACGTTTTATTTTTACCCGGAGGTACCTGTTCTGGATATGGAGGTAGAGCTTCAGGGAGGGTATATCATCAAGCCCCCCAGTCTAATAAGAGAGACGGCGACGGGCTGTCTTTTTAGACTTCTCTCTCTTTTCTTTTATTTATTTTTTACTCGAGGGTCTAAAAATGTAAATAAATTTTCTAAAGGGGAAAATACCTTATATTACCTGTTGTCCTGATCCGATCATTTCCCCAATCGCTGCATCTGCTCTGCCCTAATTTTCGCAATCTCCAGGTCAGTCGTTATTTTCTTTTGATTTCTTCCCTCGTTATCTTTAGAAATGGCAAAAGTAGGATGTAGCGATCTTTCTTCCGTTGTTACCCCTGAGGGATTAGGGTGGTTTTGTTCCACCTATTTGTCAAATCTGGACAAGGCGGTTCGTTTACCGTCTCCTGGTGAAACCGTTTCAAATCCCCCTCAGGGTTTTGTGGGTCTGTACGTTGCCCACGTTACCCGAGGGAATTTGAGATTTCCTCTTTCCCTCTTTTTCCTTGATGTGCTTAGTCATTATAACTGTCCATTCTCCTTTATGCATCCAAACGGGGTCGCCCGTATCATCGGATTTGAAATCCTCTGTTGCGCGTATGGTGGTGAGGCGACTGTAGATTTGTTTGCTGCTTGTTTTGATTTGTGTGATGCTGGTGATTGGGTGACAATACAAAAGAAACCCAAGGTGGATTGTTTTTTGCCCGGTAGTACTGATGTCAGGGGATGGAAAATGAGTTTGTTTTTGTGGAGTGTTCGGTGATTCCCGAGGCGTACTCAGCGTTGTTGACCGGTGAGAAGTCAACCAGGTTCAAGGAGCCGGCACCTGCCTATGCCCTTGAATTGCCCCTGTATTGGCGACTTATCGAGAATCCTATCAAATTGGACCGTTATCCCGATGTTGTGTTGTACCAGGCTGGTGTTTTGAAGCAGTGGCCTGAAGGAGTAGATACCAGGATCTTAGTGGAAGGGAATGGTAAGTAATTTTGGCCTTCAGTTCTTTCAACTGCGCATTTTGTTTTTTGTTATCGCTTGATGTACGTGTTGTTTTCCAGAGGTTACATTGGCCGAGTTTGTGAAGGGTCCTCTGCTAGAGTGTCAGCCCAAATTGTCTGTGATTTCTGCAAAGTTGCTGTCTGAAGGGGCTGTGGAGCATGAAGTTGTGGACGTTGAAAAAGAGGTTCCGACGACTTCTACTCCTTCTAAGAAGAGGAAAGCTTCGTCAAAGTCTGCTTCCAAGGCTTCAAAAGAGAAGGCGAAGCCTCAGTCCATTTTTGACACAATGCTATTAGGTGAACTTCATCCTGAAGAGATAAATCTGAGTGAGTATCTTCGGATATATTCTTTGCTTGTGGTCCGCCCCTTCGTTCATTATGTTTTTTTTATTTTTTTGTGCAGTTCCTAATCCTGAAGTGGTGGAGGATATTCTGCTCCGCTTTGTTCCTGAGGAGTGGGTCCGGGAGCTAATGGCTTTGGATGTTGGAAATCTGCATGCTTCTTATGATCAGCTTCTTTATATGAGCACTATTGTTGGAACTGTTGTGAGTGCCCGACATCGGCTTTTGGTCCAGCAGCACGCGGATATGGAGGGACAGTTGGAAAATTTGAGGGGTCGTCGTCGTGGAGAGGGTTCTTCTGTCTGTGATTCTTGTCATGGCGAGGAGTTCTTTATTCATCGCCTGCTGAACAATCTCCTTCATTTTAAGAGGCAAATGGCTGAGCAGAAAGAGCAGTGTTCTATTTTTGCTAGGCAGCTGCAGGGTCGTTCTGCGAGACGAGTAAGAAGGCTATGGATGAGAAAGATGCCCGAATTGCCGAGCTTGAGGCCCAACTGCAGGAGGCTCGTCAAGGAACTGCTGCTGCGGAGTTAAAGTCCAGGAGGGTTGTATCAGAAGTCATCCCTTATGTTTGTACGGAGCTGATAATAAGTGAAGAGGCTGGTGTATTTTTGGCAGAGGTTGTAAATGCCAACTATGCCCAGGAGAGGGCATTTGTGTTGAGCCAGCTAGCGAGGGACGAACTGATCATTCTTGCTCCAGACTTTGTGGACCAATCCTCAGAAAGAGTGGCAGCAGCTGAAGATGCCCTTGCCCGTGCATATTTCCCATTTGTGAAGGATATCTCTGCTGATGACTCTGCCTTCATTTCAGATCTGCTACAGAAGAAACCCCGTGCCTCCTCTTGATTCTTCGTGGGGTTTGACTATTGGACTTGTATTGTTTGTAAACAATTTTATCCTTTATTTGTTATACTCTCTGCATCTTAATTTTATCTTATTAGCGTGATGCCGAAGACTTTTATCTTAATGCTTGAGTTGTAACCGGGCTTATATCTATGTTCTAAGACTTTGCC
Organism: Erigeron breviscapus; assembly: GCA_034093135.1. Taxonomy (NCBI): domain Eukaryota; kingdom Viridiplantae; phylum Streptophyta; class Magnoliopsida; order Asterales; family Asteraceae; genus Erigeron; species Erigeron breviscapus. The sequence continues at coordinate 93,170,511 of CM067172.1, forward strand.
ATGGTTACGTTGGATTTAATGAGCGTCCTTTTTCTCCAACTTTTATTTTGTATGTTTTAATTACTTGTACGTACTCATAATTATATCGCGAAAGGTTGCGACCCTATTCGCTTAATTCTGATTTTATTAAAGACTTGCTCCAAAATGATTTATACATATTTTCGGAGCTCTGTCTTATTTTAGTGGTAGAACCGACGAAGATTGGTTGCGTTCCATGGTCTCCTGACTGACTTGTCTTCCATGTCGACCAGGTCATAGGCTCCATTTCCGTAGGCTCGAGCCACTTTATACGGTCCTTCCCATGTTTGGCTGAGCTTGCCTTTTTCCTCTTCTTTGCTCTGGCTATTAAGCCTGAGCACGTAGTCTCCTGGTTTGAAGGTTGATTTCCGCACCCTTTTGTTGTAATAGCTTTCCACTTTTTGCCTGTAGGATGCGGCTCTTATTGCTGCTATTTCCCTTCGTTCGTCCAGGATGTCCAAATTTATTCGAAGGTTTTCGTCATTACTTTCTGTTTCCAGGTTGGATACCCTGCATGTGGAGACTTGGAGCTCTGTTGGCAAGACTGCTTCGGATCCATATACCAAGCTAAAGGGAGTTTCCTTTGTTCCCCTCTTTGGTGTAGTCCTGAGCCCCCAGAGAACCAGAGGTATCTCGTCTACCCATCCCTTTCGGGTGGGTCCCAACCTTTTTTCGATGCCTTTCACTAAATCTCGGTTTGTGACTTCAACCATTCCGTCACCCTGAGGGTGGTATACAGATGTGAAGTTCTGTTCAATCTTTAGCCAATTGGAGAAATCTGGGAAAGTGCCCTCCGAGAATTGCTTCCCATTATCGGAGATGATAATATGTGGTACTCCGAACCGGCACACGATATGTTCGAAGACGAATTTTTCTATATTCTTCCCTGTTATCTCTGTCAGTGGCTTTGCTTCTACCCATTTGGTGAAATAATCGATTGCAACAACCAAGAATCTGTGCCCCGAGGCTGCTAATGGCAGTGGTCCGACTATATCGATCCCCCACTGCACAAACGGCCATGCGGAGATGACGGAGGTCATATCTTGTTTTGGCATTCTACTAACGTTTGTGTGTAGTTGGCAATTTACGCATACCTGCAGTATTGCTGATGCGTCCTGATGCATGGTTGGCCAGTAGTAGCCGAGTCTCAATACTTTTGCCACTATTGACTTCGGGCCGGCATGATGTCCACAGACTCCTCTATGCATGTCTGTGATTATCATATTAGCCTCATTTGGCCCCACGCATCTTAGCCACGGCGTCAGGAAAGCCTTTTTGTATAGTATTCCATCCATGATCTTGAATTACGGTGCCTTGATTCGTATTTTCCTGGCTTCGTTTTTGTCTTCCGGAAGAAGCCCGCTTATCAAGTACTCTCTTATAGGCCTCATCCAATTATCAGGGTCTTCTGTAATTGTGGTTAGCACCTCTTTTTCATTTATTGACCTGTCTTTGAGGACTTCGATTAAGACGTCTTTAGCTAGATGTGAGAATGTGAGGGATGCCAACTTGCTTAGTGCGTCTGCTTTTTGATTTTGGTTTCTCCTTATGTGCTCTATTTCGAATGATCCGAAGCAATTTATCAACTCGTGGACTTTCTCCAAGTATTTTTTAATCGTGGGTTGTTTTGCTTCGAATTCCCCTTGGACTTGTTTCGCCACTAGCTGCGAGTCCACATATACGTGGATGTGACGGACCTTCATTTCTTTTGCTATTCGAAGTCCCGCTAGTAGTGCCTCATATTCTGCTTCATTATTTGTTGTCTCAAATTCGAATCTTAATGCGTATGTATATTCTTTCTTATCGGGCCCTATCAACATTAGTCCCGCTCTGGAGCCACTTTTGCTTGAGGCTCCGTCTGAGTACAGCTGCCATTCGTTGCTGTCTTGAACTTCGGTAATGGTCAACGTGCTCGAGTGACTTGTAGCTCTGGTTTCTTTGTTATGTTGTATCTCTGCAATAAAGCCTGCTAGCACCTGCCCTTTTATCGAGCTTCGAGCCCTAAACTCGATATCGTGCTCTCCGAGTTCGATGGCCCATTTGGCTATTCTTCCCGATTTCTCTGGTTTGAGCAACACCTGCTTGATCGGTTTGTCCGTCAGGACTACTATATTATGGGCTTGAAAGTATCTTCGTAGCCTTCTGGCGGTGTGAACCAATGCCAGGACTAGTTTCTCAAGCTCCGGGTATCGTGCTTCCGCCCCCTGCAGTATTCTGCTGATGAAGTAAATTGGTATTTGCTTCTTGTCTCTTTCTGCTAATAGCACGGAGCTCACACATTCCGCGGATGACGCTATATATATGTATAGAGTCTCTCCTGCTACGGGGGATGTTAGGGTTGGAAGCTCCGCGATATATTTCTTCATTTGCTCAAAAGCTTCGTTAGCTTCAACGGTCCATTTAAAGGTCTTCTTATTGATACACCCTTTAAGTGTTTTAAAGAATGGGAGTTGTTTTTCCGCTCCCCTGGACAGGAATCTGCTCAACGCTGCCAACTTCCCATTCAGGCTCTGTACTTCCTTTATGGAAGTTGGTGGGAGCAGTTGCGAAAGCTTGTTTACTTTAGACGGATTAGCTTGTATTCCTTTCTTCGTGATATAGTACCCTAAGAACTTTCCTTCTTCTACTCCAAATGAACACTTCTTTGGATTTAGCTTCATGTTGGTGTTAAAGGTTTCCTGTATATCCGTCAGCAACTCTTATTTCCAAGTTTCTTCCTAGCTGGTGTTGGAAAACTTTGTCGACCAGTCGCTGGTACGTAGCTCCTGCGTTCTTTAGGCCAAAGGGCATCTTCGTATAGCAATATATTCCTTTGCTGGTATAGAACGATGTTTTCTCTTATTCACCTTTGGCCATTTGTATCTCGTGGTATCCCTTATATGCATCCAAAAAGCACTTCAGCCTGAAGTCTGCCACGGATTCGACCTTCCAGTCAATCTCAGGCATGGGGTAGCAATCTTTCGGCGTAGCTTTGTTTATGTTTGTGAAGTCTACGCACATACGCCACCCTCCATCACTTTTCTTTACCATAACCGGGTTGGCTACCCACGTTGGATATACTGACTCTTTTATTATCCCTGCCTTTAGGAGTTCTTCTACTTCTTTCAGTGCGGCTTGATCTCTTTCTACTGCTAGGGATCTTTTCTTCTGGTGAACTGGAGTCAGGTGTCTATGTTCATTTAGTATGTGCTCCGTTATGAATTCTTCGCCCAGTAATGATATTTTCTGGGGGATTCCTGTCATGTCGGAGTACTCCCATGCGAAGACATCCATGTTATCCTCCAGTAACTTTCGGAGCTTTATCTTGAACTCTGTGGGTAGCTGCTTCCCTACGGAGACCAATTGCTCCGGGAATGTTGGGTTTATCGCGATTCCTTCTTCCTTGCCCTGCTCTACTACTGCTGGGATCGTGACTTTTCGTCTCTTCTCTGGCCCTTTTTACACCATGGACGTGTCTCCCAGCATCGCGGCGGGATTCTATTGTCCCTACCCCTTCTGGGGTCAGGAATTTAACCATTGAATGGATTGTCGACGCGACGATTCCCAGCTTCCTCATGGCGGGCCTGCCCAATAACATGTTATAGGGGGAGGGCGACCTTACTATAACGAAGTCGAGGTCCTCCGTCCTGATGGTGAGGGACTGCCCGATCTCGACAGCTAGGTTTATTTCCCCGATTGGCCAGATCCGTTCTCCCGCGAACCCTATCAAGGGTGTTTTGGCAGAGGTCATCAGGCTCCTTACTTGATTAGGGAACTGCAGAAAGCAGTGTTCATAGAGAACGTCACATTCGCTCCCCCCGTCTACATATACCCTGTGGACCAAGATACTAGAGACGGTGACCTGTATTACCAGCGGGTCTTCTGAAAACGCGTCGGCTTCTTTAGAATCGAAGACTATATCTTTAATGATGGCGCTGTCTTCTACGCCTTTCCTTTTGGTTCCTATTTCAGGGAAAGTCCGGGGCGGTCCATAGCCGCCACCACGAATTTCCTTCGCTCTGAGGTTGAGGTCGGCCATTTGACTTTTCCGATCAGTGGTGGGCTCGGTTATTGCGTAGCGGTCCCACTGATGGCGCCAATTTGTTTGATCCAAGAATCGTTCAATGGCTCCGACCTAGGGTTTGGAGGTGTTTGTGGTTTTAAAAGGCGATTCCCTTACGGTCAAAGGGCTGAGAGGCCGCTTTACGCCTGTGTGTTTAGGGTTTTTTCTCAAGAGGCTAATGAATGCCTTGGATGCGATGTCATCCCTATATATAGGGTTTAGAAAACTTGAAGAGGATGGTAAGAGAATTTAGGGTAAATCTCTTCCTCCTTTAGGGATATCTTTTATCCTTTTAGGGAGATTCGTGTTGATCTCTTAAAATAAGCCGTGTCCGGAATAATCGGACTTGGATATATGCTTTCCTTATAGAAAATGTGGTACGTTCATTCCTCCGGAGCTAGGTGACTTAACCCGAGTGCTCCGGGATTATATTTGCTTACGGAGACAGTGCTTCGTATAGATGTTTTATTTTTACCCGGAGGTACCTGTTCTGAATACGGAGGTAGAGCTCCGGGGAGGGTATATCATCAACCGTCATATTGGTTGTCTTGGATTAAATTAAGGTGGAGAACGAGTCTCCTAGGTTTGGGGGTAAATTGGTCGATCCCGGTGTAGGTGTGACGGCTCTCGTTCTCTCGATCATGGGTCGGTCAAACATATCCATATCCATCCTAGGCGAATCTGGTTCAGAAGTAGTGTCGGATGAGGTGTCAGATGATCCTAAAGGTGGGTCTTCGTCAAAAAGGGTTGCTAAGCTAAATACGGGTGGTGGAATCGGTGTGTTGTCTTTCTTGTTCCTTCTAGGTGTACCTAAGCTTGAAGATGCACTATCTACTATCATTCCCGATCTCAATCGCATCAACAACCTAAATAACCTGCAAAACTAAAAGGAAAAGATCAAACGCACCAATATAAAAATGAAATGAAAAACTAAACTACTAGAAAAGGAAATATTTTTGGATTTTTGAATTTTAAAGAAAATGAAAATACTAGCTAACTAACTAGATTAAAAGAAATTAAACCTAAAATGATTTAACCTAAAAACAGAAAATTAACTACCTCGTGCCGAAACACAAGATAAGGTCAAACTACACTACTAAACTAAGAATGCGACGCGTCCCCGGCAGCGGCGCCAAAAACCTGATGATGTGATTTTTATTTTGAGAAGAAAAGACAAAACAAAAATGATTTTTAATTAAAAACTAACACTGGTTTTAAATTTATAAAAGTTATACAAGTAAATACCTCAAACTAAACACACACTAACGGGCAGAGAACCCGATCGAATGTAGCTAGTGTTGTGGTAAGTACATGATCGTTCGCAGGGACGCTTGCACTACCTAGTCTAATAATATGTGTAATTCTAGCAGTTGGTGGTTGTCACGATTTCTTATTTAAACTACTGAAATGAAAAGCAAAATAGAAGCCGCAACTGCTTGGTCTAGCAAGAAGTTTCAGTTAAATCTAGAAAATGAATTTGAAAAGCAAAAAAGTAATTAAATTAAAATACTTGTTTGGCATCTCCGATCTCATGGTACGACCGAATACTATCCTATTTACTTGCTAGTCTGTTGGAAAACTAATTCACGGCTCAGATTCTCGTTAGATTCACTTTGCCTATGTAAACAGTGTTGTCGCTAGACTCACACTACTCTTTAAACAAATTCTCTTTAGATTCATTGTTTAAGCATTATTAACCTAAGTTTGTGTTACAAGTTCATCTTTTAGTATACCCGGCGCTTAAACCATGACCAGATAATAATTCCCTCCGGTGACCATAGTGTACGTTTTCATGTCACTAGATCGCGTCTAACATTGTTAAGCATCATGTTCAACTTGTTCTAGTTATTATTGTTCTGGATCCGTCCGTTGGAACTGAATCACCTTTTACATCTAATTAAAGACCGATTAGTGTTTTCCATCTTTATGTATTAATCCTAGTGTATGATTATAGACCGATCATCAGAATTAAATCAATACATGCAGATAGAACCTATAACAATATGAAGAACTCGTTAACCATGGATCTACGATAAACAGTAATTACTATCCAACAGATCTAACAAATAAAATATGATAAATAAACGTCTACATGATCACATTGATCCAAACAAATATTCAGCCTGCTAGCCTGACATTATTAAAGGAATAACAAAGTCTGAAAAGATGAAAGACATTGTTTACCAACTAGAAATTAAATAAAGATGAAAGATCTAGGTTGAAGATGAAGATCGAGAGGTCTTAGAAACTCCAAAACCTCCTTGGAATATGCAAATATCGACCTAGGGTTGATGGGTGTCAACTAGGGCTGTTGGATCTGCTCTCCCTTAGGGTTTGAGGGTTTCTTGTTCTATTTATAAGGCAAAAGTCGTAACTGGACCTGGGCCGCCCAGCGGCGCTGGAGATGGGTTCCAGCGGCGATGGGGCCTTCAGATGGGGTGCCACCGGCGCTGGTAGCTGCTCTGTCTTCTCGTATTGCTTTATTCGACTTCCGGCTTGCCTCCTTGTGTCTTGTAACTTCATCGGCCTTCATGTTGAGTTGATAGATGCCATTCACCCTCGCTCGCATCTTCCGTGAACTTGCATTTATATCAAATCTATTAAGTACCAATAGTTCACGAATATTAACTCATTTAGACATTAAAATGTGGCCTAACGATGGGGAAATTATCACAAAATGGACGCTCATCAAGTTTCCTAGTCTTCTAAAATGCAAAATAAAATAAAGACAGAATTCTAGTAATACCGCAAGGTTGCAACCGCTTGGTCTAGCGAGAAACCTGTGATCATTACTATTAAAACAAGACAATATATTAAAACTGACATTCATTTGGTTTTGTTGACATGCAGAAAGTGTTATGATTGAGATTGTTGAACGACTCTTTTCACATTTAGATTCTCGTTAGATTCACTAAATTATTTAGTTCGACTGCCTCTCGACTGGTCAAACCCTTCAATGAGTTCCTGCTAAGGTCGCTCACTGAGCTTTAAAAACTGAGCTTGTAACTATGACTGAAATCTTCTATGTAAGTCTAGATCCAAATTAAATTCTCAAGACACTGATTATCCTAGTCACCTGGATCCGGTTTCCGTTCGCCAGATCAACTAAAATAACCTAATAAAACACATACTCGTTTGAGTCAATTATTAGTTTCTCATCAAGTGTCCAGTTATAGATCAAATGATTACATTAATTATAGACCGATTAACGTTTCACAAACAGATTAAATGACTCTAAGGCCGCCGGCCAGATCGACCCAAACAAATCAGTAAAATAAGTTTGTATATGAAAACCAATAACACACTCAGACTCAAATAAATATGTATCTGCGATTTAGCATAGAAACTGTTCAACAATCAATCATTAACGACAATCAATTCATGTTTACATCATTCAAACGAATGTCTAAGAACTTAGCTACTCATTAAGTGAGCAGCCATTAACAATCTGATAAAATAAAATAACATAAGATCTGAAGAAAACTGAAAAGAGATGGAAGAATTGAAACCGTGTGATATTAAATCACTAGGTTGGATTCCTTGATGATTGATGATGTTAGATCTGCTTTGGAGTGCTCAAGGAACCCTAATTTTCGACCTGTATGCGTATATCCTTTTTTGGAGGGTTTATAAGTATTTATAAGTTACACGAAAAACCCTAATTTGCTGACCTCCTCCTAGCGGCGCTGGCTGTCTCCCCAGCGGTGCAGGCGTTCCTGAATTGTTTCCAGCGGCGCTGGTCTGTCTGACCAGCGGCGCTGGCAGCTCCGCAGTGTCCAGATCTTTCTGTTTCAGCTCCAAATCTTCACACCTAACTCGTCCAAATTCCATACTTGACTTCCTTCACTTGGGTCCATTCCAACTAGATGTAATCTCCATCATTGAACCTGTTAACAGAGCTAGTGCAATTAAGTACCAAAAAGTTCATGCTAATGGTTCATTTCTACCTAAAATACGTGTCAAACGAATGGGGAAAAAGTCACAAATAAATCACTCATCAACTCACCAAGTAAGTAAGATTCAACAATTAGAAGAAATTGACAAGGTAAGTTGAATTCAACTAAAGAGGTTGATAAGTGAGTCGAACTCAATAAATAAATCCAGGTTCGATAAATAAGTCGAACTTCAATAAAATAAATCAATCTCGACATGTTATGACATGTAAGGTCTAGTTAGACATGCTTCAGGTCAAAATAGACTAGCTTTAGGTCAAACTCAATCTTGAAATAACGTCGAATTCAATAAAGACTAAATCAAATTCAACTTAAAATAAGGTCGAATTTAATAGAGACTAAATCAAATTCAACTTAAAATAAAGTTGTATTCAATAAAGACTAAATCAAAGTCTTAATGTGAGGTCGAATTCAATAATGAAATAAGGTCGAATTCAATAAAGAATAAATCAAATTCGACTTGAAATAATGTCGAATTCAATTAAGGCTAAATCAAAATCAACAATTAAGGTCGGATACAATAATGAAATAAGGTCGAATTCAATAAATACTAAATCAAAACCGACTTAAAATAATTTCGAATTCAATAAAGACTAAATCAAAATCAACATAAAATAATGTCGAATTCAATAAAGACTAAATCAAAATCAACAATTAAGGTCGGATTCAATAATGAAATAAGGTCGAATTCAATAAAGACTAAATCAAAATCGACTTGAAATAATGTCGAATTCAATAAAGACTAAATCAAAATCGACTTGAAATAATGTCGAATTCAATAAAGACCAAATCAAAATCAACATAAAATAATGTCGAATTCAATAAAGACTAAATAAAAATCAACAAATAAAAATAAGATTAAGATCTAAACCCGACTATTAGAGGTCGACATATGTAATGCGTGAACAAGTTTTTGAACCAAATTTAAAGATTCTCTTGATTTGTTTTAGATGTATACTTCGGATAGATTGAGATTGAATTTGCCGACATATCATTGAAGAAAAAACAAATCAAGTTAGTGTTAAACATAAAATTGTTTTGCTTTCTTTGTGAAGTCAAACCGAAAGAAAGGATTATAACCTTTTCTTAAATTTTCGGCTAATCAAAATAATAAAAGGAAAACCTTTTCTTTGCTTTTGTCCGGACGGCAGCGAACAAAACACAAAAAACGGAACAAATGTTTTTACGATTCCAGATCTAAGAGGTTTCATCCAAAATTATTTCAGTTTTAGAAATCATATTTTCGTTTTTTAACGTTCCAAGCATTTACGAAACAAACAAGATACGAATACGAATCAATAGATCGAATTTAGGTCATTGGCTCATGATACCACATGTTGGAATAAACATGATTCGTATTCAATAAATAATGAAAATATGATACCCACCTGGATAAACCTGTGGAACCTGTGATAACATTAAGCATATTTGCTAGTGATTTCGGGTTCCAAAACGAGATGATTGAGTGATGACGGGAGTAAGAAATTCGGCTAGATGAGGCCGAATTGGAGGAATGCACACACGAATATTATGACTAGTGATTAGGGTTGATTAGTCTAAAATGTTGTAAATGGCTCTCTATTTATAGAGATAGAATTTACAACTTTAGTCCCTGGTGTTTAGTATGTGCAATATAAGTCCCCGTAGTTCCAATCATTTAATGAAAAACCCTATAGTATTTCTTTAAGAGTAAATACGTCCATCGTATAGTTACTAAACATAGAGATTTCAGTTATCGTCAATTATTATATCACGAATGATAAACGATCAGTGACGGTCACATTTAACGTGGTTCCAACATATATATCCTCATTTAGTTTCCACCTCGATGTCGTGATCCAGCATGAGATCCTGCGGATGACCCTACTTCAGAATCACCTCCTTCTGAGCTGGTGTTGCTCGAGCTCGAAGAGCTTAAAGAGGAAGAGGAGCTAGACCTGGATCCTGAACCAGATCCAAATCCAGCACCAGCTTCAGAACCGCTTCCACTACCCCTAAACCTACACCTGCAACCCCAACACCAACACCAACACCAACGCCAAGAAGATCCACGCCTAGATCCTTGCGTGCAACTCGACCATCCGCACCCAAAATGGTTGAAGAAGCAATAAGCAAAGCAAATAGTAGTAGGAGTAGGAACTTTATGAATGACATTATCCTTGTAATAATAGTAGTAGCTAGCGTGTGTTTGTTGTTGACCTTTGTTTAACTTATAGAAGTTCTAGGTGTATTGTGGATATGATATAAAATGGATGTAATACAATTTCATGTACTTATAATAGTTTGATATATAATAGTTGTTAAACTCGTACGAGTCATGAGTCGACTCGTACGAGTCGAGTTAAAACAAAATAAAAATGAGCTGACTCGGTGGATGACTCGGATTTGCTCCGGACTCGTAACATGATTCGTTTTTTGTGGTGCGAGTCGGTCCGAGTCGTGTTCCAAGTCACGAGTCACAAAATAATTTATTGTTTTTTTAGTTTTTTTAATTTTTTTAATTTATCTTTAACCTAATATATAAATATAATACTATATTTCTACAATAAATACTTGTATATAATTATAGAATATATATTATCAAATATCCTGACTCTTACGATTCGAGTCACGTTTCGAGTCACGAGTAAAAGATCAAGATTTCGAGTCGAGTCAAAAACAACGAGTCGACAACTACGCATATATGGTGGATTGGACACGGAGTGATAGAAATCAATGTTTTAAAAACCGGTATTTTAGTCATACCGGTGTGGAAAAATTTTCCGGTATTACCGGAAATACCGGCCGGTACGACTATTTTTAATTTATTTTATATTTTTTTTAAAAAATCTTACAAAACTTGTTATAATTTAACAAAAATAGTCAAAATACAATTATAATTCACTTAAAAATAATACCAAATATGTATTTCATAACAAAATATAAGTTTTAAAGTTCACAAATAACAAAAAATAACATTAAAATATCATAAAAATATTTTTTTTAAAAATCAAATTTTTTTTTTGAAAATACCGGAAATTCCGGAATGGTAATACCGGAAAATACCGGCCGGTACGACTATTTTTAATTTATTATATTTTTTGTGTAAAAATCTTACAAAACTTGTTATAATTTAACAAAAATAGTCAAAATACAATTATATTTCACTTAAAAATAATACCAAACAATGAATTTCCTAACAAAATATAAGTTTTAAAGTTCACAAATAACAAAAAATAACATTAAAATATCATAAAAATATTTTTTTTAAAAATCAAATTTTTTTTTTGAAAATACCGGAAATTCCGGAATGGTAATACCGGAAAATACCGGGAATACCGGCCTGTATTAAATAGTGAAAATACCGGAAAAATACCGGCGTTGTCTCCGATACCGATAATACCGGTAATACCGGCAGGTATTTACCGGTATTTAAAACATTGATAGAAATATAGTGGAGAAAAAATGAAGTGGCAATTAGACTCCAAAAGTCAATATTTTTGTGGCTGATTTTAACCTATAGCTTTGAGGATTACTATTTCTTTTTACACGTGTGCCGTTTCATACTCTCACTTTGATTGATTTCTTCATTCCACTATAAACTTTCTCTGGTTTTTGAAACGTATATTGAGTTATATTGATACTTAAATTTTTGAAATTAATTACAGTACCTATTTTGAAGGGGAACACATATTAGTACCATATGTTTTTTTATGGAAAATGATTGATCTTCCTAAACATTAGCCTAAAAATCCTTCTAAACCTTATGAATGTGACAAGTGGATTCCACTTAATCTCTTTCCTAATCTCCCCCTTGATTTTCCACATCTCACCATCCAATAAATTAGGAGGATTTTTAGGCTAATGAATTAGAAGGATTAATCATTCTCCTTTTTTTATAGATAACTAGATTATACCCATGCGATGCATGGTAATATACACATTATATTAAATTGATTATAAATATAATATTTTAAGTAATATTACTTGAAAACAATGATTAACATATATACGTCAAGAATATAAATTTATATACGTTAATAATCTAAATGTAATTTTTAATAACATAGTGATTTTCTTTATTTTAGATTAATAAATGAGAGCAATATAGGATGTAAAACAACTGAATAATGAATAATGATGTGTGCACAAATAATAATCTATATATATAGTGTATGTACGTATATATATATATAGTGTACGGTACATATATATCTCTTTTAAATCTACGTTTAACTATATATATTTTATTTTGTTTTATAAAAATCATGGATGTGTTTATCTCCTATAAACCCTATAATATCGTCTTCTTAATTCTAAAAAACAAAACAAAAAATGATATTAAATAAAGTTGAAAACTTGATTAAACAACTAATATTGAGGAAAAAAATAGAAGAAAAATGTAAAACAAATATTGAGATCTTAAAATAAAGAATAGAGAATAATAATACAGCTTTGATATTGATAACAAAAAAATATTCATTAAATGAAGGTTATATGATAATAATAATAGTAATAATAAATATATTTTGTAGAATATAAATTTCTTAATTTTGACCATACTTACAAAATTGATAAATTTACGTATAAAACTCCAAATTACATTAAGGGAATACAATTCTCAACTTTCAAGTTTGTTAGTTCCTATTTTATAGCTATGATTTGTTAAATTATTAATTTATTTAAAAAGTAATATTTAAGGGATGATTAGATAGCAATATTTAAGGAAAATAAACTGGATTTTAACACATAAGCAAAATGATTACTTGGCAATTCCATAAGATATCCACGTAAGCAAAAAACTATCTTCTCTTAGTTATATAGAGAGATGATATATAAACCTAATTGATTTGTCTAAAAATCAACCTAATAATAAGATGGTGATATTTGGAGGATTCAAGAAATAAAATTAATTAGGAAATTAAAGAGACTTAGTAGAATATACATGGTGATATTTGGAGGATTCAAGAAATAAAATTAACTAGGAAATTAAAGAAACTTAGTAGAATATACATGTCAAAGTTTTAATTTTAAACATATATTTATGGTCTATTTTTTTATTTTCCTTTGTTTTATTAATGTATCATTTGATACTACTGAAAACAGAGAGTAAAAGCATAAAATACACATAATTAATAGATTAATTAACAGTTATATATGCTACTATTAACAATTCAGATACCAAATGTGCTTCTTTTTTGAAATTTGACTTTTATTCACAACTCCGACACCCACCAAAATAGTGGAGCGGACCCTTATACAATATATATTTACATCAATTGAAAGCTACACCAATTATTCAATGATATTGTACAATCGTTCCCCTATTCTTATACCATAAGTATCCCAAAGATTTAATGTCTTGAACAATCTTTGCAGCCTCGATCTTCCTTTGAGCAAAAACCTTTTCGTTCCGAGTCTTTCATAAGCATCAACAAGTGAGAAATACCACTCCTTTGACGGCCTTCCTGTAAATCTTCCCGAAGCTTCCACCCTTATGAAGCTCAAACAAATCCAAGACAGTAAATAAAAAAATAGGTGGTAACTTGATATAAACAGAAATGAGCTTAATTGAAGGTTTAATGGAGGATTTAGGTTAGTGTGTGAAAAGTGTGTTTGTGTGTGAAAGGGAGGTTGAAGATGATAGGGAGGAGAGAGAAAGTAATTTAGTGAGATGTAAGTTTGGATTAATGTGAAAGACTCATTACAAGGTTAATAAGAATTACATGAAGAAGGAGTATTTATACTCTAATCTCTATTATAACTAATACTCCTTCCACTATTGAATATTTACAATTTAACACCATATTTATATTTCTAACAATCTCCCCCTTGGTGTTGAATTGTAAATATTGCATCGTCTTCGGTCTTTAAATAAACATGATGAGCCCATTTGTTGAAAATCTTCAATGTTGATTGGACTTTGAAGCTTTCTCATTATCTTCAACGTCTTGTATCAACCTTGACTTTGAATCTTCTCAACAAACAAATATATTTGACGATGACTTATTAAATCTTGGTCTTCTCTTGCAACTTTGAATACTTTGGAAGTATCTTTGAAATCTTTGTAGCTCTTGTGCTTTGACAACTTGAACTTTTGAATGTTGATTTCAACTTGATGTTTCTTGGAGAAGTAACTTCAATCTTTGAGTAGCATGCGGAAGCTTGGTTTTGACTTAGAATTCCTTGAATTCTTTTGTTATTGCGGAAGCTTGATTTAACTCTGATTTCTTTTGGCTTTGCGGAAGCTTGGTTTTGACTTTGAAATCTCTTGGCATTTCGGAAGCTTGGTTTTGGAATGCGGAAATTTGATTTGACTTTAAAAACTTCAATTCTTGATCTAACTTGTCTCTGAATCAATAAACATCTTGGAGCACTTGATTCTTTGATCAATTAACATTTGCTCCCCCTCAATCAAACAACTATCTCGGAGCAAATTATTCAATAACAAATCTTTAATTTCTTGCTCCCCCTCGAACAAACAATCATTTCGGAGCATATTTAACGATTCATGAGTTTACTCTTGCTCCCCCTCAAATGAACAATCTCTTCAAACTATGAATTCTTATCAAGACTTTAAACAAACTTAACTATCTAAGTATTAACAATTCAATCTCAAACTCTTCTTATCAACAAACTATGGTCAATTTTCCTACAAATCTTTCAATTATCGACCATGTACTTCATCTTGACTATACTCGATCTCGAATCAATCCTTTAACTTTCTCGAAACAATCTCTCAACTTAGCACGATAATTATTCACTCTCGTCACCTAAACTAACGATCCTTTGAACAACCAAACACAATGACTTATCCTCAATCAAATTCTACCAATCATATTCTACCTAAAACCTTGAATTCTATCTATCAATCATTTAATCATTTCTCCCCCTTATGATGAATATGTGAAACGTGTTCATCATACAATTATGATTGATAGCATAGACGGTAGATGAAAACAAACAACAAGCAAGCAAATTAACCCAACCCAATTCCCAATTCCCAATTAACCTATTGGTGAACTAGAATTTGAGGTTGTGTTGTTGGAAAAAGATTTTATAATGGTGTTTGTGTTCTTTGTGTTTGTGTGAAGAGAAATGAAATCCGAATAAAAATGATCCGTTAACACAACCAAAAATCAAAAGGATTAATGGTGTGGCCTAAAAATACGATTACTATTTTTAGGACTTCCCATTATCATCGAGAAATGCACAAAGCTTATCTCTAAATGGTTTGGTCTATGGCTTTTCAACCGATAGATTGCTTTAAAGAATGTAATTCATGGTCAGTGTCACAAAGGCGTTCAATAACCATGTCTTACTATCCTCAAAGACTTTTGGGAAATAAAATCCGAGGTCACATAGACTTCTCGTTAACTCAACAAGTTCATAAAATGAAAATGTGAGACCTACGTTCGACGTTGGAAATGATGTTAGCATTGGTAGGATTTCCATTCGATCATCGTGGAATATCAAAAAGATAATATCACTACGAATGTTCCGGCAATATCACAAAGATATTCAATGTCACAAAGACATATAAAGACTCTATGTGTCCTAGTCAAATGAAAGAATATTTCAAGTACGCTCTAGACTCAATAGTAATCAAATGAAGTCGGGGACCGGAGCAGAGTGTCTCCCTTTTTCAATATCAACATCTTCCAAATGAAGAGTCGATAGAAATGTGAAAATCTCCGTGAGAATAAAACAAGCATTTGTTAAGAAATACTTGAGTGGTTAGGTAAAGATGTGCATTGCTTCACTGGGTCCATGAAGTCTTCTTCAATATCGAGAAATCAACAAATGAAATCCGATAGGAACGTGTTGACCCGGCTTTATAAGAATTTTGGGGAGGGCTTTGCATTTCTTTTAGCCCTTTCTCACATCATCATTTCACCTTAACCTCTCACTTTTCGACTACTCCCTCATGTCCTATTTGCACAAACATCATCACCACGCTCATAAACCCTCACAATCTAAGATTGAGAATATAACTCCGGGGTTAGATCTCATCGGCGATGACAAGATCATGGAGTATGTATGAGTGGCCTAAACTCTCATGTGCAAATCTAACACCGAACTTCTTTAAATTTGATCGAAAATGGTTTGAAAATCATCCAAAGTGTTTGAAAATGGAAAATGAGTTTAAACACTTGGAAGTTTTGGTTTTATAAACAAACTCCCCCTAAATATATGCATGATATGAATAAAGTTTTAGCATATAAAGGGTGAGTAAAAAGTTTGAAAGTTGCTCACAAACATTAAAAATGAGACTACAAAGGCAGTACACAAAGGCGTTCGATGCCTTGCAGCTCATCCTAATACTTTGTGAGTAACTAAAAGACAAAGTAAAAATGATGAAAAGAGAAAATCTTTTTGGATTTTTAAAATTAAGAAAATGAAAATCTTTTTGGATTTTTCTTAAAAAAATGAAATTATAAACACGGTTTTAGAACGGATTATACACTGAAGTGTGTATAAGCCACTATTCATCAAATCACTTGGAAATCACTTTTGGAACCCATTTGAGATTGGGTCCAATGGTTTTTGAATTCTTGAAAGTCCAAATGTAAGTCTCATCGATTTGATGAATAGATGTTGCATTCCACTGAGAACTAAAACCCGGTGTTTTAGTTGAAAAGATTTTTCGTGGAAGCAATGGTGAAAAATCATTTGATTTCTTTGAAAACTTGTCAATCTTGGGAGATTGAGTTGGAAAATGATTTTTCGAAGCAAAATCATTCACTTTTTGCACAACTGCTTTCACAGGTTTTGGTGCAAGATCAAAAGGCTTAGAAAATGAATATTTGAATGATTTTGACTCAACTGACTTATCTTTTGAAATCGGTTTCCATTTAGATGTAGTCAATTGAGATTTGGCTTGAGAAATGTGTTCAGAATTATCCTCGAAGGATAGAAAAGACACAAAAGTAGTTGTTCCATCAAAAATAGGTTTCTTAGAGTACTTCTTACCCTTTTGCAAGGAGTAATTAGTAAACTGAGACACCTTTCTTTCAAAAGGTTTTGAAGATTTACTCGTGTAAACCCTCTTTGAAACATCAACTTTTGGTTTGGATGAATTAGATTTTGGAAAACATTTTGACACCTCGGTCTTTGGAATCGTAGAATTACTCGATTGTTTCATGGGTTTTTCAAGCTTTGTGTGCAACAATTTTGATTTAAAAGATGCAATTCGGTTCTCCATCTTTTCAAGTTGTTTTGTAACCGAAGCATTTAAATCAGAGAAAGAAATTGTTGACACATCAGATTTTAATTTCGAAACAAGAGTATCTTTCTCAAAAAGTTTGGATTCCAAAGATGAAATGTAATCTTGTTGATCTTTGATTATTTTCGAAAATCTTTGTTCTTTGCTCACAAAAATGGTAGACTTATTTCGCAACTCATGGTTGAGCTCAGAAATCTTTTGTTGCAAAACAAGTTCTTTTGATTGATTGTCCAAAACAATTTTATTGAGCTCTTTGGAAGAATTGTCCAACACATTTGTTAATTTGAAAATCTTTGATTGCAAATGATCATTTTCTTTTTGAAGACTTTCCATGTTGGACAAAATGAGATCATTTGCAGATTTGAGCTCTTTATTCTCATATTTGAGTTGGTCAATTTCAAGTCGAAAACTTTCCATAGTAGACAAATTGAGAGAATTAGAAGACTCGAGCTCTTTGTTCTCAGATTTGACTCGGTCAACTTCAGATTTAAGACTTTCCAAGACAGACAAGCTGGGATTATTAGCAGATTTGAGCTCTTTGTTCTCATAAGTGAGTTGCTTAATTTCAAGTTGAAAACTCTTGTGTTCTCTCACAAATGTTTAAAAAATATTCACATCGACTTTGTTTTCTTAAAAAACAACCACTGCACATTTACTCTTCTTGGTACACCAACAAATAAGATTATCATGACGACGTATTTCTTCCCAACTTGGCTCTTCACCCATTAAAAAATCTACCACCCTCGCAACAAACTTGTGCGATATTTCAGTAACCATTTTGAATCAAAAACTTGTTGACAGCCCAATAAAAGAACAACTCAAGACTAGTACTTAAAAATTTTAGCCCAATTAAAATTTTAGGCCAACAAACAAAACTAGCCCAATTAAAGAAGAATGTAAGTCCAATTAAAAATGACCAAAAACTTTAATCCAAATTGAAATATAAGCCCAAGGCAAATTTCGGCCCAAAAAAAATAAATCTCAGCCCAAGAAACCTTTTAGACCAAACACATAACTTACACCACATCCCAATTCGAGCCCAAACCTGGAACAACACAACTCGATTAATGGAGAAATAAGGAGATTTTTTTTTTATTTTTTTTACAGATATGCGCCGCATACCTTAAATATGCGCCGCATATCGCGATGCCAAAAAGATCAGAAACTTTTCATGCGTTTGAAAATGCGCCGCATAACTTAAATATGCGCCGCATACCTTAAATATGCGCCGCATACCTTAAATATGCGCCGCATACCTTAAATATGCGCCGCATACCTTAAATATGCGCCGCATACCTTAAATATGCGCCGCATACCTTAAATATGCGCCGCATACCTTAAATATGCGCCGCATACCTTAAATATGCGCCGCATACCTTAAATATGCGCCGCATACCTTAAATATGCGCCGCATACCTTAAATATGCGCCGCATACCTTAAATATGCGCCGCATACCTTAAATATGCGCCGCATACCTTAAATATGCGCCGCATACCTTAAATATGCGCCGCATACCTTAAATATGCGCCGCATACCTTAAATATGCGCCGCATACCTTAAATATGCGCCGCATACCTTAAATATGCGCCGCATACCTTAAATATGCGCCGCATACCTTAAATATGCGCCGCATACCTTAAATATGCGCCGCATACCTTAAATATGCGCCGCATACCTTAAATATGCGCCGCATACCTTAAATATGCGCCGCATACCTTAAATATGCGCCGCATACCTTAAATATGCGCCGCATACCTTAAATATGCGCCGCATACCTTAAATATGCGCCGCATACCTTAAATATGCGCCGCATACCTTAAATATGCGCCGCATACCTTAAATATGCGCCGCATACCTTAAATATGCGCCGCATACCTTAAATATGCGCCGCATACCTTAAATATGCGCCGCATACCTTAAATATGCGCCGCATACCTTAAATATGCGCCGCATACTTGAAATATGCGCCGCATAAATATGTTTAAATATGCGCCGCATACATAGTATATGCGCCGCATATTTCCACCTGACAGATCCAAAACCAAGTTTTGACATTTGACTCAACTTACAATCTTTTCAAACTCAATTCCAAGCTTTAGACCATAACATTTCTGAATTCAATCAAATACATTTTACCAAAACTCATTATAAAAGACAACGTACAAAAATTAGAAATTTCGGCATGACCTTTTCGTAAAATCTTCATCAAAACCTGTTACGGATAATGAGTTTATAAAATACATTTGATCATGATCTACACATCACTACTACAAAATGACCTATTATAAATAACCAAAAACTCCTGGAATACTTGACATAACAAATACTTTACCGAAACAATTAAATGTACCAAGAGCCAATAGTTCAAAGGGGTCTCTACGGGTCCTATTCACATTACCATTTTCCGCATTTAGCTACTATATTCAATATCCATAAATCAACTTCAAACTTCAAGTACATGCCTTTGTTTATGCTTGCAGGACAACCTATAAAAAGGGTAAACAACTAAAAGGTAAGCAAAGCTTAGTGAATAATCTTGCATACGTTTATACACACAAAGGAGGGCAACGCACAAAGGACTATTACATGTAGCCTATGGCACCGTCGTACCATATCTACATGCTCACCTTTGTACTTTAACGCATTACATGGATCCATATAAGCAAATACAACACAATCAATATCAATACTTGGGATTCTTAGGCCCCATTCACAAGAGGTTCTTAGGTCTCATACATTATATCTCAAGAGGTTCTTAGGCCTCATAATCACAATGCCCCAAATTGGGCTTAACGCCAAATCGATTACCACACACGGAATCCACCATCATATGGTAATCGACCCGAGGCATATATAAAAGTATGCAAGAATACTCACCTCCTCCGCGACCAGAAAATCAACAATCAACAAGACCACAAGTACACAATATGTATGCTTCAACCTAGCAATGATTCACAAGTACATAGAATATCATCAATCACATACTAGGCCACCTAGCCACAATCAATAGCATCTTAGCACCAAACCCATCTTTTATAATCTCATATTGCTCTTGGTTTGATTTACAAAACATGGATCTCTTATATTTTTATCTTAAGGCCAAATTCACTTTCATAACAAAATCACCATTTTCATATTCGACTAGGTTGACTTCAAACAAGCATAACTCAAGTTCTACTTAACCTTTTTACATGATTCCAGTGGCCAATTTTAGGATACACATACATCTACATTTTATCTTTAGTGACCATCATATGAATTATCCTTTAAAAGTGACTTCTGTTCGTTTTAAAAACAGACACTGTTGCTGTTGTTACTAACAAAACAGCTTTGACATCACTGACTTCAAATGATCATATCTTGAGTTCTACATCATATTTTGACCTCATTCCAGTGGCCACTTCAATCTAACACATATAGATACATTTTATCATCAGTGACCAACACAAGATTTGACCCATATAAGTGTGTTTTACTCATTTCAAAAACAGACACAGAATCGTTTCTTACTGAAAATTCAGAATGGCCGTACTGACTTTAAAAATTCATAACTAGAGTTCTACTCCACCTTTTTACCCCATTCCAATGCCCACTTCAAGCTAACACATAAACCTACATTTTCTTTTTAGTGAACAAGAAGTTAATAATCTGTCATATGGGTGTTTTACACGTTGCAAAATCAGAAACAGAATCTGTCCAATTTTGTCCCACTAACACTCATCAAAATCATTAAAAATTAAAAATAGGAAATTACAAACAATCTTGCTTGGTCCTAATTTAGCCAACAACGTAGGGTTCCAAGGCAAAATACACATCTACCCAAAATCCCCAAATCATTATATCAAGAACCCTAATTTACGAAATCAAATTTGTTGGGAGTACCTTCAATTAGAGATGGAAATTAACTAGATGATGACATGCAATCACATACTCCAATCCTTTCTCTCCTTTTATTCTTTATGCTCGAACCATACACCCCTAAATCAAATGGATTCTAAGAACCCTAATTCTCAAAGAACCATCAATCACCCCATACTTCAATGATTATTAACTAATTGGAAAGATGAATAAAACTAGTTTTTCTTCCTTTCTTTCTTCTAATTTTCAACATACACACACATACCCCCATCCAAGAATTTCTTGGTAGAACAATTAATGTTATGTTATTATTGTTTTTATATTTCTTGAAAAAATCTTTGATTTAGATGGAAGTATAATTTCATTTATCAAAGAAGGAATTGAGAAGATAAAGATTGAGAAGAAATGAAGATGGATTCTCCAAGAAATGGAGATAACTAGAAAAGGAAAGAAAGATGGCTGGCATCTCCTTATGATGCCACGCCCCTTTTGATTTTTAATGGGTATAATACCCGCTATCCCCTAAAGTTCCAACTAATTAAACTCCATATCTTAAAAATAGATACTAGGAATTTATTTTAAAGGTAAAACTATAATAACAATTCATTTATTTATCTAAATTAAAATTTGGGGTGTTACAACTCTCCCCCACTTGGAACGGATCACGTCCTCGCGATCCAAGCCACATCCAACGACGATAATAAAGAAAAACGTTTCTCTCAATTTCCCACTAACATTTCGGCATCTTTCTAGGCTTCTATATCACTTCGTACCACTGTACAGTTTTGACTTACATTCTTCTAGAATGTTTCTTCACAAAGTCAATGGCCTCCTCGACATTCTCTTATTAATTTCATTTTGAAGTTCGATTTCTTTTAAAGTACACGTAAACTTGGTGGCATAATACTTCAAAAAACGAGAATCGTGAAAGGTAGAACGAACTTCTGGGCAATTCCATACAATAAATAACCTTGATGACTCGAGCAGGTATTCTGAAAGAATCATTAAATCGAGATCTTAGCTTTCCTCATATGCAAAATCGTAAAACCCATCTCCATGGAGAAATTCTTCACAATACACGATTGTCTAAAATTGAACTCGATAAGCCTCCCTCTTTTATCCGCATAAATTTTGCTGGTCATGACCCGCTTAAAGTCGTTATCTTATCATTTCCATCTTCTTACCCATCTTCATCACGGTACAAGTCATACACGACTCTTGTTGTCCCACTTCTCCCAAACGAAAAGGGAAACGACCCTTCCCTATCAAACAACTTTCATACGGTGACAATCTGAATACTAACGCGATAGCTATTGCTATACTGGAACTTCTCACAAGATCAAGTGAAAATTCTATGATTCACCAAAGATTAGCTATTCACGCTTTCAAGATTCCGCTTCATTTGAGGTTACAAATTTTCTCTCTTTAACTCTTAATACATCTTTATCGTACCGGGCAAAAGAAGTATTCGTATTTATGAGCTTTATAGAGCAAAAATCGATTTGATTCGTTAGGGAGAGGATTCTAAGTTCTATCATGACGTCTAGTAAGTCCGCGAATATTCTTCAAAAAATATTTCGTGTGATCAGGCTCCTCGTTTGCTTAGGCTCTCGTTGCAAAAATCCCCTCTGGCCTCCTCGATTTGATCGGAGAAATCAATTCTGGTTAGCATATACAACGGTGAAACACAAAAAGAAAGGTGAGAACTTTTCAAGCTCACAGCGTCCGCCACTACATTGGCTTACCGGAGCGATACTAGATTTCATAGACATAATCTTTCGAAAGATTTAATCAACTTCTTTGACAGTTGTTGAGGTTTCGTTGCTCAATAAGAAAAGAAAATACCTAAGACTCATATGATCAAAAACAAGTGAATAACTTGACACTATAGAGGTAAAAACACCAAAATTTTAAAGTAAAACCACTCTAATGGACTATAAATCGTGAATGGAACGATTCTTCTTGATTTCTTTTTAGTACTTCATTCAACTTCTTATTCTCTTCTCCAAGCTCACTTCACATTCTTTCTAATTAATTCTGTCAAACGGGAGACTATATTCAAAAATCCGAAAGTAAAACGACATTTGTCACCCGTCAATCACGAAACTTCTAATCTATATTGATGGTGTAGGCTGTCTCCACTTCGTCATCGCATTAATCCAAGCCTAATAAACCTCATTCCCTCTTTTGGGTAATCACACGATAGAGATAATTGCACTTCTCCTAATCAGACTGCTCGTTCAACGATTTGACATGAAACTTTTCCTTTTTATAGTATCTCCCAGACTTCGCGTAAAAGAACTTAGTGGCCTTATTGACTTTTAGAATAAACGTTGTCAATGAAAACAATTACGAACTTATTACATAACGGAACAATTACGGTTCGTAAGACTCATAAAAATTGCAAAATCATTGATAAAAAATCGAAGAGCATAACTACGAATTCAAAGTGCTCGCAACAAGTATAGATAGCATTTTTAGGAACATCTTCATCGCGTGCTTTAAGTTGAGGATGAATGAGACAAAAATTTCATCTTTAAATAATGCAAAACTGCTTCCAAGTGATCGAATAGGACATCAAATCTCGACAACGGGTACTCATATTTGATTGCTACTTTATTCAGCTCACGAATAGATAATCACACGTGCCTAATGCCATCTTTGATTTTATCGAAAAGAATAATTATACCTCTCGGGAATGACTAGAACGAATAAAATTCAAGAAAAAGACATTGAGAAAATCACGAACAACAAGAATATTCTCCCTAGACCGTGGTTTCCTTTCGGCGTCGATGATCCAAACACATGAGACTAGACTATCATACAACGATTATCAAAACGCACGAACAAAAGCACTAATAGAAGTCGATCGCTTCCTTTCTACCGCCCAAAGGCAATTGTTTTCTCTATAATAGGAATATTCAACTAGGTCGCCTTCTCCTTTCACAAAATTTGGCATCATTCACGCTTAGCCAATCCATTCTCACACTTTGCATCAAACGCTCTCAAAGAAAAATAAACCAAATGGACTCAAAAAAATTTCAAATTAGATTTTAACTTTTATAACTACCATACTTCTCATTTATAAGTTCATTGCTACCATAATATCCTCACATTCTCACTATACCAATCTCATCTTAATTTCTATCATCAGACATCAAGTAATCACATACTCATTCAAGAAAAGCATGTCAATCAAAATCAAAACACATTCGCCATACTTCGTATGGTCTTTTAACATACACTTAAATAATCATCTTCAAATTAAGACATCACAATTTCCACTACTTTATACTATCACATGACATGCATCCATCACATTAAACTACCATTTTAAACATGTTACTACACAACTAGTTCTCATTGCCATATCTCGTATGGTCTTTTGCCACAATAATGATGCCATGGGTCTCACTACCCAATGGTCTTACACTAAATAATACGATGCCATGGGTCTCACTACCCAATGGTCTTACACTAAATAATACAACACAATAGCATACATTCAACATTCATCGTTTATTTATCACACCTCTTTCTTTGCATCATCAATGACATATTAAACTCATAAACAAACTTCAAAATTTTAATTTCTATTATCCAATAATTCAAAGATTCATGCAAAACTTATATTTTATCATATTCACATCTCAACAAGCAAATACACATTTTAAATCACATTGCCAAGCAAGGTCTCCAACCTATGGCTTCATACTAACATACTTCCATATTTAACGGATTTAACTTGAGCTATTATAATATGCGATGATAATAATGCTGCAGTCATTATTATGATTACATATTATAATACGTCTCAAGTGAAATTCGTTAAATACTTTCATATGTCACTAGAAACCAAACTATACACATAAGGCCAAGTCTCGTCTATGGTTTAAGTCTAGGTATCCTTGTAATTATAAAATACCTAAATCCCTTAAACTACGGCTCTGATACCACTTGAAACGACACAACTCGATTAATGGAAAATTAAGGAAATTTTTTTTTTTTTTTTACAGATATGTGCCGCATACCTTAAATATGCGCCGCATATCGCGATGCCAAAAAGATCATAAACTTTTCATGCGTTTGAAAATGCGCCGCATAAACTCATATTTATCAAATATGCGCCGCATACATAGTATATGCGCCGCATATTTCCACCTGACAGATCCAAAACCAAGTTTTGACATTTGACTCAACTTACAATCTTTTCAAACTCAATTCCAAGCTTTAGACCATAACATTTCTGAATTCAATCAAATACATTTTACCAAAACTCATTATAAAAGACAACGTACAAAAATTAGAAATTTCGGCATGACCTTTTCGTAAAATCTTCATCAAAACCTGTTACGGATAATGAGTTTATAAAATACATTTGATCATGATCTATACATCACTACTACAAAATGACCTATTATAAATAACCAAAAACTCCTGGAATACTTGACATAACAAATACTTTACCGAAACAATTAAATGTACCAAGAGCCAATAGTTCAAAGGGGTCTCTACGGGTCCTATTCACATTACCATTTTCCGCATTTAGCTACTATATTCAATATCCATAAATCAACTTCAAACTTCAAGTACATGCCTTTGTTTATGCTAACCTATAAAAAGGGTAAACAACTAAAAGGTAAGCAAATCTTAGTGAATAATCTTGCATACGTTTATACACACGAAGGAGGGCAACGCACAAAGGACTATTACATGTAGCCTATGGCACCGTCGTACCATATCTACATGCTCACCTTTGTACTTTAACGCATTACATGGATCCATATAAGCAAATACAACACAATCAATATCAATACTTGGGATTCTTAGGCCCCATTCACAAGAGGTTCTTAGGTCTCATGCATCATATCTCAAGAGGTTCTTAAGACTCGGATATCTCATATCTCAAGAGGTTCTTAGGCCTGATAATCACAATGCCCCAAATTGGGCTTAACGCCAAATCGATTACCACACACGGAATCCACCATCATATGGTAATCGACCCGAGGCATATATAAAAGTATGCAATAATACTCACCTCCTTCGCGACCAGAAAATCAACAATCAACAAGACCACAAGTACACAATATGTATGCTTCAACCTAGCAATGATTCACAAGTACATAGAATATCATCAATCACATACTAGGCCACCTAGCCACAATCAATAGCATCTTATCACCAGACCCATCTTTTATAATCTTATATTGCTCTTGGTTTGATTTACAAAACATGAATCTCTTATATCTTTATCTTAAGGTCAAATTCACTTTCTTAACGAAATCACCATTTTCATATTCGACTAGGTTGACTTCAAACAAGCATAACTCAAGTTCTACTTAACCTTTTTACATGATTCCAGTGGCCAATTTTAGGATACACATACATCTACATTTTATCTTTAGTGACCATCATATGAATTATCCTTTAAAAGTGACTTCTGTTCGTTTTAAAAACAGACACTGTTGCTGTTGTTACTAACAAAACAGCTTTGACATCACTGACTTCAAATGATCATATCTTGAGTTCTACACCATATTTTGACTCATTCCAGTGGCCACTTCAATCTAACACATATAGCTACATTTTATATTCAGTGACCAACACAAGATTTGACCCATATAAGTGTGTTTTACTCGTTTCAAAAACAGACACAGAATCGTTTCTTACTGAAAATTCAGAATGACCATACTGACTTCAAAAATTCATAACTAGAGTTCTACTCCACCTTTTTACCCCATTCCAGTGGCCACTTCAAGCTAACACATAAACCTACATTTTCTTTTTAGTGAACAAGAAGTTAATAATCTGTCATATGGGTGTTTTACACGTTGCAAAATCAGAGACAGAATCTGTCCAATTTTATCTCACTAACACTCATCAAAATCATTAAAAATTAAAAATGGGAAATTACAAACAATCTTGTTTGGTCCTAATTTAGCGAACAACATAGGGTTCCAAGGAAAAATACACATCTACCCAAAATCCCCAAATCATTATATCAAGAACCCTAATTTAAGAAATCAAATTTGTTAGGAGTATCTTCAATTTTAGATGGAAATTAACTAGATGATGACATGCAATCACATACTCCAATCCTTTCTCTCCTTTTATTCTTTATGCTCGAACCATACACCCCTAAATCAAATGGATTCTAAGAACCCTAATTCTCAAAGAACCATCAATCACCCCATACTTCAAGGATTATTAACTAATTGGAAAGATGAATAAAACTAGTTTTTCTTCCTTTCTTTCTTCTAATTTTCAACATACACACACATACCCCCATCCAAGAATTTCTTGGTAGAACAATTAATGTTATGTTATTATTGTTATTATATTTCTTGAAAAAATCTTTGATTTAGATGGAAGTATAATTTCATTTATCAAAGAAGGAATTGAGAAGATAAAGATTGAGAAGAAATGAAGATGGATTCTCCAAGAAATGGAGATAACTAGAAATGGGAAGAAAGATGGCTGACATCTCCTTATAATGTCACGCCCCTTTTGATTTTTAATGGGTATAATACCCGCTATTTCCTAAAGTTCCAACTAATTAAACTCCATATCTTAAAAATAGATACTAGGAATTTCTTTTGATTTTTAATGGGTATAATACCCGCTATTTCCTAAAGTTCCAACTAATTAAACTCCATATCTTAAAAATAGATACTAGGAATTTATTTTAAAGGTAAAACTATAATAACAATTCATTTATTTATCTAAAATAAAATTTGGGGTGTTACAAAACCTCATGTGTGACTTCGCATGAGCAAAACAAGTGGTCTGTGCTCTCCTCTTCTTTATCACATAGACCGCATAACAACGAACCCACCATACAATTTAGATCCCTTAGAGCCAACCGTGACGGAATTCTGTTCATCCCACTCTCCACATAAATATATTACGTACATTTCCTCGCCGCCCATTTCAACCATTTAAAAACAAATCTGTTGCTATAGTCCTTGTCACTATTTAGGAATGATTTTACAGCTTTGACAGACAATTTGACTTCTTTGCCACCGGCCCAAGCCCATCTATCCCTCTGCCCATTAGGAACCACCCCATCCAGTTTTGTCTTCAGCCTTTCAAGTTCATCCTTGGTTTCTTAATCCCACAGTTCCCGATTCCCTTACTCCATTAAATGTGCGTCTAAAAATGGATTTTAATGTTAGAGAGGAGATTGACTTGGGTGATGGTTTAATGGAATCGCATAATTAGTGAGCGTCTAAACATTACTTTTCTATCTTCGAAATCTTAACAGCATTAAATGAATCATGTGGCGCCACTATGCATATGTCAAAAAGCGAGGATAAGGAGAACTTCCAAAGTTATATATATTGCAATTGAGATCCCTGCCATAGCGCAGTGGTTTCTCATCGAGGTCCCTCTGTGATGCAAGGCTCCCCACCTGGGTTCGAATCTTGCTGAGGGGGCAGGGTTTACTCTAATTAATCGTCGTGCCTTCTGTAGCGGATTAATTAGGGGTTTTCCCCCACCGGGTCGTGGTGCATCTCGAGATACCTTTGCCGTGGGTATCCTTGCTTGCCGTTCAAAAAAATATATATATTGCAATTAATCCGAAATGTACTAGAATTAATTATTTGTTGGAAAAATGAGTTTTTTCCTACTTTAAACATCAATAAATATATGTTCGAGTGACATATATCGAAAACCCTTTGGTGGGTTTGCAACCTCTGGCCAAGGCTACACAACGAACTAAGGTGTGTCCAAATTGAGTTAAAGGTGAATGAGATGTCGAGTCTCAAATTTGTATATTTGGAACAAAAAGTCGGAAGTGAAGTAACTTGTCCCAGTGTGGGAACTAAGTTTATTCTTGTTATAAGCCATATTAAGCTGTGAAATCTATTTTATTTTTTGAACGGCCAACAAACATTATATATATAAATATCTTAAATAGCTACAAGATGGTAGTATACACTCTCCATTAGTTTACATACATCAGGACATGAAATTCAAAGCAACTTCCACCTGCTACCCTCGCGAAAGCTATGAAATCTATGATTCGATCAACATTCATCATTCAATAACAATAATTATATTAGAACTGCCACACTACACACTAATATTACAAATATAGGACAATTAATTAATCATAAACAATAAAGTTGACCAACACTTTTCAATTTTCATTGAAAACAAAAAGTGACATAATATAGAAAGTACCATAGTTATCCCTTCATTATGCATGCAAAGTTAACTCATGGCTTTAATTTCAAGTAAGAAAAATGGAGAATTGCTTATTTAATTATGATCTCCGCCGCCTCCACCTCCACATCCACCGCCACCACCTCCAGCTCCACCTCCATGTCTAGATCCACTACCTCCCCCTCCACCTCCATGGCGTTGGTGTATTTATAGTACGTTATAGGGGTTGCATGGTTAATAATGACTAAACTTCACTCTATCTAGTGGTGGACACATGGCTTCATTATTGAGTTATATTTTGAAACGTGGTGAATGAAAACTTTTATTTATCTTCTTAATTTTGTCCCCCCTGACCCCAGCTGCATCATTGTTGAATTATGTATTTAACTAGTATTAACAGTTTTCGTCAAACATAGTATATATCGAAAGAACTAGCTATTTGCAATTAGCTTAAACTTTTCATACAAATGCATAACAAGTAAAGAGTTTAATCATTGCATTTTATAGAAAAAATTAACATTTGCATTTCATCATGCATGCATCATATTCAGTAACGATGAATCAAGATGGTTTTATATACTTATCAATTGATAGTATATCGTTGATGTATCGTCTTGAAAACAATTTTTCTATTCTCGGGTAAAAATATCGTTTCACCTCTCTTATACCCTGTCTTTGACGAGATTGGGTATAGTTATTGTTATTTTATATATCTGTGCTCCATAAAGTTTCGTGTACTTGTGCATATATACATCAGTTTTTCGTATACTTGAATTTTTAAAATTAAAATTCATTAGTTTAATCACAATTATTTAATACGAGTTATCTACTAAATGTTACACATTTACACACAAGAAAAAACATAATATACGTCACTAAATCCTTATATATACTAAAAGACAACTAACCTAATAGCTTATTAACCAATCATAACTCTCTATTCTATCAAATTGACTTTTGATGATGTCATTATTTAATTAATATAATAAAATTGATTATTAATTATAAAAATAAAAAATAGGTCGACATGGATAAATACAATTATCTTGTAAGATAACTTAGCCTTTAATTAATATAATAAAATAGAAGATCCAATCCATTTAAAAAACTACAACCCTTTTTTTTGTTTAATTTTATTTTAGTCGATTCTTATTTTGTCTATGGTTTTAAATATCATATAACATTTATCACTAAGATTTTTCAATTCTACCAATTTTTTTTATTTTTTTTTTGAAAGGTGAATTTAGCTGGAAACTTCGTGTCGTGATTCGACAGCGGGAGATCTAGCATACGTTGTCCAAACAGGGTCCGCGCTAGAGAGCTCTATCGAAGTAGAAATGTCTATTTCAAATACCCGATGGGGAAAAACCCCCTACTAATCCCCGAAGACACGACGATTAATAGGGGTAAACCTTGCCCCCTTACACTTGAACCTGTGTATACACAAGTCAAGCTCTCATAAAGAGACTTAATTCCTATTTCTTTTCCAAGACTTGAACACAAGACCTCTTACAAGAGGGGATGGTCTTTCAACCATTGAGCTAAAGCTTTCTAAATCCACATATTAGACCTTAAAGTTTTAATATATAATCACTTTAATCTTCCCCGAAAAATAAACCTCTATTAAGTAGGCTAACAAAGTCTCATAAATACATTTCTAAATTGAACTTTACATACCAAACAAACATATATTACTTTATATAACTTATTTCACGGCTTTTGTCATGAATATATTTTAAGTTTTGTTTAGCGTATAATTCTTATATATGCCCGTATATTTATAAGGGTCTAAAATCTAGTACCCACTAAACAACAAAATTGAGTTAATTTGACTATTTTGGTGAAAGAAAACTTTGTAATATGATCATCATTGTGTAAAGTATTTTGAGATTTTCAGTACTTTAATTTTCAATTGTCACCAATACAGTAAAACCTATATAAAATAATAATGTTGGGACCGAGATATTTTATTAATTTATCGAGATATTATTATATCGGTAAATTAATAAATTATTAATTTAAAGAGGTTCATGTATTCCCTTTAAAATTTTCATGTCTAATGTACATTCACACATTATATGAAACAAGAGTCCATAGCAAATTGCTTTCGACATGGTAAAATTCGTTCGATGAATCCAACCGGCTCAAGTAATTTAAATACGTAAACTCTGGATAAGACATTCATGAGCATAAACTTTTTGTTGCCATACGATAAGACAATGTCTCAATTCTTAAGTGTAATGGAGAAATTTAAAGATATATTCAACAAAGATTCGAAGTTTAAAAAAACAAGTGACTATATATTTATTTTTTACTAAACAATATTGAAATTTTGGAATATTTAAGGAATTATTAATTTATAGTTTTGATGGGACCTATATATTTATATTAGGGTTTCAAAAAAATTATTATCTTATATTTATATATATATTTACACTGGGGTTTCAAAAAAATTATTAATTTTATCGAGGTTATTAATTTTTCAAGTATTAATTTATAAAGGTTTTACTGTATATGAAAACTCTAGCGTCGATATAGGTGATGACCCCTCCTTGTCAAATATCTATTTTTAAAGAAATTATTTAGTTATCGCAAATCCAATTTTCAAAAAACTTTTTTCTTTTGTTGGGATCGAACAATACATTTACAAATGGTGGCCGGTATATCACCACTTATTTATTATTATTTAGATTAGATGTATAAACGTAGTTACAAAATACGGTGATATAAAATCAAACATCATATACGCCATACATACGCGCGTATATATCATCATTTAATTTCCACTTCGACGTCCTGATCCAGCATGAGATTCCGCATAAGATCCTGCAGACGACCCTGCTTCGGAACCACCTCCTCGAGAGCCACTGTTGCTCGAGCTTGAAGAACTTGAAGAAGAGGAGGAGCTAGATTTGGATCCTGAACCAGATCCGGATCCAGCACCGGCTCCAGAACCACTTCCACTACCCCCTAAACCCACACCAGCACCAACCCCAACACCAACACTAACATCACCAAGATCAACACCAAGATCTTTACGTGCAACTCGACCATCCGCACCCAAAATGACCAAGGAAGCAATAAACAAAGCAAGAAAAAGTAGTAAAAACTTCTTGAACCCCATTACGCTATACGGTAACAAGTTTAGTTTATGTATATATGTACGTTGACTTTTGTTGAAATGATATATATAAGTTTAAGATGTATTGTGGAAATGGAATGAATTGAATGTGGAGTTATTTGGTTCACGTAGACGTACTTATAGTAGTTTTGCATGGTGGATTGGACACGGAGTCAATACAAAGTGGAAAAAATGAAGTGGCAATTATACACTAGACTCCAAAAAGTCAATATTATTTGTGGCTGATTTTAACCTATAGTTTAAGGATTACAAGATTTTTGACATGTGTTTGCCGTCCTACTTGATTAATATCATTCCACTATACTTTCACTGGCTTTCGAGAAGTGAATATTAACACGTAATTTTAGTGTGCATATATCTTTTCGTAATTTTAAGTATCATCTTTGTCATAATTGTAGTGACATAAATCCGAGAATGAGGAAAATTCCAGTTCATATAGAAGAAGAAAAAAATGTAATTAATGTCTGTGCGTTGATACAGATTTTTCTAAAATTATTATGAATAAATATTAGATGGATGTCCATATATGGTAACTAGATATTTGTATTGTATTAAGAGATTTGTTTCTTGGAGAAGACTCTTCTTTTGTATCTATATAAACATATGTATTGATGATGAATGATGATAATAATAGATTTCTCCATTGTCTCTATTTTGTTGTCTTCTTTATTGTTTCTTCTTTATAGTTTTACAACATATTATCAGCACGAGTCTCAGCCAATGAAGGTCAGTCCAACTGGTCAGAGGCACTCCCGGTTTTACCCAAGGTCTTGAGTTCAATCCTTAGACTATCCGCATCAGTTCAGGATATCCATCTAACGAACATTCAAATCAGCATGACACGTCAGCTTTTCATCCATCATTCCCACAAATACTTTTTACCTATATCAATAATATATTCATTCTTCCTACAAACAACCAAACTATATTTTGTCAAACCAATTCATCATTCATCCAATTTTTGTCATCTACCTCCATCCTTCACCATCCTTTTCCACAAACAACCAAGGATGGATACCCTCCACCTCATCACCCACAACAATATCTTTCCTACAAACATCCTTCATGTCATCACAAATCATCTATGGATACCCTTGTTGTGGATGGTCTTAGGGATGGCAAAACCTTGGGGTTTTTCCCTCTGAATACTTGTAACGGCTCATGGTCAACATCTCGTTGTCTAGGGTACGTGCAAGGCTTCACCATTATACGGTGAGGTTTCCCCGATGTCGTATACCGACTGAATGTTCGGAAAAAAAAAATTAAAAAAAATCAACACGAGTCTCTAACCAATTTTTTTTTTCCGGCCAACAAATTTTTTTTTTTTAACCGTTTTATTCTTCTCGAACATTACTCGACGGTCGTCATTGTTAAACTTTATTAAATAATTGATGTACCTCCTTTAAGTTGCCAGACTATTATTTTACGGCTCATTATAATATATAGTTTATATCTTTATATCTTTACAATACTATATTCATCGAATTAACGGATTGCATAGACGTGAATTAATATATATACAGAGGATACGCCATGGTCATAGGTGTTGATTTCTAGTTCGTTTTGAGTAGTTAGTTTCGTTTTTGCTACGAGGCTAGTATTGTTTCGTGGGCTGAGTTAAATTAATTCGTTAAGTAGCAGATTGCTCATGTGGGTTCATGAGAATGGTACCGAAAAGAGGAAGAAAAAAAATCAATGCGTCATCAGGTACATAACAAAAGCCATTGAGGTAATATATATATTCTACTCGTAAGTCTTAACTGTAAATTTTTTATATGATTTATATAATATGTAGAATAGAATCACCATAACAACGGTGGGTTTTTCTATTTTTTTGTTATGCCTATTAAACCTAATACATATATGAACCAAATTAATTGAGCAGAAAGATGTACGACACGCATAAACCGTTTGGTGCTATTTAACTGATGGTATATTAAATTATGTTTAAAGATATCAAGGATGTTTGGATATAAGTTGTTGAAACATATACTAGACACTGAGACTTGTCAATAATTATCTACCTTATTCTGATATCTTTATTTGTGTTTTCATTCATGTTTCTTAGAATGATTGGAGTTCAATAGTTCATAAATAAATACTTATGGTATAACTCGTATATCAAACTTTAATAATTTGCGTGCAAATGTTGATGATAAAAGTTCTATGGATGAACAATATCTATATAGATCTATCTTATATTAGTTAATTTAATTTTAATTTATTATAATCAGCTATCGGCAACAACAACAACAAAAAAATTATAAGTTTTAATTAAGACTAGATTTTAGACCCGTGTCATATACACGGGTTTTACAACATTATTAATATAAGATTTAGTATATGAAACAAAAACAAAAAAACTTATACGTTACATGTAAAAATATACTTAAAAGGAATTGAGATATTTACATGTAAATACTGAATGATAAATCATATCAAGGTTGGATGGTGTAACATGGTTTCTTTTATACAAACTCTTCCAGAGAAGCAATATCTTAACTTTGATTACATAATTGACCGAGTTCTCATTGATGTCTTGCAAAAAAGTAATTTTATTTTCGTTAGCCATGATTGTTAAGAACAATAAAAATAACATCTAGTTCGTGGGGTTTTCAATAGTTTTGTCTGCTGCGATTTTATTTGTAGATTTCAGTTTATATAAGAAGAATCTGTATCCTAAATATAATTTTAATTTAATTACTAATAACAACAATAATTATCCTAATTATAGTCTGATTACAATTACTAATAACAACAATATTACAATTAATTTGATTACAGTTAATAATATAAAATAAAATATTGATATAAATATATAACCTCCCTAACTTTTAGCTATATATTGTTATTAGATAGACATTATGCAATAAAGTATTAGTTATTTTTAAATTGGGTTAAAAGTGTAAATTGATGATGAAAAACCAAAAAGTGTAAATTAATTTAGACATGTGTTGATTTAATTAATTTTTAAGAAATTGAAAGCTGTGATTGGTCAATTGAGGTTAGGTCAGTTGCCTTTTAGTATATATTAAGATTAAGATTTGAAGAAGCAAAAGCTGCCATTTGGGCTACGAAGCATATTACTTATTTTGTTGTTGATTAAGTGATTTTTGTGATTTTTTTTAGTATATGATTTACTGGTACAATAGTCCGAATCCTCATTATTGTTGATTCTAATTGTTTAGTCTTTATCTCAGCACAATAATATATCGGGTTATATAGTAAGGATATAAGTTATTATTAATTTCTCATGTCGAGTCTTGAGAGTTTGCTGTGAGTCGAAAACATGTTCTTGGGTAAAACTATTCATGACATGTTTTACAATTGATTTAACCAAGTTAAATACTTTGAAATTTTATTTCTGAAGAAAAATTGTAACACCTGACGTTTAAAAATATGGGTTTTCAAAAATCTTTCACCCTACGGTGTTAAAATTGCGGAAGTAAAGACTGTAAAAGTCAAAACCGATAAAAACATTTCGGTTTCTGCATTTAGTTGGTGTTACACGCCATATCAAACAATAGTTCAAATGAAAACCCAACGGTTGCCCAACATTAAACAACCGTTCACACATTATTACATATATTCGACATCAAAATGAAATGTAATCAAAAGTCTCCATAATTAGCAACTAGGGGTAGCTAAGGAATCTGCATGCTTTCTACCCACGCTCTCACGTCCTGCACCTACAAGTCCTTCAAGCTAAACCTGAGGGAACAACCACATTAAAGAAACAAGTGTTAGCTATAAGAATAGCTAAGTAAGATCACACTTAATTTAAAAGCAATTGTCCAATTAAAACATTTCTTCGTTAATAGACAAACTCATTAGGCACAACACACAACACACATATCTGCATAACAACTTCATATCAATTAGGATAATCATCCTAAATGTGCCTATCCTGCATTAGTTCACACATTGTCACACATATCTTCGTTTACTGCATATGAGTGTGCCCTGCATCACACCCGACTGGATGATCAACCAAAGGCTAATCATCGTATGTCGTTAAGGAATGGCAAGCCAATCCAAGAGTAATCCGTACATGGAGGTTGGTCAAACCCCTCGTATTACTCGCCCTGCATTATAAAGACCATGTTGCAAGGAGCCACCCAAGCAACAACTACGTCAACGTACTCGTCCGGCTAAGACTTGTACGGGTTAAGCTTAACACTTTCCCTGCATTATATTTACGAGCTCGATTTCACACATAATAGTTTAGGCAACACACATAACCTAAACATAATCACACATTACCTTCATTTCGTTTGGGCCCTTAAACGTGCAAGTGACATGGCAACCTACCAAGTCTAGTGTGCTAGGTGTACAAGCCATGTAGTATGCATATGTCACACATTAACTCCATTTCTACATTTCACACATAATAAGATACTTCGTAATTCTACATAAACTACATATCAATACACTACATTAAACAATACTTCATTTTACTACATTAGGGTCTGCATTTCAGGTCTCATGGTCAACTACATATCCCATAGTACCTCCCGTGTAACCCGAGATACCCACATATATCATATGTTACCGTTAAGGAAGTTATAAGTATGAAACCTTTGCTTGTTGAACCCTCACGTGACAAAAGTAGTGTATCTTACCTTGATACAGCTTAACAACAAGCTACAAGCACAATACAACGATGACTAGGTGTCTCCAATAACCTAGAACAAGTATAAGATCAAAATATAAGTTAAACGACACCTTTTGTAAAATCTGGGCAGGTGGTGCGCCGCACCTGCCAAGTGGTGCGTCGCACCAATCCTCCAGAAATTTCCTATCAACAATAGGTGCGCCGCACCTACCCTTTGGTGCGTCGCATATCGGGCTCCCATCAAAAACCAAAAACCTAAACTGGGCAGTGGTGCGCCGCACCACTCCCTTGGTGCGCCGCACCTGGGGTGCAAGATCAGCAACTCAATTTTGTTCTTTGATCAAACGAATTCCATACGAACCCATACCCCAAATCCAACCTGGGGA
>CM067172.1:93208899-93321399 GCA_034093135.1 Erigeron breviscapus
ATATAAAATGCATGAAGCATGTCTCGTGATTTAAAATGATTGAAACACGTGTGAACATTTCTCGAGAACGGATTCGAATATAATATACTGATCAAACTCTAAAGGAGTATCCAAAGGTGATTAAATAATTGAATATAAAAGACAAGGTTTGTCTTGGTTTATGAATATTAAGGATAAAATCCTTGTGCATCATGAAGGTTACTAAAGAAATTGTATTTGATAAATAATGCCCATCCTTATGAGATCACGTGATGCTAAGAATTCCCCTTTTGACTTCAAAGATAATGATCACATTATCGTTTTATAAGTGTCAATGAAACACTAATTATTCTCGCGGTTCAAACATGGATTATACATCATTTACTTTGAATTTGTTGGTAATGTTTAACTTGTGAAGTATGAGGATGTACTTAAATGAGATGCATGATGTATGACTAATCCTCAAACATGATATGTGAATATATGTGAAGAGAATAATATTTGAGGATTTCATTTGTGCGAGAAGCAATGAGATTTATATTGTTAAGACACTTCATATGTCAAACATTGAAAGCATTTAGTAATAATAAGAATTTTAAGTGAAGTGATCATGAGGGGGAGAATATACGCGTTGCACTCTTTTTCCCTTGAGCAAGGTTTTGTCCCACTGGGTTTTCTTGTCAAGGTTTTTAATGAGGCAACATCCCCAAGCGTATCAAAAAAATTATGTACTCTTTTTCCTTCACTAGAATTTTGTCCCATTGGGTTTTATCTAGTAAGGTTTTAACGAGGCATAATGTCTTTAGTCGATGGACATCCAAGGGGGAGTATTATGAATAAATATTAGATGGATGTCCATATATGGTAACTAGATATTTGTATTGTATTAAGAGATTTGTTTCTTGGAGAAGACTCTTCTTTTGTATCTATATAAACATATGTATTGATGATGATAATAATAGATTTCTCCATTGTCTCTATTTTGTTGTCTTCTTTATTGTTTCTTCTTTATAGTTTTACAACATATTATTATATTAGTAGTTTAACAGATATATTCCTATTTGCATATATAATTTAAATATAATATAAAAGCTATCTTGATAGATAATTAAAAATCATGATGAATAATAACTTCTGTTGACAAAGAGGATGAAAAATATATTAATTCAACAAGTACATTCATGAAATTACTTGACAAACCTCATCATGACATGCAAGTCACATAGTTACTTTAAAGGACCCAGGTCCATAGTTACTTTAAAGGACCCATGCCAATAGTCGTCCATTTTTTTACCAACCATGAACCCAAATGGTAACCACGAGAATAAGTAAGTTCATATATGCTAATTTTATTAAGCGTTTTCAAGACGAGCATAACCCAAATACCATCAAGAAAACAGAGATTTTGTATCTGATAAATTATATACCCAGTGGAATGAACACTTTTATTTATCAAGATAGTCCTCAAATGAGTGCTATCAAACAATACAAAGAAACAATTAATCGTCCCCCTAATGGATGCGATTATCTAAACAAAAAAACACTCTTACAATTAACCTCACTACAACTCTCAAGATTAAACAATAAAACAAGAACTAAATTAGATCAAGATGATCTATACAGAACATAGAGACAGAATACAGATGATGAACGGAGAAAACGAAAAACAAAGGGATAAAGATCTGATCTCTAAAAATAAATATATGATGTATATATAAAAAGCCTTCACCGACTCATCCTTGCAATTTTCCTTTTAAGTACCTGCACTTTCAAATAATTCAAGACAATAGAAAAATAAACCCTTAACTTTTACCTTCTTACATATTTGGCTGATCTTGTGTTAAAGTTTGATAAAAAATAAACTTATAGTTTTTAACATCCTCCCTCAAACTTATAACACAAGTACTATGATTTTCCCAGTTTTCCAAAC
Organism: Erigeron breviscapus; assembly: GCA_034093135.1. Classification (NCBI taxonomy): domain Eukaryota; kingdom Viridiplantae; phylum Streptophyta; class Magnoliopsida; order Asterales; family Asteraceae; genus Erigeron; species Erigeron breviscapus. The sequence goes on from CM067172.1 coordinate 93,210,809, forward strand.
ATATCAAGAAGACTTAATTTCTTGCACAAAACTTTGTGTTGAGAAATACTCAACCCTTTAGTAAAAATGTCAGCTACTTGATGTTTAGAATCAACTTTCTCTACTTTAATAAGACCAGAAGTAGCTTTTTCTCTAACAACATGCCAATCTATTTCAAAGTGCTTAGACCTCTCATGAAATACAGGATTAGAGGCAAGTTGTATAGCACAATTGTTATCACAAAACATTTCTACAGGGAGAGTAGAATTAACCTGAAGACTTTGAAGAAGATTATTCAACCATATAACTTCACAAGTAGCAGATGCCATACATCTATATTCAGCCTCAGTGGATGATCTAGAAATGGTAGCTTGTTTCTTGCTTTTCCAAGAGATCAAAGATCCTCCCAGAAAAACACAAAACCCAGAAACTGACTTTCTAGTACTAGGACATTTTGCCCAGTCAGAATCAGTGTAAACATTAAGATCAAAGCTATTGTTCTTATTAAACTGTATACCAGCACCAGGAGCACCTTTTAAGTACCTAAGTACTCTTAATGCAGCCTTGAAATGTGACAGTAAAGGAGCATGCATATGCTGGCTTAAACAATGGACAGCATATGATATATCTGGTCTTGTATGAGTCAAGTATATGAGTTTACCAACCAACTGTTGATACTTAGAAATGTTTATCAAATACTTATCATGTTCAGTTTCTTTAGTACTAAGAACAACATTAGCAGGAATAGGAGTATCAAAAGGCTTGGCAGCAAGTAAGCCATATTCATGTAAGATTTCTAAACAGTACTTTCTTTGGGTCATACAAACACCTTGATCATTTTGCAATATTTCAATACCCAAAAAATACTTCAGAAAACCTAAGTCCTTTATCAAAAAAATTTTACTTAAAAAATCTTTAACTTCATTAACTTCAGAAATATTATCACCAGTTACAATAATATCATCCACATATACAAGAAGAGCAACAAAACCTTGATCAGACTGCTTAGTATACAGAGAATAATCAAACCTGTTTTGAACAAAACCATGTTCAATTAAAGCATTAGTCAATTTAGTATTCCACTGCCTAGGAGCTTGTTTAAGACCATATAAAGACTTGTTTAATTTACAAACTTGATTATTGTTTTCAGTAACACATCCAGGAGGAACAGTCATATACACATCTTCTTCCAAGTCACCATATAAAAAAGCATTATTTACATCTAACTGGAACAAAGACCAACCTTTTTTAACAGCTATACTAATAAGACATCTCACAGTGGTCATTTTAACAACAGGACTGAAAGTCTCTTCATAGTCTAGACCAAACCTTTGACTAAAACCTTTAACTACTAATCTAGCTTTAAACCTCTCAATCTCACCAGAAGCTTTATACTTTATTTTATATATCGATTTACATCCTTATAGCTTCTCTATCTTTAGGTAAATTAGTTAAAGTCCAAGTGTTATTTCTATGAAGAGCTTCAATTTCACAATTCATAGCTTCTACCCATTTTGGATCCTTAACAGCCTCATCATAACAAGTAGGTTCAAAGCTTTTATTAAGAGTAGTAGAAAAACAGTAATTCACATTATTAAGAAGACTATAATTCACATACTTCTCAAGACCATAAGCCAAATTTGACTCAACAACATAGTCATTTAACCCGACAGGAGGTTTAGAAGTCCTATCAGACCTTCTAAGACCCAGATTACCCTCATTGTTATGAACAACATTTTGATTACCAGAATGTATGTTTAAAGAATTTCCCTCAGGTAGGTTTTCATCACTTATTGATGTTGCAGGTGCTCTACCAGAACCCTGGGAGCTGTTGCCATCATCACCAAGTGTACCTCTCCCTTCATCATTGGGATTAGAAGCCATACTATTTTGGATGTCATACTCTAGACTATTAAAGAAATTAACAAGATCATTTTCAGAAACACTTTCAACACTTTCAGAACTTTTCATTTTAAAAGGATAAATGGTTTCATAAAATTTGACATCTCTAGAATAAAAAATATCATTATTTTCAAGACTTAAGAGTTTATAAGCTTTCTTAGTAGTGGAAAACCCAATCAAAACACATTTTACAGACCTATGAGCAAACTTATCAGAATTGTTTAAAACTGTAGAATAACATAAACATCCAAAACTTCTCAAATGGGAGAGGTTAGGTTTTCTATTATAAATTATTTCAAAAGGAGATTTTCCACTTAAAACAGAAGAGGGTAACCTGTTAATAAGATAAACAGCAGTCAGAATACATTCAGTCCAATACCTAAGAGGAATCCCTCCCTGAAACATTAAACTTCTAGCCACATTTAACAAATGTCTGTGTTTTCTCTCAGCTATACCATTTTGTTGAGGAGTATGACTACAAGAAGTTTGATGTATCATGCCATTTTCACTAAAAAACTCATTCATCTTAGAATTAACAAACTCAGTGCCATTATCAGATCTAACAGTTTTAATTTTGACCTTAAATTGATTTTGAAGGAGAACAGAGAAAGATTTAAACAAACAAAATACTTCATCCTTAGTTTTTAACAGATATACCCAAACTGCCCTAGAGAAATCATCAACAATTGTAAGAAAATACTTGTAACCTTCTCTGCTAATGACTTTGTAAGGACCCCACAAATCAAGATGAATCAGTTCACCAACTTTATAAGTTTTATGGTCACTAAGAGGAAAAGGTTCTCTAATTTGTTTAGCTTTATGACAAATATCACAGACAGTAGTATGCTCATTGTTACCAAGACCTAAATCAGATTTTAAGACAGTTAAAACTTGTTCAGCTGGATGACCCAGCCTACAATGCCACAAAGACTTAGAAACATGAAAAGACATACATAGAGCATTATTAGACTTACCAATCACATTATTTTGCAAGTCAAACAGATAAAGACCATTTCTCTCACTACCAGTCCCCAGAACATTCTCCCTTCTCAAATCCTGAATATAACACTTAGTTTCATCAAAACCTACAAATAACTTGCTATCTTTGATCATTTTATGGACAGACATAAGACTGACACAGTAATTAGGAACCACAAGCACATCATACAAAATCACATTATTAGTCAATTTAAGATTACCAACTTTGGTAACCTTAGCTAAAGTGCCATTAGGGTGACCTACTGTTAAATTAAGACTATAACTATCAATAACATCAAACATATTTTCATCAGAAACTGTTATATGTTGATTAGCACCAGAATCAATTATCCATCCTAACCAAAGTATGAGATTCTTAATAGTATTTGCACAAAAAAACTTATGAAAATTAGCATTGAAAAATACATTGTTGTTCATGAAAGAAGGTATACCTGCCATATTAGACTGCACAGCTGCAGGCTGCTTATCACTTATTAAAGAAATCAACCTCTGCACTTGTTCATTAGTGAAAGGGACAGAAGAAGGAACAGATTGCACAAAATTCATATTACCATTCATATTGGAACTTTGCACAGAATTCATCTTAACATCACAATTTGCATTAAAACCTTGTTTATAACCATGATTCTGTTCTTATAGGATTAGGATGTTTCTTAAAGCCTGGAGGATAACCAACAATCTCATAGCACCTATCCATAGTATGTCTTATCATATTACACTTCTTGCATACCAAGTTAGGATTAGGTCCTCTATTATTATTTCCAAACCTCTTCTTATAATCAACAGTTCTAGAAGCAAAAGCAGTAGCATTAAGCTTATTTTCAGTAGCAGAATTTTTATGATTAAACCTATGTGATTCTTCTCTAGACAAGATAGCATAAGCACTTTTAGCATCAGGTAATGGATCTTTAGTTAACAAAGTACTTCTAACAGGTTGATACACATAATCTAATCCCATTAAAAACTGCATAAGTTTAATCAGTTTATCATGTGTAGCAGTTTCAGTTCTAGCATCACAAGTACAAGTTGGCAGTTTAGTAAGTGAATCAAATTCTCTCCACATAGAGTTCATTTTATGATAATATTCAGATAAAGGTAAACCACCTTGTTTAAAAGTATTGATTTTATGCAACAGATTATATATCACAGAGCCATCCACTTTATCATATGTTTCTTTTAATTCAGTCCAAACTTCAGAAGCATTCTCAGAAAAAACTTGTCCTAAATACACATCTTGAGAAACAGAACCAAGCAACCAAGACAGAACAACAGCATTACACCTTTCCCATTGCTGGGCTAAAACAGGACTTGAAGCATAAACAGTTTTCACCACAGTACCATCAATAAATCCCATTTTATTTTTAGTTTGCAATGCAAGTTTAATAGCACTAGCCCATATTCTATAATTCTCAGTTCCAACAAGTTTTATAGAAACAATAGGTACACCAGTTGTGTCATTAGCATGAAGATACAAAGGACTACCAATATCAAGACCACTCACAGTAGTAATACTAGTATCACCCATTTTATCAAAGGAAAAAAAAAACACAATAACAGAAATAGACAGTAACAACAATTAAATCACAGAATCAAATACAGATAAAGCACACAAGAACAAAATAGCACAAATAAGCAGATATAAAATTATCTGGAGTTTAATAGATCACACAAGGTTCAATATAGTTTGCAGGTAAGAACTACTACCAGGATTCCACACTTCTTCAAGGAAGAGGGTCAAGGCAGCCGTAAAAACCCTGTATATCGATCCAAGGCAATCCACCAGATAATGGAAAGAGTACTTACAGTGCTATCGGAAAAGAAGGAGTTGATGTAGAAGAGAGTATCACCAATGATACTCAGCGGAAGCAAATAATGATAATCAGACGAACAAAATTAGGATTTATTAGATGAAAACCCTAATTTTCCTTCAACCCTAGATCTTCAAATCGCCAAAACTTGGCTCTGATACCATGATAAATTATATACCCAGTGGAATGAACACTTTTATTTATCAAGATAGTCCTCAAATGAGTGCTATCAAACAATACAAAGAAACAATTAATCGTCCCCCTAATGGATGCGATTATCTAAACAAAAAAACACTCTTACAATTAACCTCACTACAACTCTCAAGATTAAACAATAAAACAAGAACTAAATTAGATCAAGATGATCTATACAGAACATAGAGACAGAATACAGATGATGAACGGAGAAAACGAAAAACAAAGGGATAAAGATCTGATCTCTAAAAATAAATATATGATGTATATATAAAAAGCCTTCACCGACTCATCCTTGCAATTTTCCTTTTAAGTACCTGCACTTTCAAATAATTCAAGACAATAGAAAAATAAACCCTTAACTTTTACCTTCTTACATATTTGGCTGATCTTGTGTTAAAGTTTGATAAAAAATAAACTTATAGTTTTTAACAGTATCACAAGTTTGAGTCCAATTGGATGTTCTTTTTCAAAATGACAGAAAACTCTCTTTTTAACTTTTGGATGCTTCTTTTTAAATTGTATTCACAAAATATGCTTCTTTTCAAAATGACAGAAAACTCTCTTTTTAACTTTTGGATGCTTCTTTTTAAATTGTATTCACAAAATATGCTTCTTTTCAAAATGACAGAAAACTCTCTTTTTAACTTTTGGATGCTTCTTTTTAAATTGTATTTTCAAAATATGCTTCTTTTTTAAATGACAGAAAACTATTTCTTTTTAACTTTTGGATGCTTCTTTTTAAATTGTATTCACAAAATATGCTTCTTTTCAAAATGACAGAAAACTCTCTTTTTAACTTTTGGATGCTTCTTTTTAAATTGTATTTACAAAATATGCTTCTTTTCAAAATGACAGAAAACTCTCTTTTTAACTTTTGGATGCTTCTTTTTTAAAGGGAAGTGATATATGTACCACAAAACTTGATTAATTTACCACACACAGTACAAGTATTACAACACACTATACAAACAGTTAATGCATAATTGTGGTAAATTAATCAAGTTATGTGATACTAATATCACTTCTCTTTTTTAAATTGTATTCACAAAATATGCTTCTTTTCAAAATGACAGAAAACTCTCTTTTTAACTTTTGGATGCTTCTTTTTAAATTGTATTTTCAAAATATGCTTCTTTTTTAAATGACAGAAAACTCTATTTCTCTTTTTAACTCTTATTCTCATCTTCTTCATTAGAAAAATGAGATGGACCAGCGCCACACTAGTGAACCATGTAGGTGTGGAATAGGTCATCAAATCTGCTAGTTTGAGAAAACTCTCATGTACACCATCATGGTAATACTAAACAACTCCGAATCACTTGACTGACTATTTGTTCACGGCTTAACATAGATCCAAGACATGATAACATCAGGCTTAGTGATGATATCATTTACTCAAATAGATCATAAGACATTGCCAACTTAATGAACTTGATTTCACACATACATGTGAGTCATGAGCTGCTCTTGTTACGGAAACTCTAGGGTGAACCACGACCTTGGTCTGAAATAACTGACAAACATGAAAGGAACAACCAATTCTATTGCAATAGCTTTTCAATTAGTTAAATAGAAGCACGACATACTGCTACCAAACGTTTTAAAAAAAAAAAGAACCAAAATAAACATTATATTATGCATGATGTCAAGAATAGTAAAAAGAATAAAAGAAGGCATTTATTTTTAATTTATTATGGAGGTTATAACAAGAAGACATACTTATGAAAGGACTAAACTGTCATGTTCTACTTGATGAAGAATCGGAATTAGTAACAATTAAATGATGTCTTCTTAGGAATGAAAAATAGTGAAGGGAAAAGGAGGGGCAGTATTTGCATTTTGCTTTTTGTTTGGTATATGCTACATTTTCAAAAATCAATGAATCTGTACAGGGCAGAAACTATGAAACCTTCCAAAACTCAAAACTTACACCTTCATCCCCATCCATTCTATGTATTTCTCAATCTTCTTTATACTCCATTAACTATCAAATTATGAATTCCCAAACAAGCTTGACGAAACCTGCACGAGCCAAATATGAATACTTCATCATACTTAATTAGAAAAAGTTACAGCATGTAACTTTCTAGATGGAATTTCAATTTTAGAATTATAATATGATTTCCACCCTATGATACCTGAAGAAAACAAAAAAGAATACCTTTAAATGATGTGGCATGATCTTAACATCATATGGAACATGAAGCCAGGCTTCAGGTTGATAGAACATAAAGTTCTCAGGCTTGCTGGTATACACATCTGCATACTGATGGATATGATAGGCAAAAGCGGATTCTTGGCCAGTGTCGGTGAGAAACGTTGCCCCAAAGGACTCATTAAACATATTTCTCATAGTGCGGCGTGCATTCTGTCTCTCATCGTTTAGTTCAGCCAACAAAGACTTGAAAGCATCACAAGTGTTACTAGCCAATACAGTTGAATGCAATTTACCCAAAAGTTCTTGTATGATATGGAACTTGGCCTATATTTGGAATAATATTTGGTCAAAGAAAAGTGATGCGCATTTTACAGCATGGTGCACTAGCGTAGGCAGTTATCAAAAAGCATTTCAATATAAAAAATATAACAAAATTATCCCAAATATACCTGTGCAAAACGGTAACTATCTTCATTCTGTATCTTTATCTCATGCTGCATAAAATTAAACCAACAAATATTACTCGTAAAAAGAGGGTGTTTGGGGTAGCTTATAAGCTTATTACCTTTTGCAAAAAGCCACCACAGGCACAAAAGGCTAAATTTTACCCTTTAAAAAGCTAATAAGGCAGCGGCGGAGACAAACGAAAAAGGCGGTGAAGAGGGTGTTTGGGGATGAAAGTCGGTGAAGAAAAAGGCAGACGAAGATGATGGTGGTGATTATGGGTGGTGCTGGGATCGTGGGTGGTGGGGTATTGAGAGTTGGTGGGCGGTGGCAGAGGAAGATGGGCCGGTTGTGGGTGTTTTGGTGGATTCATGGAACTGTCGGAAAAGATGACTGGTAATTAAATGTGGGAGTCAGTGGGGAGCTTAAGGAAAGAAATTAAAGAGTCATTCATTTTTATTCTTTCTTACTGTCAAGTCTTTCGACTCATTTATATTATATTATATTATATTTATATTTTATTTATTATATTTTTGTTGAATCTACGAAAGGTTTATATATGCATATATTATATTATATTGATTATGTTATCCGGTAACCACTAGACCAGTAAAAAGTTTTGTTCGGCGTCCGGTTTAGTTTGTAAACATTGGTGTACTTTACCTGGGGGTTTTGATCTAATGTATACAGTTAGATCAAAACTGTATATTTTGTGTCCATATTTTCCACAAACCAGCTTTGTTAAAGAGAAGTTGGGATAATATCTTTCGTCACCCGGCCCCCATCAATCGAAAATTCTGGCTCCGCCTCAGGTTACAGGTTAGTATTTGGTTCTTTCACAAAGCTTATTGATTTTATAAACTTAAGCAGTTAACTCCTAAAATGGCAATGTGAACTCCTAGTATGTAACTTGGCATATTAACGAAACCATACTTCTAATTCATGGATGATTGCAGCAGTACGCCAGCCAGCTTTTGAAGGCCCACGCAGATCACTGAAAAGATGATCCCCAAAGTATATTACCTGCATTTCTTGGTAAAGCGAATATTAGTATCCACAAGAACTACAACATTAATCTAAGCATGGTATTTCAAGAGATCATATATTACTTCTTTAACATAAAAATTAAAATCCAACTGGGAGTGTAGGGTTATATTTAAAGAGCTACCTCTGGACCATTCCACTTGGTAATCTGGAGGAAGGCTTTGAGGCATCCATGGTAGTAAATCTTGTCCGGAAGAAATTTATCCACTTTAGAGAAAGCTAGATTGTCCTTCTCTGCATCATAGCATCTACATAAAGTTTGAAGGAAAATTTGTTGAAAATGCCATCGTTATTGCTAAAATAATATATAGAAGGAAGTATTGTAGCAAAAGGAAAAGTTAAAAAAAAAAAAAAAAATTATACAGCCATTCTGTACACATGAGAACAAATTTTAGAAAATTTCTTTAAAAAATTATTTTTGACAGAATTCAATTTTACACTACAGTTGGCTACAGTCCATGATACAGTTTTAAGCTTCAGTTAAATCCCAAGAAATTCTAGACATTTTATTTCATAATGGATCTGAGTGATTTCTGTCCTTTTTTTAGAGCCACTTTCAGACATTTAGAGTAATTTAAGGCTAATTCTGTTTTTAACCAGTTTTCAACTAAAACCAGATACCATTTGAACTAACTTCAAGAATGGCGGGCCAGGCTAGAAGTGTAACTGGTCCTAATCAGTCCACTCTTTTGTAGGAAACTTTCAGGCGAGTCCATGAACGCTTTCTGGTCTATAGTCTATTTTGCCCCTCACTACTATGAAATTTATAACCACAATCACATAATTACCACTATCCTGTAATTAGCAGAGACAATTAACAAGGGCATTAACTACGGGTTATAAAATCTATGATGTGTATAACGTAAAGGGAATTCCTATAAGTTATCTATCACTCACATTTTGATGCTTGAGATGCGTCTATGGGGTGATATTAGTATAAGGTAGGTGCTAAACGAATTCTTTCTAACCAATTAATTTACACAGTCTACTATTGTGGTACTTATACCCATGAGAATAAAAGCAAAATTTATATTAGGACAGAAATAACTGTATTATAAGTGGGGCAAGAGGAGGCTGTGACCTATTGACCTCCAAAACTTGACTAAAAGTTGAACGAGTAAATTGCAATATGCTGTAACACAAAAGGTTCAGTTTATTTTTTCAGATACTGGACAAAGCCTCACTGTAACTTATTTGAAGGGCTTATCTGATCTCAAATCGGTTTCCACTTGATAATGAAATCATGCAAAACTAACTTTTGAATGTGAATAGAGATGAACTTCATATGTGTAACTTCCAAAAATGAATGCAAATAAATGATATATAGAGGTAAGGAAATTAACCGGAATGGATGTTCAGATGTATAGAAGTCAGGCTTATTTGCTTTCGCAATTACAACTTCAAAAAGTTCCCTCCAGGAATCTCCACCCAAAGAATCCTAATTAACAAGATTCAGATATTCATCTTTACGAAAACAAAGACCTGTTATAGTAAGATTAGAAACACAATCCTAGAAAATGTTTCAGGGTTCACCTCCAACATGTAGCGCATCCCACCATCAACAAAATAATAGGGAGAATTTGTCATTAAGAAAAGTTTCTTCCCATTCTCCTTCAACATTTTAAGGAAAGATAGAAACTCCCCCTGTAAATGAGGATGCAAGACTGAATAAGTACAAAGACAAATGTATACAAATAAAACATTACTACACAAAACGTACATTCTTTACTAGATACTTTTGGGGATCGGAAAGAATTCCTCTATGAACCAAGCCACTTCGGTGAACATGCTGAATTGCACGACGAACATCTTGATATACGTAAGAAGCATCAAACTCCAACTTGGCATCAACAAAGTATTGCACAATATCTGCAATAAGACATACCTACAAGATGGAAAGGCAAAAACTATATAGGACAAGAAAAGAAAAGATATTGAACTTAGTGACTCAACATCTGTTGCTACTTAGGCTCTGGAAATAGAGAAAAGATGCATAAGTATATAATGTATAGTGTTAAAGAACAGCTGCTAAATTTTGATCTACGTGATCTCTTATACAAACAAATAGACTTCGAAATATTGACACAATGAAACTAGTTGGCTCATGAAAGTCAAAAAGTTCATATTATTCGTAGAAGGTGATTGGTGACCTGCCTTACATAACTTTACTATAATGCAGTCATACAGAATTAGATCAAGGAACAGATTAACTGTAGTTAAAATGGATTTACATCACTATTTCTTGCTAAAGAATGAACATCTAGCATTGCCATTCTTTGTGATAATCACAATGCAAGTATGCAACAGAATTGCCCACTATAATCAAGATCATTAATGTCCTTCTCCATAAAGCAGAAACTGAACCTTCAAATTTGTGCAAGATAAACCAAAGAATTAAGAGCTAAAGGTAAAGATGTATCCCAGAATCCCAAAAATGTTACACTAACTGATTCCCAAAGTCCGCAATGCTACCACATTTTGCAATGAGTGCTCAGAAGTCAGAAGTTGTTTAAGAGGACTTTCTAATAAAACCGGAGTACCAATTTCCACCCAATGGGTCTTATCAAATGTTATTAATTATTTCTGTAATTTGTTAGTCCTTAATCACTAAGTGGAGGGAGAGAGGGAGGGAAGGAGGGCAAAAATCACAAACCCGTAGCCACAATTGTTCCTAGGTTCCTTTACAAACAAATCTAAGCCTATATTTAGTGTCAAACTCATGTCCAAAACTTTTCTCATGTAGCCAAATATTCTGTCAAATAATGAGTCCTTTAGTTGTAAGATAAATACCTCCGTTGCCTCATCATCACATTTAAAATATGGATTGGGAAAACAAGGTCCTAATACTAAAAACTATCATGCTAACAATACTCAATGAAAGATATTTGTTTAAAGTGAGTCTAGAGCAAGGTATATCATATCATAACACGAACTCTTGTGTATAAACTGATACATATCAAAGGAGAGAATGATGGGAACAGAGTAAGTTTTAGAGCTTATGAATGGGCTTTTAATTATATATTTCCCTTGATGACAAGGATAAGAATACGAACCTCGCTAAAACAAAAGAAATCCATCAAGCCTACAAGTTCACGTGCCTGGTCACGCCCGATATGTCGTGTTCCATAGAGCTCTTCAATTTCCTTTCGACTAAGCTGTCAATGACATGAAAGACAATGAGCAGGTGAGTTAAAGATTTTCTACAAATAATTAGATTTCTCAAGATTTCTATCAAACAAGTTGTCAATGTCATGCGAAACAACAAGCAGGTAAGTCAGGTGGAACCAAACCATATGAAAAATACACATGTAAGTCGAAGAAAGTATGCAAAGTTTTCATTTATATAACATCCATAAATCTTAATCCAAAAGAGTATTTTTGCAGAAAGCCTTGTTCAGTGCACCAAAGTAAGTTATCATGATTAAATTATGGAGAAATAGGAGAACAAGCTAACTCCACAATAGAAATTCATAAAATACCATATACCTATTTGTTCAAATTTTGTTCCTTTTTTTAGCCTTCATTTGAGTCTATGAAATTGGCAGAGTATCGTCAAGGTGCCGCCTTAGGTTCATGGTGAAGCACAAAAATATGTCTCAGCGTTGTAATTCATAATAACACGCTTAAACGTTCTAACTACACGGTCCTGGTAGTAAGTGGTTATAAGAAACTAAAGTCAAGAAAACAGCAACCCCAAATTTAAAATTTTAACTAATTGCTTAACAATTGAGTTGCTTAGTTATAACCTTTAGGCGACTGATGGCAGCCTGATGTGGTTTTTATTAGAAAACTTTCATTAAACTTAATAAGTCAACTTTCAAAAGTCCAGACTACGATTAATAATTAAGCTATCATGCATGTAAGTAATAAAGATCATATTAAATTTACGTATAACAAGTTGAATTTACAAATAAGAAAACCTCGGAAGAATACATCACCATACCTTGCGCCGACCAAAGTAACATCCATCTGGCTCAATTGATCCAAAGAAATCAAGCTTCAAAAGGCACCCTTTCAACCTATCATAATACAAACCTCTAATCGGAAAACTCTGATCATATTTAGATGCCAAGCAGCCATCTGGATATTTAAGCTGCAAAACAAACATCAGACTGAGACACAAATCCAATACAATGAACACGTCAGCACAACTTATTCAAATATAGTACCTCATTAACTAAGTATTGTTTTGCCATATCATAGATTAAATTTTGTAAGCTTGGAGAGTAATGAGCCAGAGTATAGTCATAGTCAAAACCGTAAACTTGTATGCTGTCCAATCTAAGGTTCTTATTAACATATATACCTGCAAATTTACAAACGTAACACAACCAACATAAACCACATTCACAAAATCCATAAAACTTCATAAACAACTCAACTTAAATACACAACATCATGTATACCTTTCGGGTTCATTTTAGGCATATTTCCCAAGGTGTCCGGAATCTTGAGAAATCTCTGCTTAGCCATATTGAACTTTTCCCTAATTTTAGTCACCTCATCATTAGAATCCACACAACCAACATGTTCTTGCTCCAACAACTTCCCAACACTATGGTCGAATGACATACTCGCATTTTGACTATTCAAACAACCTCCCCCAAATCCTAAAATCCATGTTAAAAATCATAAGTTCCGTTACAAATAATCAATGGCAAGAAAAATGTATCCAACTTTACCCGTATGGCTATTGCGTGTAACATACTTTCAAACCTTCATTTTCATGCGTATGAAACTATAAACTTTTATCATTGTATGTATCTGGAGAACTCTACGTCAACTCATGAATTAATCCATAATATTACAGTTATAAGTAAATTTCCTGTTTCTTAATGTGGCAGCCAAATAAGCCACCAGTTCATCAGTTTACAGGTAATAAAGGATCAGATATGTTGACGGATGTACACGACCAACACATCTTTCCAAAAACAAGGATTCGACCATAATTTTGTTTTAGGATAATATAAAGGGTCGTGTTCTTAATTTTGGCGAATCTACTTGCAAGAGAATGCAAACATCGTGTTTGCATTTCATATATAAAGAACACCGTTGAACTGCCGAAAAATCATTTCCAAACGTTACAAACTACTACGAATAATAACGTAATAACGGACCCAATGGGTCACAAAGTCAGGGTGATCACTGATCAACTAAGTCTGACTTATATGGGTCTACACCGAAACCGGTTTCCTGGGTCTAACTTAAATCCCTCAAATACATACAATAGATACGAAGAATTCGCAATTTCTTAAGAAAACAGAAAAATTGAAAGTATAATACCTTTTTGAAATCCAAAGGTTTGAAATTTATTCAACTGCAATAAATCAGATCCATATAAGTAAACAATTAAACAGAAATTGGCCTGTACATATAACATATTATTATTATATTATATGATATGATATATACATAAATTAATGATTATGATTAGAAAGAAAAGAGAGAAATTAGAAAGAATTGTACAAGGAGGGAAGTGCGAAGGGGAACGAGTCTACGAGCGGAAGCCATATATGAGAAATTAAAAAGAAAATAGATTGAGAAACTAAATAGTGGTGATCTTAATTTTAAGTGTGTCCAAAAATTGGATGAAATGATGACATATTTTCAGGGGGGTTTGTTTAGTTTTTCGAAGGAGGGGGTGTGTATGAAAGCGCCATGGCGGCCTGTTTTCAAGAACAGAGATTTGAGTGTCAAATTAGTTACCAAAAAGGCTTTTTAACTTTTGTGGTAAAAAACTTTAAAATGTTCTTTTAATTTATCATGTCATCTTTTGAACTCATTTTAGAGAAAGACATGGAGAGAAAGACAGGGGCATGTTTGACAAAAATAGCTGGAGCTAGGTGCTAGGGCCGTAATTAGGAGTTGGGGCCGTAAGAGCTTGAGTTAGAGAAAATTGAAAACTACTTCACTATGTAAAAAAACAAAAGCAACTACTTGTGATATTTTAAAGAAGCTACTATTTTAAAAGAAACTACTATTTTAAAAGAGATTTATTTCTAAAAGCTCAAGGTTTTTAAGCTTTTAAAAGCCCAGAAAGCCTTTTGCCGAACAACCCTATAGATCAGCTTGTGTTTTGGTTTTTGTTGTTCATTTTGAGTGTTGCCACAAAATATGATAAAGTTAATTAGTGCTTAAACTTGCATCCATAGAAAACTAACCTTGCCAATTATTCCAATTAATACGTTAGAATACATAGAAACTTGGATTGAAGTATCGAACCGGTCTTGAGCTCGGATCGAAGCTATAGATTATAACGTTACGGTAAAATAGTTATCATATCATTTATTCTTTATTACATTAGTTGAATTTCTATTTGTAACTGATAAAATTTAATTTGAAGAATTTAAATGATTTGATTTTATTTATAAAAGTGTATATATAAAATTAATGAGTATAATGTTTCGAAAACCAGATAATCATTTGGAAACTTCGTGTTTGGGTATCGAGCCATAAAAACATCCGTGATCCACTGTGGGCGGGTTAGTAGCAACTTTCTAATAGTACGGTAGTACCACAGTGGGCTAGTTGTAACTTATTGATGATCCGTTACTTAATTTTTTTTTAACATAATAGGCTTATAGCTAGTTTAAGAAAATAGGATTTTTTTTCATGATAATCTTTCTAATAGTGTGTGTGTGTGGTGTAAAATTCCCTATATGCCTTTTCTGTGAAAGACTTGTTGAAGCTCCACTTCCTTTCTATGGTATGCCCGATTGCCAAACGCATACTCCAATTATAATTATATCTATCTATCTATCTTAATATATACTAAAAGGCAACTGACCTAACCTCAATTGATCAATCACAACTCTCAATTTTTTTAAATTAAGTTATTAAACACGTGACTAAATTATGTTATCTGTTAATAAAAAATTTTAAATATACTATAATTAATATGTAAACTTACGAGTTACGAGCCTTGATTTTAGGAAATTTAAGTCCTATCTAAACACCATAACTATTTATTATAAATTCGATATAATAAATTAAAAAAATAGTTAATATATATTCAATCTAATAATCTTTATGTTCAGGTTTTTTTTATATTTATCTTTATCTTTATTTTTTATATATATATAATATAAGACAACTGACGTAACAACTTATTGACCAATGATATTACTACGAATTAATATCTTTAAGAAAATTACATTTTTTGTCTTTAAACTTGGCACGTTTTTCACTTTTCGTCCTTAAAGTGAAAAAATAGCAAAAAAAACTAACGAAGCGCCGTTATCGCGGGGACGAAAAGTGAAACAAGTGTCAACTTTATGATTTTTTTTTGCTATTTTTTCACTTTAATACGAAAAGTAAAAAACGTGTCAAGTTCAGGGACGAAAAATGTAATTTTCTCTTTTATTTTATATTATTAAATATAATCAAACTAATTGTAATATTGTTGTTATTAGTATTTGTAATCAAACTATAATTAAGATAATCATTGTTGTTAGGATACATATTCTTCTTATATAAACTGAACACTACAAATAAAATGACAAAACACGAAAGCATTGAAAACCCCAAAAACCAGCTGCTACTTTCATTGTTCTTAACAAACATGGCTAACGAAAATAAAATTACTTTTTTGCAAGACATCAATGAAAACTCGGTCAATTGTGTAATCAAAGTTAAAATATTGCTTATGTGGAAGAGTTTGTATAAAAGAAACCCTACTACATCATCCAGCCTTGATATGATTTAACATTCAATATTAAGATTTGAATATCTCACTTCTTTTTTAAGTATAATTTTACATTTAATGTATAAGTATTTTTTTGTTCCATATACTAATTCTTATGATGATAATGTTGTAAAACCCGTGTATTTGACATGGGTCTAAAATCTAGTACTCTTTTATAAAAATTATCACACCCATTTTTAGAAATAGTTACACAATAGTTACATACGAAATTACTAAATTACCCTTAATAAACACCCACTATGGAAAGAATTTTTATAAAATACCAAATTTGCCCTTAATAAATTAATTTACACTATAAACCTTTATTTTAATAATTAACACTTTAAGCCCTTATCTTCTAAAAATTTCCACTATCACAATTACATCAACCTATACCACTTGACACCGCCACCACCACCAATAGTACCATCACCGACACTACTAGACCGCCTTCCCCACTACCGCCGCCGCATTGCGCGGGTACCATG
This sequence comes from Erigeron breviscapus, assembly GCA_034093135.1. NCBI lineage: Eukaryota > Viridiplantae > Streptophyta > Magnoliopsida > Asterales > Asteraceae > Erigeron > Erigeron breviscapus. The sequence continues at coordinate 93,227,513 of CM067172.1, forward strand.
CTCGTACTCCTTTATAAAAATTATCACACCCCCCATTTTTAGAAATAATTACACAATAGTTACATACGGAATTACTAAATTACCCTTAATAAACACCCACTATGGAAAGAATTTTTATAAAATACCAAATTTGCCCTTAATGAATTAATTTACACTATAAACCTTTATTTTAATAATTAATACTTTAAGCCCTTATCTTCTAAAAATTTCCACTATCACAATTACATCAACCTACACCACTTGACACCGCCACCACCACCACCACCACCAATAGTACCATCACCGACACCACTAGACCGCCTTCCCCACCACCGTCGCCGCATTGCGCGGATACCATGCTCGTATTATATATATATATAACAATTCAAGTATGCTTAGCTATAGTGATTTTTTTGACTTTTTCATTTTATCACATAACTTTTTAAATTTTTAATTTTGTTACTTTTTATTTTACACATAACTTTTTAAATTTTACCTTTAAATATAGTAACTTTTTTGACTTTTTAATCTTACCACATAACTTTTCAATTTTTTACTTTCAGCCACAAACTTTTATTTTTTTTAACTTTTGCTTTTTAACTTGCAGTCTTATCCGTACTTAAGGTAGAGAGGCTTATATCTACAATAAACTAAGACATCCAGTCTTGTAAGGCATGGGGATCGAACTTTTAATCTCTGTCTCCAGATGCAAGGGTGTTAACATGTCAAGACCCGCAACAAACTTTTTTATTTCTACCACATAAGTTTTATAATTTTTACATCTATCACAAAAATTTCATGTTTTTTTAAATTTTCATAAATACGGTAACTTTTTTTGACACTACAACAAAATTAGCTTCACAGGACGCCCAAAAGTGTCCTATAATGTTACTTTATATGACACTTGAGATGATAGGACCATTAGTAAAAGCGTCCCATGTAAGGGGGTCCTATAAAGTTTGGGCGTCCTAATAAACCACGAAATAGGACACTTTATAAGGTATTAAGATGCATACATTATATGACACATATTAGCGTCCTAATAAGTGAATACTTGAAGCATTAGATCGTCTATATATTAGTACCACAAAAAGGGTCCTAATACATAAGAGTCCTAACATGTCATATGATAGGACGTTTGATTCATATGTAACATGACCATGGTTATCTAGGTCGTTGTCGACATCCTATAAATGGTTCTCATCAAACAGATTCAAAAATACAAATAAGATACCATAAGTTATATTGGAAGAAATATAATTATCATTGAAATAAGTCATATCCAAAACAAAAACAATATATATAAATAAGTTTTACAATTATACAATATAAGATCTTTTAACATCTGCAATTAAAAGTAATGAAGAAAAACTAGAAGAATATAGCCTAAGATCATCATACGTCCTTCTCATCCTAATTTATCTTTTGCTTCTTTAATTAAGTGCACCTAAATCCCGTGCAGCCTGAAGAATAGATGATACATTTATCAATGTCATGAATGCATAGTATCTTGTATATAATTTGAAGTTAAACATCAAAACTGACCATTTTCGCAACTCTGTTATTGCAATTATTATAGCAGCTGCATTTCTTTTATTTTCTTCAAACTTCTTGCAAGCGAATTTACCTAATGGTCCAATAGTTTGAAGATAAAACATGAGAAAATTACACATGTTGAAGGATGAGATGAAATCTGCTAGTTAATGCTACTCACCACTACTAAAAACTTGTAAGAACATGAAAGCTTTTTGCAATGCATTTATCTGCTTGTGACGTGTGAGCAATATGAGTTCTTCTATGCCTTTGAATAATTTATGCTGCATTGTTGAAGACATCAGCTCTCCTTAAATCTAACTCAGCCATCTGACCTGCCCTAATTAAGCATGCTTTCATGTTTACCAATCTGTATTTCAAAGAAATGTATGTAGTCAACAAGATGTCAATCAGTTAAGCTTGCAATCTAACAATCCATGGTGAGCAAAATAATAAAGAATAAAAGAATAGTTATACCATATAGCTACATGTACACAAAACTTGGTCAACCTAGCTCTCACAAGACCACTGGTATTTCTCCCTGCAATAACATCGTAATAACTTGCAAGCCTTGGGTCTTCACCATCTAGTTTCTGTTCATATTAGACAGCCTAAGCATGTTATCTAAAATCAAAGAAAATAACAAAGTTTTACACTACTGAAAGTAGTAAAACCTTGCTGACTTGTATCTTTATACAATCAAATTTGACAATGAACAACTCTTATTATTAGTATTATTATTATTAAATATAAAAACATAACAAACCTCAATTTTAAGTACATTCTAACTGTTCTATATCACAGCCTCAATCTTAACAGTGAATTATATTGCTTAAAATATTATTCTGCATTATGATCACAAGTTTTTTCTAAGTATATATGGAAGGAAATGAAGGAGATTATGAAGGATACAGAGGTCAAAAGTTGGTTTAGTAACAAAAATATTAACAATTATGTGACAAGTGTTGTTCAGAGACTCACTCGTGCTGCCTGGGTGTACATGATTTGGAATGAGAAGAACTCGAGAATATTCAGCAAGGTGCAGATACCTAAAGAAAATGTAAAGTACCAGATTGTAGATATTATTAGAAACAGATTAATTCGGTCAAGTTTAGAGATAGAGAAGCATATAAAGAGTTGAAGTTAAGATGGAACCTGTGTTAAAGTAGCATATGCTAGAGGGACAATCTTTTAACTAAAGAGAGCGGCAAATAGAACTGTGGAGCAGACAAGAGGAATGAGATTAATTGTTTAGTGATTAGAAATATAGATAGAAACACATGTATATTTTGAACTTGGGGAATGTCCAAGTGTTTGTTTAAAAAAAGATCACATAAATTTCTTACCAGCTCGAGTTATCAAGAATTTTAAACTTGCAGAGTTGCATTAGCTTCAAATAGAAAAATTAATTTAAAGTGTCAATTAGTTCTATTAAATAAGGGTAATCAATGGTTGTGTTTCTACACCAATTTTTTACAATTAACGATATTATATTTCATTGCACAACCAAATCACCAAGTTTTACACATCCATGTCAACATTTCTATAGAGCTAATGCTGATCCAAAATCTTCACAAAATGGGGTCTAGAAAAGCAATTCAGTGATTGTCACGTACTCATGTCAGTCTACAAATTGGATAAATACCAACATTGGCTTCAACAAAAAGGTTATTAAGATCTCATTTTAAAATCCTTGGTATTCTGCCAGGAGTCCAGGACTACAAGTTGCAAAAAGTGTCTTCGATAACACATAAACACAAATTTATAAACTGTAAATATGTTTGGACTTAGTGGGGGTGTTCTATAATTTCCTCTCATTCCTCTGTAGCTTCCTTTTTTCAAATAAGCAATGGACATTTTATTTCGCACTTAACCCTATCAGATGGACTCCTATGAGGTTAAAATTCATGTCAATAAACGTAAAGCTATTATCAGTCATGTTACAATTGAAAAATAAAAATAAGAATCTTTTTTACTAGCACAAAGCATAAGCTACTTAACAATCTTTAAAAATTACAGATGAACTTTCTATAAGGTGTTAACAAAATAAAGATGCTAGTATACTTGCTATCCTTAAATATCATAAACCAATCTCATTTATTCCGTTAATAGTAAAATAGCCTGGTAACAACATACTATCTCCAAATAGCGGTTTGCTCAAGCCCAAAACAATCTTAAAATATTGGAATTTGCTATATCCAAGCTCCTATGAAATGATAATTTAGATAATAAAAAAAACAAAACAAATGGGAACTTAAAAAAACAAAACAAATGCATTTTAAGTTTTCCGGCGAATTTTCCGGCCACTCAGCCGGAGAAGATAGGATGATGACAATATATAATGTAAATTTCAGTTTTCGTCCCTGAACTAGTCACCTTTTGCACTTTTAGTCCCTCACGTGTTTTGCACGTGTGGGACTTAACGGCTGAAACTTAACGCCGTATGGCTAAAGGACGTCGATTGCAAAATTATGCCAAGTTTAAGGTCAAAATTGTAAATTTTAAACTTTAGGGACGAAAAGTGAAAAACGTGCCAAGTTTAGGGACGAAAAGTGTAATTTACTCATTATTTTATTCTAATTTAGTATCTCTATTTGAAATTGAATAGCTTCATTTTTTGAACTCTCTGGATCTGAATGCATGTTATCGATTTCAAGAAATTCATGTGTATCACGTCTCACAATAGTATTTTTTATGATATATATTATTTCATTTTATTGCAACTTCCATTATCTGAATTGTCTTTGCCCTATAAAATGGTTCATTTACCATTAACAGATGTCCTCTATTGTGAAAATTGAATTAACCCAAGCAAACTTTGCTCTCCATATATTAGTAAGTCCAATATCAATGACTGATGACCAAAATTGAAACCTTCATTTCTTTCTTGCTTAATGTTTTTTGGAACAAGCAAGGATGGTTTTGCTGGTGGTAACACAACTGGATTTGGAGGATGTCAAGCCACTACTGTTGTCAAAGGAGAATATATCTGGTTAGCTACATGACTTGTATTGTTGTTCTAGAGGCTTTAAGGAATATTTATTTATTTAGTCAGAAAAGAGAAGGATTCAATTTATTCTTACTGGTTAATATTTTAGACTTCATAGACACATATTTTTGTTACATGAATAGGCAGCCGTATTGGAGTTTATATTACTTGATAGTCGTCCTGGTACTTCTATGAATATTTGTACTAAAAGAAGGGGTGGGTTGATGATTTGATGTATTGCAGAAACGACGTGATATTGGAATTTTTAGCTGCCATATTTGGAAGTTGGAACAGAAAAGAAGTTTGAACTATCTCATCTTGAAACATGTGATGTATGTACCGGGACGGGTGCAAAAGTAGGATTCAAGATGCGAATATGCTCTACCTGTGGTAACAGAGGCCAAGTCATGAGGACAGAGCAAACACCTGTTGGTATGTCTCACAGGTAATCAACAGATTTTTGTTCTCACTAGTCAACCAGCAGATAATTTTTTTTATCTATTTGTTTATTGTGTTTTCTTCTTTTGTGTCCAGGTTTCTGTATGCCCAAATCGAAAGTGCTCGTGTAAAGGACTCATGCATGTCAAGGAAGATATTAAAGTCAAAGTTTCTCCTGGAGTCAGCAAGGGAAGCATCCTCAAGGTTACCGGAGAAAGTGATGCTGGTCCAAAAGCGTATAGTCTTCAATGTTCTCAATCACGGATTAAAAGTATTAAAATCCTTATAATTATTGAACTATTTGATTAGTTTGCTCCTGGATCCTAATTGACAAAGTGTGCAGTTTGCTAAGATTGACAGAAGAATAATGTGATAATTGTATACTGAACATCTCCTGTGCTCTTTTTATAGTATTATATGTGAGTTGAAGTCTTGAAGAGATCCTAAAAGCCGATTTCTTTAACTTTGAGCTTTAGGGAATCTTTATGTCTATCTTGGCATATAGGAAATAGCTGAGATTCAAAAAGATGGCATCAATTTATTATCATCCATCTCTATTCTTATCTTGATGCCATATTGGGAACTGTTGCAAGAGTTTTCAAACTAATTGAGTTTCAATTAAGGGGGTTGGCATCCCACCTTCCATTCCTTTTTTCACCCCTCACTTTTAACCAATCACATTATGTCACCTCAACTCCACCACTCACTCACCACTCATTCAAATTTCATTGGCATCCGACCACTCACTTCACCACTCACTACTATTTAAAAAAAGTAAACTTAAAATAAATAGAAAAGGTACATCACAAGGAATCTAGCTTGCTCAAATGGATGGTCGGCCGCGTGGTCACACCACTCATTTTGAAGCCACGACGCGTGGCGAGGGGATGGCGGCGGTGTGGAGTGGTGGTGCCGCATCCACCATGCTTCCATATTGCGTCCGATGCCAACCCCCTAAGCTCATTTGCGAACATATCTTTCAATTTGATGTTACTTATCATTGATCGAGATCGGGCACCAACTCTCCTTTTGATGTCATAAATACCATAATTGACATAAAATGGCCAAATATTTTAGGAGGATTGAGATCCCCTAAAGTTAACATCAACTTTACTAGTAAAGTTGATGATCTTAACCATTAAATTAAAATCAAGGGTTAAGATTCAAAAAAGATTTTTGAATCTTAACCCTTGATTTTAATTCAAGGGTCAAGATGATTTCAACTTTACTAGTAAAGTTGAAACCAACTTTAGGGGATCCTCATCCATTTTAGGAGGCACTGAGTTAGTGATCTGCAAGCCATTTGACTCCTTTGCAAAATATGAAGGCTACCATTATAAATTCTCTAAAAGTATCAATTACAAACTTGTAAGAACTCTTTTTTAGGTGTAGAATATTTGTTTATAGCTTAACGTAGCAAGATGGGTGGATAATGTTACGGGTGATACCACAATCAATAAGCGTACTATAAAGGTTAAAGTCATAAGACCCAAATATCAAGTTTTGTTATTATACAATTCTGACAAATAAGGGTCCTATTACACTAAACTTATTGTGACTTAAAAACTTATTGTGATCATTATTATGACTTGAATACCAAATGTCCTATTAAGTTTTGTTATAATAGGACTTCGACAAATAAGGGTCCTATTACACTAACATTTTAGGACTGAAATTCCAAGTGTCCTATTTGGTTATGTTATAATAGGACTCTTGATGAACAAGAGTCCTATTACATTACCACATAATAAGACATCAAACACTAAACGTCCTATAATGTACTTTATTAGGATCTATATTGTTAAGTGTCCTATTAAGTTATATGATAATAGGACCCCAAACATTCATCCGTCATATTACATAGTTTTTTATGACACCTGTTTAATTGCTTATATCGAAATATAACCTCAAACACTCACTCGTCCTATTAAATAGTTTTTTAGGACACTATGTTTAAAGCGTCCCAGACAAAGGGTCCTAAAAAGCCCTTTTTGTTGTAGTGTGACTTTTTAGTCTTACCGCGTAACTTTTTGAATTTTTACTTCAGCCACAAACTTTCATCTTCTTTAACTTTTGCCCTTTAAGTCGCAGTCTTACCCTTACCTAAGGTACAGAGAGTTATATCTACAATAGACTAGGACATCCGGTCTTATAAGGCATGAGGATCGAACCTTTAACCTCTGTCTCCAGATGCAAGGGTATTAACATATCAAGACCCGCAACAAAGCGCGGAGTATAATAACTAGTTGGTCATTATGCGTGTTGGAGAATATAGAATAAGAGAAATAAAAGCAAGAAACGTATTCCGCGGAATACGTATTTTATAGGATAAAGTTTTGGATACAAATAATGTATGGTAGTATTAGTGTAATACAAATACATTTATGCCAAGTGTTCAAGAACAAACTTTTTGAAAAAAAAAAAAAAAGCAACAAAATGTAACAATAATAAGAATAATGTATATTATATATATATATATATATATATATATAGGGTGAGGATCCTGGAAGAATGTGTCTTAAGGAGAGAAGGGAGAGAAGGTCCTATGGGCCAATCAAAATGCGACATGTGTCAAAAAAAAAAGCGCGGTGGCATAATTGTAAATAAATTAAACTTTTGTGAAACGCGGCTAGCTTGGTCAGCTTGGGTTCTGGGTCAGCTTGGTTGGGTTGGGTCAGCTGGGTTGGGTCAGCTTGGGTTGGGTCAGCTTGGTCAACTAGGTTGGGTCAGCTTGGGGTTGGGTTGGGTCAGCTTGGGGTTGGGTTAGGTCAGCTTGGGATGGGTTGGGTCAGCTTGGGTTTGAAGTCAAAATATTTACAGATTTGCCACCGTGTTTTTTTTTAAAAGCCACATGTCAACTTCTGGTTGGTTAGAAAAACTTTCTCTCCCTTCTCTCCTTAACCCACCTTCTCATTTGATATCTCTCATATATATATATATAAATTAAAAAACTATATATATACACACATATTAATATAGTGTATTACTTTAAATGTTACATAAACGTAAAATGTAATGATGATGAAAATTAGCATATGTTAGAAAATGTTATATATAACGAAACAGGAATGTACATCTTAAATGTGTGAAACGTTAAAAGCTATAAACTTTAGCGAATTAAATAAAAAGAAACAAAAGTTAAAAAGTGTTTTATCTCATGTAAATAATGTTATATTATAATTAGTATTTTACCCGGGCGTTGCCCCGGAAAATTTGTAACGCGTATAAGGTGGTTGATACATATAAACGATAAATGTATATTACAAAAGCATATCATAAATCTAAAAAAGTACAACACAAAAAAGAAAAAATAGTGTAAAAGTATATTTAAAGATATAAATTAACTCTAAAAATAATTACACTACCATCGATCTTTTACATCAATTAACTTTACATTAATAACCTACACCACTTGTCGTCAGCGACATCACCACACTACCACTATTAACACTATCGTCGCCGCATCGTGTAAACATAGATCTGGCATTATCTCAAAAGTTTGGTGGTAAAAGTTAAAAACACCTAAAGTTTACTATAAGGGGTAAAAAGAAAAAAGAAATAAAAAGTTGGCCAAGTTTGAAAAATCTAAAAGTTTGATGGTAAAAATTAAAACCCTAAAAGTTTATGTAAAGGGTATAAAGTAAAAATAAATTAATTTGGTGAGCAAAGTTGAAAAACCCAAAAACTTGATGGTAAAAATAAAACTATAGCTAAGAATGTCCTAAATTATTAATATAATAAATTATTATTATTATTATTATTATTATTATTATTATTATTATTATTAAAACTAATTATAAATTTTAAGGGCCAAAATGAATAGAAGCAAAAATAAGCAAATAGTTTGCCTTATGGATTTAAATTTGTACAAATCATATTGTTTTTAAGTATATATATCTACCAATAAACTAAAACAGAATTATTATAGCTTTCATTTAACGACACGTGGTGTTGTATTAAAGCGACAAGTGTCCTTTTATTATATTAAAAATTAAGAAAACTTCTTTGAATAATAAATAAAAAATCTTTATTACTATCTATGTATACTAATCTTCCTTATCTATTAGTTAAAAAAACTATATCCTTATCTTTTCACTAGAAAACCTTTTTAAACAATAAAATATCTACCAATAACTATAAAACAACCCCTTAAAATCTTTTTTGAAAAAGCCACAACCATTAGATGAAAAAGAATTTTAAATTCTAACATTTGGATTGTTTTGCTAACATCACTATCTTTTGTAGATTACTAGTTAAAATATTAATATACTAAATACTAAATATTAAATACTAATAGCTTGGAAAAGATAAATTGAGTCCAATGTTAAAAAAAATTCGAAAAGGGTCCAATTGTTGGCCGTCCGAGCGAGAAATTTGTGCGGCTCAGATTGTTGCTGCAAAATTTAACGCGCGTGTTTTTCATAGCTAAGAGGGTACTTATGTAATTACACTGTTAAACATAAAGTTCTATCCTGTAGATCTCATTTCTAAAAATCATCACACAAAAGTCGTATCCTCTTCTCAACCAATTTCTTCCTCTGCCATCGTTCTCTGCCACTAACGTCTCAGCCACTTACCGTTATTCTGAGCGATTTCAGTTTATAACAGAATTTGGAGCTCAAATTTGGCAGCTTCGTTGCCGGATTTGGTGACGCCAGCGGCGAGGAACCGTCGGTGACGGAACAGAGAGGCGGTGGTCGGAAACGGAGAGATTCTAATTCTGAAGATGAATATTATAATCTTGTGTCTGATTTGGTAATTTTTAATTTAATTTAATTTTTATTTAACTTGATTTATGGTCTAATTAGGGTTTACACTATGTAATGTATCAATTACATATAAAATATATGTTATTTTGTGTATATACATACAAATTATGTGTGTTTTTTGTGACAAAAATAATCATGTCCTTGATCTTTCTTTCAACCAATTTTCCGGCAAGCTTCCCTGGAAAATATCCCTTTTCCGGAAGCTCCAGGTGCTAAACTTGGGCCAAAATAGTTTTCCGGCGAAATACCGCCGGAAAAATGTTAGTCATCATTTGAGATTGTCATTTGTTAGTAATTGCAGCAATTTGTCAATTTAGATGGCCATACACTCATACCGGTGGTACATTTTCATTAAAAAGTATCATTAATGTATAAAAATGTATCATCAAGTGAATGTATGCCTAGGGTAGACTTGTATTCGTATATTTTTATAAAAAAGTATCATCATTGTATATAGTCAAGGGAATGCATATCTGGTGTAGGTTGCTTAGCCGTTATTAGTCTTTGTGCTTCACGAGCTGGTTATTGAATATATGATTTCAAGTCGAATGTATATCTTGAGTAGCTTGATCTAAGACCAGCACTTGCTTTGTCTACTGGTCCCCACTATTAAATGACTTTGTCCATGGCCCCGAGGAGATGAAGTAAGATTATAAAAGTCTTTGATGTAACCGTTTTTTTGATAGCGTCCATTAGAGGTTTTGTATGCTTAGCCTTTTGTGCTTTTACATACTGGTTAGTTTGAATATATGATTTCAAATCGAATGCATTTTCGGAAATCTTTGTATCTAGAAGGAAACCTTGAACATATTCACTAAATGAGTGTCACATAAATTGGAAATCTGCTGTCAGTTAACCTTATTGGACATGTAAGTTAACTAACACCAGACTACTTTCATGAGTTAATTAATTATAGTGTTCTTATCTAATGCGTTACTATTGTATTTGGATTTATATTCTTAGCTTTTATGTCAATAACAAAGATTTAATGTTTTTTAGATTACATTAAGGGTGGTGGTTGTGATACTGATGGGTGGCTCTGGTAGTGGTGCAGAATCGAAGATGAGCTAGGGGTGGCATTGGGTACGCTCAAACCACCATGAGCTAAGAAGGAATTACAAATCAACTTTACCAAAATGTTAATAGGATCTGCTCAATGGTTGAAACCTATGAAGAAAAATATGGATGTGGTGATTAACAAGATTGATATAGATTTTTCTGGCATCCCATTACCTCCTAAAGGTATGCTAAAATGTTAACTTCTCGTTTCCTTTGAAATTTGTATTCAGTTAGATAGGTTTGTATGCGACTATGTGCTCTACTTTATTTAACTGGCTGTGCTGCTCTTCTCGTATGGGAAGCTGTACGAAACTCTTATTGGTAAATAGGTTGGTGTCTCTAACCGGTTGCAACTCAAATCTTCACCTAGCTTTAGTTCCAGATGGTATGTCTTCTTTAGGTCTCTTCAAACATCATGATCTTCATATTTAGTTTCTTTGTCTTGTGTGAAATTGAATTATGGACACATTCAGTATATCCATTCCCCTTTTGTACAGATGTAATCATGGTTGAATATCGGCCATATCGGCCGATATATCGGTGATATATCGGATATCGGCCTTCAACTGATACGAAATATGGGTTATCGGCTGAACTTATCGTTTTGGTCAAATGTCGGTCAATATCGGTCAAAAAAAGTTGACTTTTTTTTTTTATAAAAAAAAACACGGGTTAAAACCAAAAATAGGGTTTCTGACTTTAAGATTAAAAGGTATGTAAAATTTGCTTCGTAACATAGCAATTAAGATTGAAAGGTATGTAAACTTATGTCAAATTGTATATATTGTTAGTATACATATATATATATATTTTTTAGAATATATATATTATATATATAAATTATATATATATATATATATATATATATATATATGATATTATGTCTTAAAATATATATATATATATATATATATATATATATATATATATATATATATATATATATATATATATATATATATATATATATATATATATATATATATATATATATATATATATATATATATATATATATATATATATATATATATATATATATATATATATATATATATATATATATATATATATATATATATATATATATATATATATATATATATATATATATATATATATATATATATATATATATATATATATATATATATATATATATATATATATATATATATATATATATATATATATATATATATATATATATATATATATATATATATATATATATATATATATATATATATATATATATATATATATATATATATATATATATATATATATATATATATATATATATATATATATATATATATATATATATATATATATATATATATATATATATATATATATATATATATATATATATATATATATATATATATATATATATATATATATATATATATATATATATATATATATATATATATATATATATATATATATATATATATATATATATATATATATATATATATATATATATATATATATATATATATATATATATATATATATATATATATATATATATATATATATATATATATATATATATATATATATATATATATATATATATATATATATATATATATATATATATATATATATATATATATATATATATATATATATATATATATATATATATATATATATATATATATATATATATATATATATATATATATATATATATATATATATATATATATATATATATATATATATATATATATATATATATATATATATATATATATATATATATATATATATATATATATATATATATATATATATATATATATATATATATATATATATATATATATATATATATATATATATATATATATATATATATATATATATATATATATATATATATATATATATATATATATATATATATATATATATATATATATATATATATATATATATATATATATATATATATATATATATATATATATATATATATATATATATATATATATATATATATATATATATATATATATATATATATATATATATATATATATATATATATATATATATATATATATATATATATATATATATATATATATATATATATATATATATATATATATATATATATATATATATATATATATATATATATATATATATATATATATATATATATATATATATATATATATATATATATATATATATATATATATATATATATATATATATATATATATATATATATATATATATATATATATATATATATATATATATATATATATATATATATATATATATATATATATATATATATATATATATATATATATATATATATATATATATATATATATATATATATATATATATATATATATATATATATATATATATATATATATATATATATATATATATATATATATATATATATATATATATATATATATATATATATATATATATATATATATATATATATATATATATATATATATATATATATATATATATATATATATATATATATATATATATATATATATATATATATATATATATATATATATATATATATATATATATATATATATATATATATATATATATATATATATATATATATATATATATATATATATATATATATATATATATATATATATATATATATATATATATATATATATATATATATATATATATATATATATATATATATATATATATATATATATATATATATATATATATATATATATATATATATATATATATATATATATATATATATATATATATATATATATATATATATATATATATATATATATATATATATATATATATATATATATATATATATATATATATATATATATATATATATATATATATATATATATATATATATATATATATATATATATATATATATATATATATATATATATATATATATATATATATATATATATATATATATATATATATATATATATATATATATATATATATATATATATATATATATATATATATATATATATATATATATATATATATATATATATATATATATATATATATATATATATATATATATATATATATATATATATATATATATATATATATATATATATATATATATATATATATATATATATATATATATATATATATATATATATATATATATATATATATATATATATATATATATATATATATATATATATATATATATATATATATATATATATATATATATATATATATATATATATATATATATATATATATATATATATATATATATATATATATATATATATATATATATATATATATATATATATATATATATATATATATATATATATATATATATATATATATATATATATATATATATATATATATATATATATATATATATATATATATATATATATATATATATATATATATATATATATATATATATATATATATATATATATATATATATATATATATATATATATATATATATATATATATATATATATATATATATATATATATATATATATATATATATATATATATATATATATATATATATATATATATATATATATATATATATATATATATATATATATATATATATATATATATATATATATATATATATATATATATATATATATATATATATATATATATATATATATATATATATATATATATATATATATATATATATATATATATATATATATATATATATATATATATATATATATATATATATATATATATATATATATATATATATATATATATATATATATATATATATATATATATATATATATATATATATAGATGCAGATGGATCCAAAGGATAAAGGAAAAAGGAAACTTATACAGCCTAGACAGATAAAGAAAACTTCATCATCTATGGAAACCTGTACAGAAATCAACAGAGCAGATAAATTAATGCAATCAAGTATGAAGGCATTAAATTCTTTACAGACAGAAATGATAAACAGTCAACAGAGTACACCAGGATTAGAAGATATAAAAATCTTCCAATCACAAATTCCTACAGTTTATCCCAATCCTCATTTGAGGATTAGACCACAGTTTCAACAGTATAAAAATACACAAGGAAGGCAGTTTGAAACAGCAACTCCTTCATATGTGTCACAGTCTAAACAGCCTACAGATTCCATATTTTTTGGAAACTATGCACTTCAAAAGTGTACAGATATAAACAGAAAGTTCAGACCTCTTGTAGGTGTAGAACTTACAGAAAAACAACAGTGTTTAGTAGATAATCTTTGGCATGTCCAAACCATGCCAAATGCAGCATCCTTTAAAGTACAGATTTTAAATGCTTTAAGCATTTACTTTAGTGAACAGACCATAAAACAGTCTGAACAGCAACAGAAAAAATTTACTCATTATGTTATATTTCGAGGATCAAAACTTGGAATCTTTAACAAATGGGAAACAGTTGTACAGCATATACAGGTTCCAAAACCTTTGTATAAAGGTTTTTACAGTTTTACAGATGCTTTAACAGCAGCCAGAAACCAGTTTGGCTTAAAAAATTATTTTATAGAACCTGAAGAGGTTAAATCTTTTTCAGAAATGGCAAAAATTCATCCTGAGCAAATTATCAAAGCTCAAGAAGAAACTATTGCAAATTTACAAAAACAACTTTTAGAACAAAAAACAGATTCAGAATTTTCACAGTGCAAAATAGAAAACAAAGTTTTAAAAGAAAAAGAAAAAATTCTTTTAGAAAAGTTAGAAGTTCTTCAAAAGAAGCTTGAAGAAAAAGAAAAAAAAGAACAAATACATTTAGAAAAGTTAGAAGTTCTTCAAAAGAAGCTTGAAGAAAAAGAAAAAGAAAAAATTCTTTTAGAAAAGTTAGAAGTTCTTCAAAAGAAGCTTGAAGAAAAAGAAAAAGAAAAAATTCTTTTAGAAAAGTTAGAAGTTCTTCAAAAGAAGCTTGAAGAAAAAGAAAAAATTCTTTTAGAAAATTAGAAGTTCTTCAAAAAAGCTTGAAGAAAAAGAAAAAGAAAAAGAAAAAGAAAAAATTCTTTTAGAAAAGTTAGAAGTTCTTAAAAGAAGCTTGAAGAAAAAGAAAAAATTCTTTTAGAAAATTAGAAGTTCTTCAAAAGAAGCTTGAAGAAAAAGAAAAAGAAAAAATTCTTTTAGAAAAGTTAGAAGTTCTTCAAAAGAAGCTTGAAGAAAAAGAAAAAGAAAAAGAAAAAGAAAAAATTCTTTTAGAAAAGTTAGAAGTTCTTAAAAGAAGCTTGAAGAAAAAGAAAAAATTCTTTTAGAAAATTAGAAGTTCTTCAAAAAAGCTTGAAGAAAAAGAAAAAGAAAAAGAAAAAATTCTTTTAGAAAAGTTAGAAGTTCTTAAAAGAAGCTTGAAGAAAAAGAAAAAATTCTTTTAGAAAAGTTAGAAGTTCTTCAAAAGAAGCTTGAAGAAAAAGAAAAAAACATGCCAAAGATTATCTACTAAACACTGTTGTTTTTCTGTAAGTTCTACACCTACAAGAGGTCTGAACTTTCTGTTTATATCTGTACACTTTTGAAGTGCATAGTTTCCAAAAAATATGGAATCTGTAGACTGTTTAGACTGTGACACATATGAAGGAGTTGCTGTTTCAAACTGCCTTCCTTGTGTATTTTTATACTGTTGAAACTGTGGTCTAATCCTCAAATGAGGATTGGGATAAACTGTAGGAATTTGTGATTGGAAGATTTTTAATTTTTCTGGAAATTCTAATATTTTTGTAGAAATATGTGGTTGTAATTCTATTTTACCATTACCTATTTCTAATCCTAAAAACGATATTTTTCTTTTAAATAATTCCATTTTTCTTTTTGAAACTACTATACCATTCTTTTTAATCTCTTCGAAGATCTGTTGTAAATGTCTTTCATGTTCCTGCACTGTTTCGCTGGCAACTAAAATATCATCAATATAAACTAAACAAAAATCATATTTAAGAAATATACTATCCATAAATCTTTGAAAGATTGATGGTGCATTCTTTAGACCAAAACTAAGAACATTCCATTCAAATTGGCCTTCAGAACATGTAAAAGCTGTCCATGGTTTAAAACTTTCTTCTAACTGTAATTTGTAGATTTACCCATCTTGTTCTATTAACTTTTTTACTTTGATCATTTTTAATAAATTTTACTATTGCTTCACAATCTGTTCTAACTGTAAATTCTTTATGTAAAAATATTTTAAATTTTTCTATTGCATTAATTAATGCTTGTATTTCAAAATCTAAACTTGTCCAATTTGTTCCTGCTTTATTAAAATTTCCACTTGTATATGAACAAATTTTTTCTGTATTTTTAGAGCTATATTTATCGGGTTTACTAAGAAGAACTGCTCCCCATCCTTCTTTACATCCGTCTACTTCTATAATTATATAATCTGTTACTAATGGTAATTCTAAAGGTTTTATCTTTTTTACTTCTTCTTTAATTGTTTTAACTAATTTTATATCTTCTGTGTTAAAATGTCTTTGACCATTTTTTGTTGTTTTACTATATAATGGTCCTACTAATTTTGAAAGATTTGGGATAAATTTTCTAGCATAATTAACTAATCCCAAAAATGCTTGAATTTGTTTAAGATTTTCAAATTTTTCTGGAAATTCTAATATTTTTGTAGAAATATGTGGTTGTAATTCTATTTTACCATTACCTATTTCTAATCCTAAAAACGATATTTTTCTTTTAAATAATTCCATTTTTCTTTTTGAAACTACTATACCATTCTTTTTAATCTCTTCGAAGATCTGTTGTAAATGTCTTTCATGTTCCTGCACTGTTTCGCTGGCAACTAAAATATCATCAATATAAACTAAACAAAAATCATATTTAAGAAATATACTATCCATAAATCTTTGAAAGATTGATGGTGCATTCTTTAGACCAAAACTAAGAACATTCCATTCAAATTGGCCTTCAGAACATGTAAAAGCTGTCCATGGTTTAAAACTTTCTTCTAACTGTAATTGATTATATCCTGATTTTAAATCAAATTTTGAAAATACTTTCTTTTTCTGTATTAAATTAATTAAACTATCTTTATTTGGAATATTATATCCATCATCTTCTGTATTATCATTTAATCTTTTGTAATTATATACTATTCTAGCTTTTCCTCTTTTAATTTCACTATGGTTTCTTACTACAAAAGCTGCTGATCTATGAGGACTTTCAGATTTTCTAATCAATTTTTGTTCTAACATTTCTGGTATTTGTTTTCTAAATTCTTCTTTATCTAAAGGGCTATATTCTATATTTGCTGTTCTAATTATAATGTCTGAATTCTTTAGTTTAAATTTACAAGTATATTTCACTGTTGACTTTTTAATATCTTCTCCTATTAATCCTCTTTTTTCTAAATGTAATATCATAGGATAATTTATACTTTTACTAACATCTTTACCTTTCTCTAATTCATGTGACATGAATTCTGTTAATAGTTTTATGGCTTCATTTTCTACTTTTGGTGAATAATTTTGATTTTGTGTTTTTAAAAATTCTAAATTTCCTTGTCCACCACGCTTCTGTGCAAACTCTGATGTCTGTGTATATCTAAGTGTAGGGTAACTATATGTATTTTTACTAAGTGTAATCATATTTTTTGAAATTGTAATTGATCCTTGTAAATTAAAGATAAAATTTAATCCTATAACAAAATCTCGTGATTTTATATTTTCAGGATTTATTACTATTTGTGGCATATCATATTTAATACTATAATTCCCTGAGAAATCTAAGAATTGTATTTTAGTTTGTTCTAAACAATGTGTAATTTGTATTACTCTATCTTCTATTGTTCTATTATTTAGTTTGTAAGGTAATTTTTTATGATAAATATGTGGTATTAAGCTATATGATATTAAACTTTTTGTAGCTCCTGTATCTAATATTCCTTTTAAGTCAAAAAATATATTATTATCTATCCATAATCTACACTGTAAATTTATCATGTTTGTATTTCCAGTATTTGTTTGTAAATATATATTTTCTTCTGGAACTAATTCACTCATTTGTGATGTTTCTTGTTCTACATATTTCTTTTTATTTACTAAATCATCTAATTGGTTTAATTTATTTTCTATTTCTTTTAGTTTATAATCGTGTAACTCTATTTTTACTTCTAAGTATTTTATTTTATCATTTTGTGTACTTGTTCCTATATTTACTTGTACTTCCTGTTCTTCTATCATATCTTCATTAAATATTTCTCTGAGACATATACAACATATTTCTTTAAAACATTCTGCACATTGTGATCTTTTTTCTATACTTGGCCATTTTCCACATATAAAACATTTACATTTTCTTGTCTGTGGTTTTCTAACATATTTATTTTTATAATAAGGTTTATATTCTTTTTTATATGTAGTACTTTTTCTAAGTTTTTTCTTATAATCTTTATGTCCATAAGCTTGTGGTGTATAAATCGCTGTTTTACAAAATGCAAAAGCATTCTTTTTTATTTGTTCTTGTAATACTAATTCTTTACATTTTTCTTCTAATATTTGAAATGTATGTGTTACTCTAGGTCCTAATCCTAAATCTTGTGTAGTACCATATAATTGATTCCATGATTCATGTATTGCTTTTCCTAAATCTCCTGGTAATTTTATAAAATATTTATCACATAAATCATTATTAACTGCTTGACCTGTTTGTGCTAATAATCTAATAAAATCTTGGGTATATTCATTAATATATTTCATATTTGCTATACTTAATTGTTCTAAATTTCTGATAGCTGAATTTTGTAGTAATGTATTGTTCTTTGCTGGATCTACTCCTAATATTAATGTTCTAATTTGTGATGTAAAGTTAAATGGATTATCTCCCATAGCTTTTAAGTTATTAACTTCTTCTGGATTTTTAGTCTTTTTACTTTGCCATATACCTAATGCTGTTGGTCCTAATGTTGTTTCTAAATATGCAAACATATCCATTCCATCTCTTTTATTAGTTTCCCACATTCTAACTACTGTTTGTTCCCATGCTAATTCTTCAGGGTCTATTTTTATTGGATTTATCATTTGTATTGATTTTGAAGCTATAGCGTTTACTATTCCTTCTATATTTACTTTATATTTCATTCCTGATTTATTACTTGCTCTACCTAATACTCCTATGCTTATTACAAGATTATTTCCATCATAATTTTCGTATCCTTTAGTTTGCAATGCTATTTTTATATTTTTTAAATCTTTTATATCTTTTAATATATCTGGTGCACAATAAAATAAAGCTGTATTTTGGCTAAGGTCTACTTCCATTCCTGAAATTATTGCCTTTTTTAATTCTATTTTCCATTACCTATTTCTAATCCTAAAAACGATATTTTTCTTTTAAATAATTCCATTTTTCTTTTTGAAACTACTATACCATTCTTTTTAATCTCTTCGAAGATCTGTTGTAAATGTCTTTCATGTTCCTGCACTGTTTCGCTGGCAACTAAAATATCATCAATATAAACTAAACAAAAATCATATTTAAGAAATATACTATCCATAAATCTTTGAAAGATTGATGGTGCATTCTTTAGACCAAAACTAAGAACATTCCATTCAAATTGGCCTTCAGAGCATGTAAAAGCTGTCCATGGTTTAAAATTTTCTTCTAACTGTAATTGGTTATATCCTGATTTTAAATCAAATTTTGAAAATACTTTCTTTTTCTTTTAAATAATTCCATTTTTCTTTTTGAAACTACTATACCATTCTTTTTAATCTCTTCGAAGATCTGTTGTAAATGTCTTTCATGTTCCTGCACTGTTTCGCTGGCAACTAAAATATCATCAATATAAACTAAACAAAAATCATATTTAAGAAATATACTATCCATAAATCTTTGAAAGATTGATGGTGCATTCTTTAGACCAAAACTAAGAACATTCCATTCAAATTGGCCTTCAGAGCATGTAAAAGCTGTCCATGGTTTAAAATTTTCTAGCATAATTAACTAATCCCAAAAATGCTTGAATTTGTTTAAGATTTTCAAATTTTTCTGGAAATTCTAATATTTTTGTAGAAATATGTGGTTGTAATTCTATTTTACCATTACCTATTTCTAATCCTAAAAACGATATTTTTCTTTTAAATAATTCCATTTTTCTTTTTGAAACTACTATACCATTCTTTTTAATCTCTTCGAAGATCTGTTGTAAATGTCTTTCATGTTCCTGCACTGTTTCGCTGGCAACTAAAATATCATCAATATAAACTAAACAAAAATCATATTTAAGAAATATACTATCCATAAATCTTTGAAAGATTGATGGTGCATTCTTTAGACCAAAACTAAGAACATTCCATTCAAATTGGCCTTCAGAGCATGTAAAAGCTGTCCATGGTTTAAAATTTTCTTCTAACTGTAAATTCTTTATGTAAAAATATTTTAAATTTTTCTATTGCATTAATTAATGCTTGTATTTCAAAATCTAAACTTGTCCAATTTGTTCCTGCTTTATTAAAATTTCCACTTGTATATGAACAAATTTTTTCTGTATTTTTAGAGCTATATTTATCGGGTTTACTAAGAAGAACTGCTCCCCATCCTTCTTTACATCCGTCTACTTCTATAATTATATAATCTGTTACTAATGGTAATTCTAAAGGTTTTATCTTTTTTACTTTGATCATTTTTAATAAATTTTACTATTGCTTCACAATCTGTTCTAACTGTAAATTCTTTATGTAAAAATATTTTAAATTTTTCTATTGCATTAATTAATGCTTGTATTTCAAAATCTAAACTTGTCCAATTTGTTCCTGCTTTATTAAAATTTCCACTTGTATATGAACAAATTTTTTCTGTATTTTTAGAGCTATATTTATCGGGTTTACTAAGAAGAACTGCTCCCCATCCTTCTTTACATCCGTCTACTTCTATAATTATATAATCTGTTACTAATGGTAATTCTAAAGGTTTTATCTTTTTTACTGCTTCTTTAATTATTTTATTAATATATAAATTTATATATATATATATATATATATATATATATATATATATATATATATATATATATATATATATATATATATATATATATATATATATATATATATATATATATATATATATATATATATATATATATATATATATATATATATATATATATATATATATATATATATATATATATATATATATATATATATATATATATATATATATATATATATATATATATATATATATATATATATATATATATATATATATATATATATATATATATATATATATATATATATATATATATATATATATATATATATATATATATATATATATATATATATATATATATATATATATATATATATATATATATATATATATATATATATATATATATATATATATATATATATATATATATATATATATATATATATATATATATATATATATATATATATATATATATATATATATATATATATATATATATATATATATATATATATATATATATATATATATATATATATATATATATATATATATATATATATATATATATATATATATATATATATATATATATATATATATATATATATATATATATATATATATATATATATATATATATATATATATATATATATATATATATATATATATATATATATATATATATATATATATATATATATATATATATATATATATATATATATATATATATATATATATATATATATATATATATATATATATATATATATATATATATATATATATATATATATATATATATATATATATATATATATATATATATATCTAAACACTGTTGTTTTTCTGTAAGTTCTACACCTACAAGAGGTCTAAACTTTCTGTTTATATCTGTACACTTTTGAAGTGCATAGTTTCCAAAAAATATGGAATCTGTAGGCTGTTTAGACTGTGACACATATGAAGGAGTTGTTGTTTCAAACTGCCTTCCTTGTGTATTTTTATACTGTTGAAACTGTGGTCTAGTTCTTAAATAAGAACTGGGATAAACTGTAGGAATTTGTGATTGGAAGATTTTTATATCTTCTAATCCTGGTGTACTCTGTTGACTGTTTATCATTTCTGTCTGTAAAGAATTTAATGCCTTCATACTTGATTGCATTAATTAATGCTTGTATTTCAAAATCTAAACTTGTCCAATTTGTTCCTGCTTTATTAAAATTTCCACTTGTGTATGAACAAATTTTTTCTTTTTGGCTTTTTCTTTTAAATAATTCCATTTTTCTTTTTGAAACTACTATACCATTCTTTTTAATCTCTTCGAAGATCTGTTGTAAATGTCTTTCATGTTCCTGCACTGTTTCGCTGGCAACTAAAATATCATCAATATAAACTAAACAAAAATCATATTTAAGAAATATACTATCCATAAATCTTTGAAAGATTGATGGTGCATTCTTTAGACCAAAACTAAGAACATTCCATTCAAATTGGCCTTCAGAGCATGTAAAAGCTGTCCATGGTTTAAAATTTTCTTCTAACTGTAAATTCTTTATGTAAAAATATTTTAAATTTTTCTATTGCATTAATTAATGCTTGTATTTCAAAATCTAAACTTGTCCAATTTGTTCCTGCTTTATTAAAATTTCCACTTGTGTATGAACAAATTTTTTCTGTATTTTTAGAGCTATATTTATCGGGTTTACTAAGAAGAACTGCTCCCCATCCTTCTTTACATCCGTCTACTTCTATAATTATATAATCTGTTACTAATGGTAATTCTAAAGGTTTTATCTTTTTTACTTTGATCATTTTTAATAAATTTTACTATTGCTTCACAATCTGTTCTAACTGTAAATTCTTTATGTAAAAATATTTTAAATTTTTCTATTGCATTAATTAATGCTTGTATTTCAAAATCTAAACTTGTCCAATTTGTTCCTGCTTTATTAAAATTTCCACTTGTGTATGAACAAATTTTTTCTTTTTGAAACTACTATACCATTCTTTTTAATCTCTTCGAAGATCTGTTGTAAATGTCTCTCATGTTCCTGCACTGTTTCGCTGGCAACTAAAATATCATCAATATAAACTAAACAAAAATCATATTTAAGAAATATACTATCCATAAATCTTTGAAAGATTGATGGTGCATTCTTTAGACCAAAACTAAGAACATTCCATTCAAATTGGCCTTCAGAGCATGTAAAAGCTGTCCATGGTTTAAAATTTTCTTCTAACTGTAATTGGTTATATCCTGATTTTAAATCAAATTTTGAAAATACTTTCTTTTTCTGTATTAAATTAATTAAACTATCTTTATTTGGAATATTATATCCATCATCTTCTGTATTATCATTTAATCTTTTGTAATTATATACTATTCTAGCTTTTCCTCTTTTAATTTCACTATGGTTTCTTACTACAAAAGCTGCTGATCTATGAGGACTTTCAGATTTTCTAATCAATTTTTGTTCTAACATTTCTGGTATTTGTTTTCTAAATTCTTCTTTATCTAAAGGGCTATATTCTATATTTGCTGTTCTAATTATAATGTCTGAATTCTTTAGTTTAAATTTACAAGTATATTTCACTGTTGACTTTTTAATATCTTCTCCTATTAATCCTCTTTTTTCTAAATGTAATATCATAGGATAATTTATACTTTTACTAACATCTTTACCTTTCTCTAATTCATGTGACATGAATTCTGTTAATAGTTTTATGGCTTCATTTTCTACTTTTGGTGAATAATTTTGATTTTGTGTTTTTAAAAATTCTAAATTTCCTTGTCCACCACGCTTCTGTGCAAACTCTGATGTCTGTGTATATCTAAGTGTAGGATAACTGTATGTATTTTTACTAAGTGTAATCATATTTTTTGAAATTGTAATTGATCCTTGTAAATTAAAGATAAAATTTAATCCTATAACAAAATCTCGTGATTTTATATTTTCAGGATTTATTACTATTTGTGGCATATCATATTTAATACTATAATTCCCTGAGAAATCTAAGAATTGTATTTTAGTTTGTTCTAAACAATGTGTAATTTGTATTACTCTATCTTCTATTGTTCTATTATTTAGTTTGTAAGGTAATTTTTTATGATAAATATTTGGTATTAAACTATATGATATTAAACTTTTTGTAGCTCCTGTATCTAATATTCCTTTTAAGTCAAAAAATATATTATTATCTATCCATAATCTACACTGTAAATTTATCATGTTTGTATTTCCAGTATTTGTTTGTAAATATATACTTTCTTCTGGAACTAATTCACTCATTTGTGATGTTTCTTGTTCTACATATTTCTTTTTATTTACTAAATCATCTAATTGGTTTAATTTATTTTCTATTTCTTTTAGTTTATAATCGTGTAACTCTATTTTTACTTCTAAGTATTTTATTTTATCATTTTGTGTACTTGTTCCTATATTTACTTGTACTTCCTGTTCTTCTATCATATCTTCATTAAATATTTCTCTGAGACATATACAACATATTTCTTTAAAACATTCTGCACATTGTGATCTTTTTTCTATACTTGGCCATTTTCCACATATAAAACATTTACATTTTCTTGTCTGTGGTTTTCTAACATATTTATTTTTATAATAAGGTTTATATTCTTTTTTATATGTAGTACTTTTTCTAAGTTTTTTCTTATTATAATCTTTATTAGGCTTTTTTTTTTTTTTCTTCCTATTTTTTTTTTTTTTTTTTTTTTTTTTTTTTTTTTTTTTTTTTTTTTTTTTTTTTTTTTTTTTTTTTTTTTTTTTTTTTTTTTTTTTTTTTTTTTTTTTTTTTTTTTTTTTTTTTTTTTTTTTTTTTTTTTTTTTTTTTTTTTTTTTTTTTTTTTTTTTTTTTTTTTTTTTTTTTTTTTTTTTTTTTTTTTTTTTTTTTTTTTTTTTTTTTTTTTTTTTTTTTTTTTTTTTTTTTTTTTTTTTTTTTTTTTTTTTTTTTTTTTTTTTTTTTTTTTTTTTTTTTTTTTTTTTTCTTGCTCAACTTTTGAGCTAGGAGATTGAGAAGTACTCAATATAGTTCCTCTTTGAATAGGCACCAAACCCTTTTTGGAGTTTTCCATCTTGAACCTTTTCAAGATCTTGTCTATGTATGCACTTTGATTCAAACCTATTAAGCGCCTTGATCTATCCCTATAGATCCTTATTCCCAAAATATAGGCGGCTTCACCAAGATCCTTAATGGAAAAGCAACTTCCAAGCCAGGCTTTTACACCTTCCAAGGTTGGAATGTCATTTCCAAATAGTAGAATGTCATCGACATATAATACTAGAAAAGTAATGATGCTCCCACTAGCCTTCTTATACACACAAGCTTCATCAGCGTTTTTGATGAAGCCAAATTTCTTGACTTCTTCATCAAAACGACGATTCCAGCTTCTTGATGCTTGTTTCAATCATAGATTGATTTCTTTAACTTGCATACTTTATTAGGATGCTTAGGATCGACAAAACCTTCAGGCTGATCCATATAGACATCTTCCTCAAGATATCCATTTAGAAAAGCGGTTTTGACATCCATTTGCCATATCTCATAGTCATAATGTGCGGCTATGGCAAATAATATCCTAATAGACTTTAGCATTGCCACAGGCGAAAAAGTTTCATCATAATCGACCCCTCGAGTTTGAGTGAAACCTTTTGCTACAAGTCTAGCTTTATAAGTACTCAAGTTTCCATGCATATCGTGTTTCAATTTGAACACCCACTTACTTCCAACTACTTTGGAATTAGGAGGTTCAACAACCAATTCCCAAACTTGGTTGTCATACATGGATTGCATCTCAGCGTTCATGGCCTCTAGCCATTTGTCCGAATCTGATTTGGACATAGCATCATGGTAGGTGGTAGGTTCATCAGAAACTACCATGTAGCATTCATCCACGAGAAATCCATATCTCTCAGGTGGATAAGTAGCTCTACCAGATCTACGAACGTTTTGTGTGTCTTGATCAACCCTTTGATCATCTTCAACATCCTTTTGTTGAATGCTAGTGTCACCCAAGTGTGTATCTGTCAGTGGTTCTTGATCTTCTTCAAGTTCCACTGTTCTGGAACTAGTTCCTTCCATAAGGAATTTAGTTTCCAAGAACTCAGCCTTTCGAGCAACAAATACATTTTGCTCATTAGGATTGTAGAAATAATATCCCAAATCATCTTTGGGATATCCTACAAAGATACACTTAGTGGATCGGGGCTCTAATTTGTTTGAGGCATCATGTCTTACATAAGCCTCACAACCCCATACCTTTAAATATGATAAAGATGGAACTCTTCCATGCCATATTTCAAAAGGTGTTTTCTCCACTTTCTTGGTGGGAGCCATATTTAAAATTCGGGCAACAGAGATTATGGCATATCCCCAAAATGATAGAGGTAGTGAGCTTCTGCTCATCATGGAACGAACCATATCTAATAGAGTTCGATTCCTCCTTTCAGACACACCATTATGTTGTGGTGTTCCAGGTGGAGTTAGTTGTGAGACAATCCCACAACTTCTAAGATGATCTTGAAAAGCATCACTTAGGTATTCACCTCCTCTATCAGAACGAAGAATTTTTATTGTCTTACTGAGTTGGTTTTCTACTTCATTCTTGAAAATTTTGAACATTTCAAAAGCTTCACTCTTATGTTTTAATAAGTATACATAACCGTAACGACTATAGTCATCGGTGAATGTAATGAAGTATCTTTCACCATTCCTAGTCATTGGCTTAAAAGGACCACATACATCCGAATGTATGATACCTAATAAATCTTTTGCCCTTTCATTAGTGCCTTTGAAAGGTGCTTTAGTCATCTTGCCTTGTAAACAAGATTCACATACATTAAATGAATCATTTGATTTTGTTTTCAAAAGACCATTCTTTTGAAGTGTCAGTATGCGATTCTTATTTATATGGCCAAGACGACAATGCCAAATATAGGTTTCACTTAAATCTAATTTAAGTTTCTTGGTGGTAGCTTGGTACATTGAGTTATCATATGTTTGGTTTTCATGAACTAATTCATAAATACCATTTAAAGGCATAGCTTTAAAATAAAATACATCATTCAAAGAAACATGGATATCATTGTTAACAAAATTAAAATCATATCCAACATGTCTTAAACGGGAAACAGAAATAATACTCCTAGTCAAACTAGGTGCATACAAAACATTGTTCAATACAAATTCCAAACCATTTGGAAGTTTCAAAAGATAGTCTCCTTGGGCTTCAACATGCACCAATGCACCATTGCCCATAAATAGACTAATGTCTCCCTTCTTGATGTGCTTCTTTCTTATGAACCCCTGTACATATTACAAATATGAGTTCCACATCCGGTATCCAATACCCATATGTAAGAAAAAACAGTATTAAGCTCAATATATATCATAAATATTGTACCTGAGGTTTGCCCTGCATCCCTCTTAGCTTTTAACTCTTTGAGATAGGTTGGACAATTACGTTTCCAATGTCCTACCTCCCCACACTCAAAGCATGGGTCATTGACAGCAACCTTTTGCTTCTTCGCTTTTTGGGTATCCATTTTTCCCTTTCCTTTGCCTTTGTAATTCCCTTTGTTGTTACCCTTCCCTTAGCAACATTTGCCTTGGGTCCGGAGTAAGCCCTTTTCTTTCCGCCTTCATTGATCATGAGAACGGGTTGAACTTTTCCTCCCATACTAGCCTCGGCCGTTTTGAGCATCCCATGAAGCTCGGAAACGGTCTTGTCCCATCCATTCATGTTATAATTTAACACGAAAGTTTCAAATCTCTTAGATAATGAGTTAAGGATCATATCCGTAGCTAACTCATTTGAGACGGGACAATTAAGCCTTTCGAGGCGATCAATGTAGCTTTTCATTTTAAGAACATATGTTGAGACGGGTTGTGAATCATCCATGCGACATGCATGAAGCGCTCGAACCGTTTCGAAACGTTCAGCCCTTGCCTTTTGTTGGAACATTTCCTTGAGTTGGGTAATCATGTCGTATGCCCCATGATGCTCGAACTCCTTTTGGAGTTCGGGAGTCATACTCGCTAGCATTATGCAACTAACTTGCACGGAGTCCTCGACATATTTAACCCAATCATTATAGGCTTCAACATCAGTTTCTTCGGGCTCATCAGGAATAGGATCGTCTAAAATATAGGATTTCTTTTCGTGCCTGAGAACAATTCTCAAGTTACGAAACCAATCCACAAAGTTATTTTGATTAAGACGATCCTTTTCAAGGATGGATCTTAGTGAAAAGTTATGGACGTTTGGGTTGGGGTTAATTGCATTGTTAGCGGCCATCTACAAGATTAACAAAGTTCTTTATTAGTATTTTCGATATCAAATATAAATTTTAATTGTTAATACCCTTTTATGTCCCATGGACAATTAATAATTAAAACCTAGAATCCAACGTTACATTTAAATGATGGTTAGGTGACCTTTATCCCATGATCTAAATTAACAAGGTAATCAACGTTTGACAATTGCAACACTTTGCAATTTCTAGTGGTATGGGACCGGTTTAATATCTTATATTAAGTTGGCATGTTTAATCCCATCAACGCCTTTGGTTACCATGCTTCGGTGACCCTAATCACATGGCTTCCAAATCAAGTTGTCCTACTTATACACACATGTAAATTTATCTTATACTAGTGGTTAGGTGACCTTTATCCCATAAGTACAATAAATTTACCTTAACTTATAAGTTCCCTCAAAGTAGTTAGGTGACCTTTATCCTACAAAGAGTTCCCAAATAATTAAGTGTTGTATAAAAGGATGGCGTTTAACTTGTTTTTAAAGGGTCGTTTGAGTTTTTTTATATTCTAGTTAAAAACTATGTACCATAATGAACTTTGAAATCCAAATTTCAAGGTTCTTTTATAAAATCCACTTTTATAATTGTGACCATTAACTTTTAATAAAACCCATTTTAATTTACCAAGTTAATGTCAATATTAAAACCAATTTTAATCTTTATGTATGTCTTTTGTTGGTTTTTAAGCATCCACATGACAAAATTATAAACAACCAAACAAACAAGACAAACATAATAATAAGTGCACAACATTAGCCAACTATTTTGACCACACTTGTTAGCCGAAACAAGTGGGTCAAAAGGTCTCAACCTAAGGGACAAAGTAACACAAAATATTGTGTTAGTTGAGCTCCCACTTGATCTTGCATCCAAATGCTTCAAGTAATCCTTTTGTGATGTGTTTAGACAAAATTTCTTCATTTTGATAACCCACTGCGCCGCAGTGGGTCTAATACACTCCCACTGCGCCGCAGTGGTATAAGTCACTGGCCGATGGGCTGCATACTCCCACTGCGCCGCAGTGGGAACTCACTGTCCTCGGCTGCATAACCCCACTGCGCCGCAGTGGGTTTGACATACTCCCACTGCGCCGCAGTGGGAACTCACTGTCTTCGGCCACATAATCCCCACTGCGCCGCAGTGGGTTTGATATACTCCCACTGCGCCGCAGTGAGAACTTACTCCCACTGCGCCGCAGTGGGTTTGATATACTCCCACTGCGCCGCAGTGGGTTTGATATACTCCCACTGCGCCGCAGTGGGTTTGATATACTCCCACTGCGCCGCAGTGGGCTAATACACTCCCACTGCGCCGCAGTGGGTTTGACATACTCCCACTGCGCCGCAGTGGGTTTGATATACTCCCACTGCGCCGCAGTGGGTTTGATATACTCCCACTGCGCCGCAGTGGGTTTGATATACTCCCACTGCGCCGCAGTGGGTTTGACATACTCCCACTGCGCCGCAGTGGGTTTGATATACTCCCACTGCGCCGCAGTGGGTTTGACATACTCCCACTGCGCCGCAGTGGGCTAATACACTCCCACTGCGCCGCAGTGGGTTTGACATACTCCCACTGCGCCGCAGTGGGTTTGATATACTCCCACTGCGCCGCAGTGGGTTTGATATACTCCCACTGCGCCGCAGTGGGTTTGATATACTCCCACTGCGCCGCAGTGGGCTAATACACTCCCACTGCGCCGCAGTGGGTTGACATACTCCCACTGCGCCGCAGTGGGTATATACTCCCACTGCGCCGCAGTGGGTTTGACATACTCCCACTGCGCCGCAGTGGGTTTGACATACTCCCACTGCGCCGCAGTGGGTTTGATATACTCCCACTGCGCCGCAGTGGGTTTGATATACTCCCACTGCGCCGCAGTGGGTTTGATATACTCCCACTGCGCCGCAGTGGGTTTGATATACTCCCACTGCGCCGCAGTGGGTTTGATATACTCCCACTGCGCCGCAGTGGGTTTGATATACTCCCACTGCGCCGCAGTGGGTCTAATACACTCCCACTGCGCCGCAGTGGGTTTGATATACTCCCACTGCGCCGCAGTGGGTTTGACATACTCCCACTGCGCCGCAGTGGGTTTGATATACTCCCACTGCGCCGCAGTGGGTTTGATATACTCCCACTGCGCCGCAGTGGGTTTGATATACTCCCACTGCGCCGCAGTGGGTTTGATATACTCCCACTGCGCCGCAGTGGGTTTGACATACTCCCACTGCGCCGCAGTGGGTTTGATATACTCCCACTGCGCCGCAGTGGGTAATAACTCCCACTGCGCCGCAGTGGGTTTGATATACTCCCACTGCGCCGCAGTGGGTTTGATATACTCCCACTGCGCCGCAGTGGGTTTGATATACTCCCACTGCGCCGCAGTGGGTTTGCATACTCCCACTGCGCCGCAGTGGGTTTGACATACTCCCACTGCGCCGCAGTGGGTAAACTCACTGCGCCGCAGGTTGCATACCCCACTGCGGCGCAGTGGGTTTGACATACTCCCACTGCGCCGCAGTGGGAACTCACTGATTGAACCATTTCAATATGTTGGTATAGTTAAATTCAAAGTTTAACTTATAAAATAAAACCCAAACAATAAGGATCCATGTATATGAATAGCATACATACAAAACAACAACCATAGGGTGTTTTAGAAGACTACCTTCTTCCAAGCTTATGAGAAGGTGGAATGAAGGAGATGATGATCTTGAAGTGGCAAGTCTTCAACCTAGAAGAACCTCAAGCTATTATACCCCAAGCTTCCAACAAACATCCAAACTATGCTAGGATTTGACCTTGAAATTTCCTTCCCCTTTTGTTCCCTTTGGCCGAATTCAATGGAAGAAAAAAGAAGAAGAAAAGCTTTTGAGTCTTGAGAGAAAAATTGTCTTACAATTGCATGTGTATTGATACACTCTATGTGTACATTGTGTTGTGTATGTAAGAGACTAATGCATGTGTAAAACCAATCATCACACCATATGCACATGGGGAGGGGGGGGGCCGGCCCCTAGGTCCATCACATGGACAAAATCCACCAATTTTATAAACTTGTATTTTATGTAAAACATTTTATATAAAAGTCTTGTAACTTGTTACATACCTTATGTAACATGTTATACATATTATACACAACACATATAAATGTTTATTTTGCCAAATAAACATATTTACATTTCTCTCAAAATAAATCATCCATATAATTTATTTACATATCTCAAGTGCAATTATTTAGAAAACCACTTTCTAAATGTTTCAAGTATTTATATTTATTTAAAGATCATATCATATAAATAAATATCGTAAGTGTTTGTCTAGCTTGTTATTGGGTATGACCCGACTTGGATCATCACGTACTAGCCACGTCAATTTAATATGTGTCTTGGGCAGACGAATTCCAACATAATGTACTGGACCACTTAAAAAAAACGATTTATCATGCATTATTTTTTTTTATGTATTATGCGTGTCTTTTTCTTTTAGTCAAGATAATGACCAGTGGGAACCAATAGTTGACAACCTGCACAAAATGGTGAGGGTACGTAGTGTATAGAATATTTGCTTTTCAAAGAATTGTGTTCTTTTTTTTTTTTTTTTTTTTTTTTTTTTTTTTTTTTTTTTTTTTTTTTTTTTTTTTTTTTTACTGAACCACTTTTACTCTTTTTTTTTTTTTTTTTTTTTTTTTTTTTTTTTTTTTTTTTTTTTTTTTTTTTTTTTTTTTTTTTTTTTTTTTTTTTTTTTTTTTTTTTTTTTTTTTTTTTTTTTTTTTTTTTTTTTTTTTTTTTTTTTTTTTTTTTTTTTTTTTTTTTTTTTTTTTTTTTTTTTTTTTTTTTTTTTTTTTTTTTTTTTTTTTTTTTTTTTTTTTTTTTTTTTTTTTTTTTTTTTTTTTTTTTTTTTTTTTTTTTTTTTTTTTTTTTTTTTTTTTTTTTTTTTTTTTTTTTTTTTTTTTTTTTTTTTTTTTTTTTTTTTTTTTTTTTTTTTTTTTTTTTTTTTTTTTTTTTTTTTTTTTTTTTTTTTTTTTTTTTTTTTTTTTTTTTTTTTTTTTTTTTTTTTTTTTTTTTTTTTTTTTTTTTTTTTTTTTTTTTTTTTTTTTTTTTTTTTTTTTTTTTTTTTTTTTTTTTTTTTTTTTTTTTTTTTTTTTTTTTTTTTTTTTTTTTTTTTTTTTTTTTTTTTTTTTTTTTTTTTTTTTTTTTTTTTTTTTTTTTTTTTTTTTTTTTTTTTTTTTTTTTTTTTTTTTTTTTTTTTTTTTTTTTTTTTTTTTTTTTTTTTTTTTTTTTTTTTTTTTTTTTTTTTTTTTTTTTTTTTTTTTTTTTTTTTTTTTTTTTTTTTTTTTTTTTTTTTTTTTTTTTTTTTTTTTTTTTTTTTTTTTTTTTTTTTTTTTTTTTTTTTTTTTTTTTTTTTTTTTTTTTTTTTTTTTTTTTTTTTTTTTTTTTTTTTTTTTTTTTTTTTTTTTTTTTTTTTTTTTTTTTTTTTTTTTTTTTTTTTTTTTTTTTTTTGTTTTTGGCTCAATAATTGTATACAAGTTTGATTGATGTTGTTCTTTAAATGGAAACTTATACACATTAAGAATGCAGATACACAATAATAACCAATAAGTTGATATATTTTTTTAAGAAAGTTGATACATTTTTAGAAATTATCATAATAAAATTGTTAAACGTTTGATTTGATTTGTTATAGACCGTGTAGAAACGGAAGAGGGAGGATCATCGCCCGAGAAAAAGACCATCTCTGCTACTCGTGCCTTTTTCTCCTTGTCGATCATATTTTTCTCCTTAGTAGCACTAGCCTTCCTTGAATGATAAGTGTACACCAATTTCTTTTGGTCAAGTTAGAGGTTTATAAGATAAAACGAAGATAAGGCTTAGAACAGTTAGAAGCATGAAGTTGATTACACTGGCTTTTTGTTGTTTGTATTATTAGGGGTAGTTTGTATGAATACAAGTTATTTCATCATTCTTTTGTTTTTTATTATTTAAAATATATGATGTAAGATACTGTTGCTTCACATAAGTTTTTTTATTTATTTTGTTATTAATATTATAAATAAAGTTGTAATTCATGAATATTATACCTGTTGCTACCAAAAGTTCAATTGAGTGCAGCTTCAATTGAGTGCAGCATACAAGACGGGGGCATTGGTTTCTTCAGGATTGATAGCAAAATGATTACACAGAATCTATACGGGTTAGAACCGGCCACGAGATTCTAAGAATCACATCAAACTTCTCTAGAATGTCTACATGATTTACTGTTAGAACCAGAACAAGAGAAGATAGAAAAGGATGATAAGAACTCTTAAAAAGGAGATTCACACTAGCATATTCCTTTCATTTTGTGTTCTTAGTACATAAATATTTGGTAACTATGTACTAACAATTATTACAATGATCTGTGTATATGGTCATACCAATGTATGGACCAGATTTTTTTTTTGTTTTTGGCTCAATAATTGTATACAAGTTTGATTGATGTTGTTCTTTAAATGGAAACTTATACACATTAAGAATGCAGATACACAATAATAACCAATAAGTTGATATATTTTTTTAAGAAAGTTGATACATTTTTAGAAATTATCATAATAAAATTGTTAAACGTTTGATTTGATTTGTTATAGACCGTGTAGAAACGGAAGAGGGAGGATCATCGCCCGAGAAAAAGACCATCTCTGCTACTCGTGCCTTTTTCTCCTTGTCGATCATATTTTTCTCCTTAGTAGCACTAGCCTTCCTTGAATGATAAGTGTACACCAATTTCTTTTGGTCAAGTTAGAGGTTTATAAGATAAAACGAAGATAAGGCTTAGAACAGTTAGAAGCATGAAGTTGATTACACTGGCTTTTTGTTGTTTGTATTATTAGGGGTAGTTTGTATGAATACAAGTTATTTCATCATTCTTTTGTTTTTTATTATTTAAAATATATGATGTAAGATACTGTTGCTTCACATAAGTTTTTTTATTTATTTTGTTATTAATATTATAAATAAAGTTGTAATTCATGAATATTATACCTTACACATGTGTAAATAATATGACTTACACATGTGTAAATAATATGACTTACACATGTGTAAGTAATATACTTACACATGTGTAAATAATATGACTTACACATGTGTAAATAATATGACTTACACATGTGTAAATAATATGACTTACACATGTGTAAATAATATGACTTACACATGTGTAAATAATATACTTACACATGTGTAAATAATATGACTTACACATGTGTAAATAATATGACTTACACATGTGTAAATAATATGACTTACACATGTGTAAATAATATGACTTACACATGTGTAAATAATATGACTTACACATGTGTAAATAATATGACTTACACATGTGTAATAATATACTTACACATGTGTAAGTTAGACATCAAAATCAAGTTACTATTCGAAACTGGTAAATTGTATACCTTACACATGTGTAAATTATACTTACACATGTGTAAATAATATACTTACACATGTGTAAATAATATGACTTACACATGTGTAAATAATATGACTTACACATGTGTAAATAATATGACTTACACATGTGTAAATAATATGACTTACACATGTGTAAGTTTATACTTACACATGTGTAAATAATATACTTACACATGTGTAAATAATATGACTTACACATGTGTAAATAATATGACTTACACATGTGTAAATAATATGACTTACACATGTGTAAATAATATGACTTACACATGTGTAAATAATATACTTACACATGTGTAAATAATATGACTTACACATGTGTAAATAATATGACTTACACATGTGTAAATAATATGACTTACACATGTGTAAATAATATGACTTACACATGTGTAAATAATATACTTACACATGTGTAAATAATATGACTTACACATGTGTAAATAATATGACTTACACATGTGTAAATAATATGACTTACACATGTGTAAATAATATGACTTACACATGTGTAAATAATATACTTACACATGTGTAAATAATATGACTTACACATGTGTAAATAATATGACTTACACATGTGTAAATAATATGACTTACACATGTGTAAATAATATGACTTACACATGTGTAAATAATATACTTACACATGTGTAAATAATATGACTTACACATGTGTAAATAATATGACTTACACATGTGTAAATAATATGACTTACACATGTGTAAATAATATGACTTACACATGTGTAAATAATATACTTACACATGTGTAAATAATATGACTTACACATGTGTAAATAATATGACTTACACATGTGTAAATAATATGACTTACACATGTGTAAATAATATGACTTACACATGTGTAAATAATATACTTACACATGTGTAAATAATATGACTTACACATGTGTAAATAATATGACTTACACATGTGTAAATAATATGACTTACACATGTGTAAATAATATGACTTACACATGTGTAAATAATATACTTACACATGTGTAAATAATATGACTTACACATGTGTAAATAATATGACTTACACATGTGTAAATAATATGACTTACACATGTGTAAATAATATGACTTACACATGTGTAAATAATATACTTACACATGTGTAAATAATATGACTTACACATGTGTAAATAATATGACTTACACATGTGTAAATAATATGACTTACACATGTGTAAAT
Source organism: Erigeron breviscapus (assembly GCA_034093135.1). NCBI lineage: Eukaryota > Viridiplantae > Streptophyta > Magnoliopsida > Asterales > Asteraceae > Erigeron > Erigeron breviscapus. The sequence goes on from CM067172.1 coordinate 93,264,349, forward strand.
AATATGACTTACACATGTGTAAATAATATACTTACACATGTGTAAATAATATGACTTACACATGTGTAAATAATATGACTTACACATGTGTAAATAATATGACTTACACATGTGTAAATAATATGACTTACACATGTGTAAATAATATACTTACACATGTGTAAATAATATGACTTACACATGTGTAAATAATATGACTTACACATGTGTAAATAATATGACTTACACATGTGTAAATAATATGACTTACACATGTGTAAATAATATACTTACACATGTGTAAATAATATGACTTACACATGTGTAAATAATATGACTTACACATGTGTAAATAATATGACTTACACATGTGTAAATAATATGACTTACACATGTGTAAATAATATACTTACACATGTGTAAATAATATGACTTACACATGTGTAAATAATATGACTTACACATGTGTAAATAATATGACTTACACATGTGTAAATAATATGACTTACACATGTGTAAATAATATACTTACACATGTGTAAATAATATGACTTACACATGTGTAAATAATATGACTTACACATGTGTAAATAATATGACTTACACATGTGTAAATAATATGACTTACACATGTGTAAATAATATACTTACACATGTGTAAATAATATGACTTACACATGTGTAAATAATATGACTTACACATGTGTAAATAATATGACTTACACATGTGTAAATAATATGACTTACACATGTGTAAATAATATACTTACACATGTGTAAATAATATGACTTACACATGTGTAAATAATATGACTTACACATGTGTAAATAATATGACTTACACATGTGTAAATAATATGACTTACACATGTGTAAATAATATACTTACACATGTGTAAATAATATGACTTACACATGTGTAAATAATATGACTTACACATGTGTAAATAATATGACTTACACATGTGTAAATAATATGACTTACACATGTGTAAATAATATACTTACACATGTGTAAATAATATGACTTACACATGTGTAAATAATATGACTTACACATGTGTAAATAATATGACTTACACATGTGTAAATAATATGACTTACACATGTGTAAATAATATACTTACACATGTGTAAATAATATGACTTACACATGTGTAAATAATATGACTTACACATGTGTAAATAATATGACTTACACATGTGTAAATAATATGACTTACACATGTGTAAATAATATACTTACACATGTGTAAATAATATGACTTACACATGTGTAAATAATATGACTTACACATGTGTAAATAATATGACTTACACATGTGTAAATAATATGACTTACACATGTGTAAATAATATACTTACACATGTGTAAATAATATGACTTACACATGTGTAAATAATATGACTTACACATGTGTAAATAATATGACTTACACATGTGTAAATAATATGACTTACACATGTGTAAATAATATACTTACACATGTGTAAATAATATGACTTACACATGTGTAAATAATATGACTTACACATGTGTAAATAATATGACTTACACATGTGTAAATAATATGACTTACACATGTGTAAATAATATACTTACACATGTGTAAATAATATGACTTACACATGTGTAAATAATATGACTTACACATGTGTAAATAATATGACTTACACATGTGTAAATAATATGACTTACACATGTGTAAATAATATACTTACACATGTGTAAATAATATGACTTACACATGTGTAAATAATATGACTTACACATGTGTAAATAATATGACTTACACATGTGTAAATAATATGACTTACACATGTGTAAATAATATACTTACACATGTGTAAATAATATGACTTACACATGTGTAAATAATATGACTTACACATGTGTAAATAATATGACTTACACATGTGTAAATAATATGACTTACACATGTGTAAATAATATGACTTACACATGTGTAAATAATATGACTTACACATGTGTAAATAATATGACTTACACATGTGTAAATAATATCTTCAATGCTGTTAATGCATTGTTCTCACCTTTATCGGGTTTCATATGACCAGGATGGATTAGTACTAGCTACCAAACACAGACCACAGCTGGGTGTGCATCAGGACCTGCTGTGTTTTTTATGGTTAAACCATTTTCCATGAATCTGTCTCTGGATTCCCTGTTGCAAGAAATATGAATATAACACCATTTCTTATAGACTCGTGACAACTTTGCATAAGTATTGGTTATGTTCTCGGTACATTAGAAAAAAAAGGAGATCTTAATGCATAGTTCTCACATTTCTTGGGTTTCATCTGACGTGGACGGACCAGGATTGATTGTTCGCTTTCAAACACAAAGGCCAGAGCTTGGTGTACGCCCGGACCTTCTGTGTTCTGTATGGTTAAACTACTAGCCATGAATCTGTCTCTGGATTCCCTGTTGCAAGAAATATGAATATAACACCATTTCTTATAGACTCGTGACAACTTTGCATAAGTATTGGTTATGTTCTCGGTACATTAGAAAAAAAAGGAGATCTTAATGCATAGTTCTCACATTTCTTGGGTTTCATCTGACGTGGACGGACCAGGATTGATTGTTCGCTTTCAAACACAAAGGCCAGAGCTTGGTGTACGCCCGGACCTTCTGTGTTCTGTATGGTTAAACTACTAGCCATGAATCTGTCTCTGGATTCCCTGTTGCAAGAAATATGAATATAACACCATTTCTTATAGACTCGTGACAACTTTGCATAAGTATTGATTATGTTCTCGGTATATTTAGATAAAAAAAAGCAAGAGACCTTAAAAACAGTTTTGGTTCAATGATGGCCTAACATCTCTTGCTAGAGATTACAACACTAATAATGTCGCAAGTGGTAATAACCTATGTTCCACAATAATCTAACATGCACTTCTCGCATCATCCCAACGCTTTGCTAGAGCATATATGCTAGGAGAACTACGTGCCTGCCTGAAACAGTTAACCATACATATCTATTAGTTATTAGAGATGGGAAAATGTGTATGTTGGGTTGGGTAAAGGGTTTGGTTTAGTATGGGTTGGCTTAAAACGGGTCAACCTGATCATGGTGGGATCAACCTGCCCATTTCTTGTAAATTAAATAGCCAGGATACACGTAGAGGTAAGAAATACAAGGACTAAAGTCTAAAGTGTAAGAGTAAAAGAATACAGAGGTAAGAAACTCGAAAGTGAAAGAAATTCAAAAATAATGAAAGAAGAAGCTGGCTTACATATAAGGTGGGTTCACTCCCAAACGAACAGCAGTCGTGGATGGCTGTCTTCATAGTTGTGCTGGATGCTTACTAATTATCTATGACTTTTTTACACTTTCAACAATGTTGTACGTTGGAGGATTGCGTTAAAATTGATGTCGTTAAAAGGTAAAATCTTTGTTTATTCCCCTCTTGTTACAAGATTATCGGCATGTGGTGCTTATATATGAAGGAGACCATGGAACCCATGTTTACCTTTATGGCAGCAGCATGTATTTCATCAAAAGCAGTTGCTACAAACAGTTAAAATAATATGAAATGTAAATTACTCATTGATTGTCCATGCTTGTTGTTCAAGTTCATAATGAGCAAAGATAATGCCTGTAGAATTATACCCCACTTTTCTTGACATGTATAATGCATGTGTGCCAAGATCATTTCCTCATTTTGCAGCATTCCCAGACAGTGCTTGTGTCAATTCGATTTGATAGGATTCGATTAAAATTCAAAACTTCAATGTTAGCGGCCCTCATGGCTTAAAGAAGAGGTACATTTATACAAGCTGATGTGAATTCTTTGAATTTTATGGTTATTTTCATTATTTAAGTGCCATATTTAAGTCCTCTAGAATACAGTTGGTATAAGTTCGTAAAATCCACATATCATCATATAATATTACAATCATAAGAAATTATACCTTACCTGAAGCTCTACGAAAACATTATAATGCTGAAGTAACGTTCTTTTTTACATGGCACCTGTCAACAATGGCGAATCCAAGATTTCAATTTACATAGTTCCTCGTCTTTGAGTTGATAACATATGCCAAGAAAAAAAATGAGATAGCAAAGTTCAAGTCGGTTAGTCGGGTCACAAATGCAAACATATAAGCAAAGCTGAAACAGATAACCAGATGTGTGAACCAACTCAATCTCATTATCCTACATATAATGGTTATGTCAATTCTTTAGGGATCGACCGAAAGAATATGATCAAAACTGACAACCAAAAACGTTACTGTAGTTGTGTTTTAACCTTTGGACAGTGGCGGAACTTGAACCTCTTAATTGGGAGGGCCAAAATTGTAGTAGTAACTTTAGTAGCAACAGGCATGTAGTAATTTTTTCTGACGGATTCAAAATTAAAACTATTAATGTTTATTTACAAAGTTAGTGGATTCATTACTAGGCTTATAATAAATATATAATAGTTATATAGAAGCTACATTATATTTAACCATTTTTTTTCTTAATCGTTTTAATTGCATACTCTCAACATAGGGTGCATCTATCCCTGCAGCGTTGTACGTACATTTTCTTATGTTTCAAAACATTCATGCAGTTATATACAAAAGAAAATTACTATATAAATGTTAAAAAATGTATAACTCTGAACTTAATAATATGAACTACAAGACCTACACTAAAAAGATACAAACATTGTATAATTATGACACAAATAACTATTTAAAATTTTGAAATGAAAGAAACATAAAAAAAACTAGATTATTATATTGAGAATTTATATATAAAAATTAAATAATATGAAATTATACGTGAGTACATTAAAATTCTTACTATAAAACTTCACATAAATTCTTTCAAATTGTGGATGGAATCAGATAATTTATGGAAGTGCGTGCTTAAAATTAAAGAATGTGTTAAAATTATGGCATGGAATGGTTGCTTGTTATTTTTGGAGGGGTCAAAATATAAGTTAGTAATAAATATTTCATTTCAGTCCCTATAATACAGATATATATGCTAGTTATACCTTGAACTTTTGGAGGGGCCAGGACCCCTCCCCCTCTTAAGTTCCGCCTTTGCCTTTGGAGTATCTAAAACAAATTTAGGAGAAATGCAATAACAGAATCAATTATTTTTGTGAAACATGCTAAACAAAATTAACACCTAACACCTGAAATTTGTTAAGAAAATTCAATAATATGTCTTCAGATTCTCTGCCCTGTTCTTTCTCATTATAGAATGAATAAAGGCGTTTTTATTTTTATTCTTTTGGATAAACTGTAAAAAGAATGATGCATAAATAAATTTTCTTATCAAAATTCACGGACTCACGGGCAACATGGATGTTTTATGCCAAGTTTCAACCACGGCTATCAAAGTCTTCAGCTTTAAGCCTTTAATTAAATATGAACAGAAAAAACATATATCCATATACGACGAGTCGACGACACACTTTTACTGTAGTTGTGTTTTAACCTTTGGACAGTGGCGGAACTTGAACCTCTTAATTGGGAGGGCCAAAATTGTAGTAGTAACTTTAGTAGCAACAGGCATGTAGTAATTTTTTCAGCGATTCAAAATTAAAACTATTAATGTTTATTTACAAAGTAGTGGATTCATTACTAGGCTTATAATAAATATATAGTAGTTATTAGAATCTCGTGTTATATTTAACCATTTTTTTTTTTTTTTTTTTTTTTTTTTTTTTTTTTTTTTTTTTTTTTTTTTTTTTTTTTTTTTTTTTTTTTTTTTTTTTTTTTTTTTTTTTTTTTTTTTTTTTTTTTTTTTTTTTTTTTTTTTTTTTTTTTTTTTTTTTTTTTTTTTTTTTTTTTTTTTTTTTTTTTTTTTTTTTTTTTTTTTTTTTTTTTTTTTTTTTTTTTTTTTTTTTTTTTTTTTTTTTTTTTTTTTTTTTTTTTTTTTTTTTTTTTTTTTTTTTTTTTTTTTTTTTTTTTTTTTTTTTTTTTTTTTTTTTTTTTTTTTTTTTTTTTTTTTTTTTTTTTTTTTTTTTTTTTTTTTTTTTTTTTTTTTTTTTTTTTTTTTTTTTTTTTTTTTTTTTTTTTTTTTTTTTTTTTTTTTTTTTTTTTTTTTTTTTTTTTTTTTTTTTTTTTTTTTTTTTTTTTTTTTTTTTTTTTTTTTTTTTTTTTTTTTTTTTTTTTTTTTTTTTTTTTTTTTTTTTTTTTTTTTTTTTTTTTTTTTTTTTTTTTTTTTTTTTTTTTTTTTTTTTTTTTTTTTTTTTTTTTTTTTTTTTTTTTTTTTTTTTTTTTTTTTTTTTTTTTTTTTTTTTTTTTTTTTTTTTTTTTTTTTTTTTTTTTTTTTTTTTTTTTTTTTTTTTTTTTTTTTTTTTTTTTTTTTTTTTTTTTTTTTTTTTTTTTTTTTTTTTTTTTTTTTTTTTTTTTTTTTTTTTTTTTTTTTTTTTTTTTTTTTTTTTTTTTTTTTTTTTTTTTTTTTTTTTTTTTTTTTTTTTTTTTTTTTTTTTTTTTTTTTTTTTTTTTTTTTTTTTTTTTTTTTTTTTTTTTTTTTTTTTTTTTTTTTTTTTTTTTTTTTTTTTTTTTTTTTTTTTTTTTTTTTTTTTTTTTTTTTTTTTTTTTTTTTTTTTTTTTTTTTTTTTTTTTTTTTTTTTTTTTTTTTTTTTTTTTTTTTTTTTTTTTTTTTTTTTTTTTTTTTTTTTTTTTTTTTTTTTTTTTTTTTTTTTTTTTTTTTTTTTTTTTTTTTTTTTTTTTTTTTTTTTTTTTTTTTTTTTTTTTTTTTTTTTTTTTTTTTTTTTTTTTTTTTTTTTTTTTTTTTTTTTTTTTTTTTTTTTTTTTTTTTTTTTTTTTTTTTTTTTTTTTTTTTTTTTTTTTTTTTTTTTTTTTTTTTTTTTTTTTTTTTTTTTTTTTTTTTTTTTTTTTTTTTTTTTTTTTTTTTTTTTTTTTTTTTTTTTTTTTTTTTTTTTTTTTTTTTTTTTTTTTTTTTTTTTTTTTTTTTTTTTTTTTTTTTTTTTTTTTTTTTTTTTTTTTTTTTTTTTTTTTTTTTTTTTTTTTTTTTTTTTTTTTTTTTTTTTTTTTTTTTTTTTTTTTTTTTTTTTTTTTTTTTTTTTTTTTTTTTTTTTTTTTTTTTTTTTTTTTTTTTTTTTTTTTTTTTTTTTTTTTTTTTTTTTTTTTTTTTTTTTTTTTTTTTTTTTTTTTTTTTTTTTTTTTTTTTTTTTTTTTTTTTTTTTTTTTTTTTTTTTTTTTTTTTTTTTTTTTTTTTTTTTTTTTTTTTTTTTTTTTTTTTTTTTTTTTTTTTTTTTTTTTTTTTTTTTTTTTTTTTTTTTTTTTTTTTTTTTTTTTTTTTTTGTTTTTTTTTTTTTTTTTTTTGGTTTTTTTTTTTTTTTTTTTTTTTTTTTTTTTTTTTTTTTTTTTTTTTTTTTTTTTTTTTTTTTATTTTTATTCTTTTGGATAAACTGTAAAAAGAATGATGCATAAATAAATTTTCTTATCAAAATTCACGGACTCACGGGCAACATGGATGTTTTATGCCAAGTTTCAACCACGGCTATCAAAGTCTTCAGCTTTAAGCCTTTAATTAAATATGAACAGAAAAAACATATATCCATATACGACGACACACTTTTATAGTTGGCCAAACGATACTCCAAAACGATTTCTTTATATTAGCGACGACACACTTTTATAGTTGGCCAAATGATACTCCAAAACGATTTCTTTATATTAGTCTATTAGAGTATAATATGTATAGACAACTCGAACATACAGTAGTAAACAACACTTTTTCTACAAGACAATTCTAGACAAAACTGCCACGCGATAAAATATATACGTATTTGACAAACACTACTTTAATGAAACAATTACTTATAGAACACGTTAATCATCGGGCAATAAAGGGTTATCTGGTTTTTTGTACTAACCCAGGCACATTGGATACCTAATATAATCAACACGACTTAAAAAAACAATACACACCTTTACGGCTCTCTAATTTAGATACTTAGGTAGCGTCTCATTTAGATACTTAGTCAGCCTTGATGAGTACATTTGGGGTTTGACCCGGTCTGATCCTCAGGACCTTGGTGCTGAACGGTTTGACATAAGATGTGCCGACTCTTATCACAGTAAGTTTGTGGTTGGCAAAACTATACTCCAAAACGATTTCTTTATATTAGTCTATTAGAGTATAATATGTATAGACAACTCGAACATGCAGTAGTAAACAACACTTTTTCTGCAAGACAATTCTAGACAAAACTATCACACGACAAAATATACATGTATTTGACATGTGATACAAACACTACTTTAATGAGGAGCTGCCACAATAAGTAAGTTATTGTTGCAAAATACATCAAGATGGTTATTCATGAATGTCTCACACACAAAACCGATATTTTTTTGGAACCATTGGAGCAAGACGAACTCAGATAGATTAAAAGAAAGGAGGATACATGTATCATAAGAACTCGGGTACACACACGTCCACATCTAGTACTAGATAATGAAAATGGTCATAGGAGCTTACTTGCAGAAAAATGGACAACAGTCTCAACCATACAGTATCTTGTTCATCGGGTCATCATCAGTTGAGTAACATGCCACCTCTTTGAGTCGACCAATCTTCCCAGACGCATCCAACTGTAAAACAAGATTAAAGTCGAATATAATGATGAACTCTGTATGTGTGTATGAAATTGTGAATGTACAATACCTCCTGGCTTGTGACATTTTCACGACGTAGGCTTAGGGTCTGGACGACTTTCATTAAAGTTGAAGTTATAACAATACTACTTCAATTTATAGTCTTTTGGCTTAGTGATCAGAATGATGAAGGTAAAAGGCATAACTGCTGTTATTCTCTTGTACATAAAAAAATGTATCAGGGTTTTTTTTGAAATTAAAACCAGGGTCAACTTATTTCACAATCCCAAAAACAAAAAAAAATCCAAAAGTTCAAACAAATCAATTACTCCTACCATACCAAAAATGTACATAAAAAAATGTATTAACGTTTTTTTGAAATTAAAACCAGGGTAACTTATTTTACAATCCCAAAACAAAAAAAAAATCCAAAAATCCAAACAAATCAATTACTCCTATCATACCAAAAAACAATCATATAACTACAATCAATGTATCAAAACGTATTAATCTAATTATTAAAAAAATAAATATAAAAAATTGAAAACTGTTTAATTAAACAATCATCAAAATTATCAAAATTAGGTTAAACTTACGAATAATTGACGGAGTAGTATGGCGATTCTTCATGTTTTAATGGAAATGCAGACGGAGATTCAGAGATTCGTGGAACTGATGGTGGTGATTTGGTGGTGGCGGGGGAGCAGTGTGGCGGTGACAGTCACGTGGCGGGGGAGCAGTGTGGCGGTGGAAGAGTTGTATCTCGCGTGATGGTGGAAGAGTCTGTGTATAGGACTAGGTTATTTATAAATGTGTTTGTAATTTGACCGTAATACCCCTCCGTGTTTTTACTCAGATCATCAAGATGGACGGTCCAGATCTGGACCCTTGGACCTTTTTTATTTGTTGGACTCAATTTATCCCACCCCACTACGTATAATGTAACTATACTAAATATTCCGCAAAGTGTAATCTAAGGGTTGATTCTTTCTATTTCTATTGTTAGATTACTAATTATACTAAATTTCTAGCCAACATTATATTATATATATAATATATTTTGTGTAATCTGGACAATTTTTCTATAAAATTTAGAAAGTCGATTAGTTATTAAAATTTATATTTTAGTCTTATTAAATATAATATATATAATATATTTTGTGTAATTGGGACAATTTTTCTATAAAATTTAGAAAGTCGATTAGTAATTAAAAGTTATATTTTAGCCTTATTTAATATGGATTTGGGCTATTATATTTTGAGAAAATGAAACTTTTATTACTAGTCTTCAGACCCGTCCGATGGACGAATAGTCTCAAATATATATATCAAATGTAAATATTAAAATAACAAATAACTAAACAGGTGAAAAATAACAAAACATGAAGAAAAAAATTTAAAAGAATAAACTCTTTTGTTAGAAGAAAAAACCATAATCAAACTACAGTTGACAACAAGTTAAATTAAAAGAGATGAAAAATAACAATAACATAACTATTCAATATCAAATAATAAACAAGCACGAACAAAATACCAAAATTAAAATTAAAGTGGTATAAAAAAACCGTATGTTTTCTTTGTTGAGAAATTTACTTAACTTTATTTGTTTATAAAAGATAGGAAGGAGATGAATAATATGAATGGGGATGATTAATAAAAATTTAGGTTCTATATATATAATTATCTATTTAATACGCAAATAAAGAGATTTAAGGGGTGCCAAGTGTACCTCCAACCTCCACTTTTAGTTATAGTATAAATAAATAAATAAATAGTCTAATTTGAGTGAGAAAATAATTTCATGATTGTAAGGCATGTTTATTTTTTTCAGAGCTTTGTGTACGAATATGAATATCATTTTAAATATTAAGAGGTGATATATCTGAAATAAATTTGTTTTTATAAAAACATATGAAGACATATATAACATTTAAATACCGTTTTGTTTTTGTAATAACCATATATTTAGTCGCATTAGCACTTTTTTTCTATTACGGAGTATTAATATTAATGTCTTGAAGTTTTTTGAACATAAACAGACGTCTCTTTATAACTTGCAAAAGAATTTTTGAACTATACAACTTGCAATCAAGTTAACTTTTAATACTAATGCATAGATATAAAGAATCTTTGAACACTTACTCCTCCCATATATCATAAAACCTCTCTAAATTAATAATAATAATGCTGAGATGAGATATTTAATTAATTTAATGAGATTTTATTTATCTTTTTTAACGAAATATTATTATACCGATAAGTTAATAATTTATCAATTTAAAAAGTATTTACATATGACCTTTAACTTTTCGAAAAGTAAGTTACAAAAACAAGTTTCAAGAGACATTTTTTATCCATTGACAATAAACATAATTAAAAGTACAAAAAGATAATGTCCCAACCCTTAAATTTAATAAAAATATTTAGATATGAACTCAATATGGATTGAAGTTAAAAAAAAACAAGTGATCATAGAATTTATTTACTTTTCCTATACAATCTTTTAGTCATTATTAATTTGTAGTTTTGTCGCAACCAATATATAAATCGGGATTTCAAAAAAGTTACTATATTATTATTTTTTGTATTGGGGTTCAGCTTGTTGAAATTGTGTGAACTTTCGTAGACCCGACTAACCGTATGTCTTCGGATTCTTTGAGCCCGTAGGGTCATACACAATAGAACATCTATAATATTTAACCATAAAGCTACGGAATGATATTTGATCATTTACGCATTTAATTAAATAGTATTTAATTAAATTATACGTTTATAAATTAACGCGAGTTAATTAAGGATAAACGGATAAACCGACAACCGTTATTTATAGTAGTCGATTAAAGTTAGTTTTAATTGATTGATAAATAACTTATTAATTAAAAGTAGTTTAATTAATTAAATGAGTTAACGGGTTGGATAATTAATAGTTAAAAGTCCATAATTAATTAATAGTTAATTAATTAAATAAGGAAAGCCCGGTCCGACCCACCTAGCCCCTTAGGGCGGTCCTAGATCTACTAGGAAAGGGGGTGGACGAATTTGATAAGGAATTTTAGGGTTTTTGGTTTCCTAATTTGATTAGAAGACTTCCCTATAAATACCTTATCAAATCCCTAAACACACACATAAAGGTGAAAATCTTCTTTCTCCTTTATGTGGTCGAAATCACTAAACCAAAGAAACCAAAACGCCAAATTGTTTTAGGTTTAATTATTTAGGGTTTTAGTTAAACCCTAAATTAGTTTCAACAAAAGGTTTCTTACCTTTTGTGTTGGTAGTAGTCGAATTCAAGAAACCCTAAGAAGGGATTCGAAATTCGACTCCCTTATTACAAGGGAGGTCGAATTCGACCTTAGGGTTCATCACGGGGGTTTCGTTCGGTTGCGGTCGTAAGCTTAAAGGTGTCTAGCAGATCCTTGGTTAAGACATTGTTCGTGTACGCACTTACAGAGGGTTTCTACTTTGGAATCTCGTTTCCGGAATCTTCTACATCATGGAGGAACTCGTCTACCGCAACGTGGTTAGTTTTCTTATATTTAATTTAAATTACTTATATTGCATTGCATGGAGATTCGTACAGTAGAATTATTAAATGTTTTCTCTTAATGATACCACGCGTATTTAATAATTGCTAACGGTTCATTAACACGCTTCCGATGCTTACTCTGTTTTTGTAAAATTTGTTTTGTCACTAAACCGGGTCAGTCACCCGACCCATTTTATGTTATTCGGTTAATGAAATCCCAACACAGCTTTGTCTGATTTTAAATTGAGACTCGACAATTTATTAATTTTATCGAGGTTATTAACTTATGGAATATTAACATACAGAAGTGTTACCGCATATCCATCTATAATTGATAATTCTCTATTAGGAATAAAAGAATATATAACTTTCTTTGTGAGTCCATGTAATGCACGAAACTCGAATGTGTTTTGAGAAAATATTAAATAGAGTTTTTAAAAACATTCAAAGACACACTTCACATACTCTATAATATATTATAGATTATGTTTATCCCGCGTATTACGCGGGAAAATAATCTAGTATATATATTATATTTGTATCCGTATGTTAATACTAATGTTTCCTTATCTATGGAGAACTCTTCCCCTCCTTATTTTGATCTTATAATAATTTTCCAATTAGGAAATTTCCGGCCCCGCGTTGCAGGGCATCAATTGTCGTGTTGAAACGATTGTGTTATTTAGTATACTTGCATTGAATTAACAAACATTCTGTCATGATAGGTTTGTTTAAAAGTTTATCATATCAAATATATATTTATTTAAAGGCAAAACCATAATAGTTTCCGTCTGCGCGTTGCGCGTTTTCAATTAGTTTGATTACTTTTTGTTATTGATGATTATGTTTGCTAAAAACTTTGACATATCAAATATATACTTATTCAAAGACAATACCATAAAATTAATAAAAGTTTTTAATATATTGTTTGGAAACCTGAAAACGATTATGTTTTGTTATTGATGATGTGTCGCTATATATGTTTGTTAAAATCTTTGACATATGAAATAGATATTTATTCAAAGGCAATACCACAAAAAAATAGTTTTGATATACTATTTGAAAACCCAAAAGAAAAAAATATATATAAGAGACCAAGAAGTAACCCGTAATTTTAAACCTAAAAGGGATCCAATGTGGTAAAATCTTTTGAATATAATTATTTAAAAACCCGAAAGGAAAAACATATGGAAAAAACCAAGAAGTAACTCGTATTAGAAAACGAACGGGGTGCGATTTGGCAAAATCGAATAATAGTACAGGTTATAACATGGACGAATAGTAACTCGCCAATGAAAACCCAAAAGGAAAAACATATGGAAAAAACCAAGAAGTAACTCGTATTAGAAACCCGAACGAGGTGCGATTTGACAAGATCTGAATAATGGTGCAGGTTATAACATGGACGAATAGTAACTCGCCACGCAGACGAGTTACTATTCACAACCTATTCATTTAGTATAGTATATAATATAATGTCTATATATACAACAACTATTAATGTTGGTGTATTTCCGGGTGACAACATCATTATAGAAGTTCGTCTTGAGTCGTTTGTATATGTAATTTATTAAACGGTTTGTTTTTGCACGAAATAAGGTCAAACACGACCAAGTCAACTATAGGGTTGACCAGGTCGAACTCAACCAGGTCGAGTTCGACCATGGGTGGTCGAGTTCGACCATGGGAGGTCGAGTTCAACCATGCTAGGTTGAGTTCGACCATGTCCAATGCCTATATATACAGATATAAGGTTTAGGTTTCAGCAGAGGTTTTAGTTGCAACTTGTTAATCACTCTAGTCTTTTGTTTTTGTTTTCTCTAGTTGAGAGAGCTCGTGTCTTACTTGTAATCGTTATTATTGAAGTAATACAAGGCTCCGATTTCTCATATATAGTTAGTGTTTATTGTATTGTTGTTTGCTAGCTCTTGAGAGTTTCCGCACTCAATAGTTAGTTATCTAATCTCGTAGATCCGGTTGCTAAGGGACTCACAAGTGGTATCAGAGCCATTGATCGTGTTCGGGGTTAGAGTTTTCAACTATTTGCAAGCCATTTTTGATCAAATTTCGGTTAGCTTCTTCAACTTTTCGCAATTCAAGCTTGTGGAGTTGAGTTCGACCTTCTGTCGAGTTCAACAAGTCGAGATCAACCACACTTGGTCGAGTTCAACCACCTTTGGTCGAGCTCAACCTTGTTTGGTCGAGTTCAACCTCACCTCCGACTTTTGGCTATAAATACTTCTCCATTTGCCTTAAACTAGGGACGATTTTCTTTGCTTTGTTTGAGTTAAGGTTTGAATCTTTCGGACTTGATTTTGAACTCGAAAAACTCTCTTGAGTTAAGGTTTGAGATCTGAATTTCAAATTTTTGAACTTGTTAACTTGAACAATCAAAAGTTCTTACAACTTCTTATACACTCTAAAGAACTTATATTTTTGTTTAAGTTTTAGTTTGAACTTGTTTGAGATTGAACGTGTAACTCTCGTGGTTTTGTGTTTGATCTCTGTCAATCAAGTTTTTGAACTTGTAGACTTGAACAATTTTGGGTTCTAACTTAATATCATTTAGATTTGGAACTTGTAAACTCTTTGAGTTTAGGTTCTTAATTTAGATGATTATAATTCAATGACGGCTCGAAGTCTATCCTCTAGAAGATTCCGAGAAATCTTAGAGTTTCAAGATCAGGCCAAAAATATTGTTTTAACAAGGAGCTACTAGGTTATCTCTTCATTGTATATATGAACAACTGTGTCATGATGTTGTTCTGGCAAGGAGCTACTGGGTTATCTCTTGATTGCATAAGTGAACAGCCGTAGGATGAGGATGAGAATGAGAGATGTATTGAAACCAAAAACAAACATATAGGATGTTTTAAGAATTTTGTAGAGAAAAGGGGGGATAAACATTTAAAACCTTCCATGTTTTCTATACAAAATTCTGGTTCCTTGAAATAATGAAGATCATGATGTTTTGACAGAGTTCTATCATGGTATCTTTCTGGTTTTGAATCTGTGTGACATGTGTCTGACCTAATTAGGTGATTCAGATGAATCAGATGAAGATTGAAGACTAGGGTTGAAAGTTGATTAAACTATAGATGATCTTTGCTGCGCATGTATTTAGGATTTTGTCTTAGAGCTTTTGTGATGAAATTAATCATTTGTAGCCAAGTATTTGATGATCAAAACTTTATTTTATGCCAACGATGTAGAGATGATTAATCCGGTTACTAGTGAAGGGGTTGCAGATTAAGTGGTTCTCTATGTATTTTGGAGATGCTTACCTTGAGGGGGAGATTTGATACAAAAGACGTCAGGTGATTGGTGGATTCGTTAAGTTACAAGACAAAGTCAGACACTATTGGTTGAAGACATGGATCTTGTGAGTGTTGCATATCTGAATTTCTTATCTTTGTGGGAGCTGATTAAATTCGATGTCGATTGTTGAAGATTCAACTTTTCTATCATATGTCGGTTAAGCTTGAAGATCAAATGGATTTAGCTATGTTGTCTTGCATGATATCTGTTATTGCTTGGGGAATCGATGATATCTGGATTGCTTGGAAGCAATGATTTATGGATTACTTTGAAGTTATGATGTTTGGCATGATAATATTGCTTGGAGCTTAATTTGGAGGAGGATACTGTTGAGGGGGAGAATTACAATCTGTGTATTGGATCTGTTAGCTGTCAGAAGGATACAGAGATTTTGCAGTTTAAAGATTAGTGTGCAGCGCATGAAGATCAAGTCTTACCGAAAGAAGACCTGATATCATTGGTTAAATGGAAGTCTGTTGATGCAGATTTTTTAACTAATGATTTTCAGAATTGATAGCAATAGTCAAGGGGTATTTGTTTGTGCATTTCTGTTACTATTGCTATGCATTACAAGTGAAGACTTTAAAGACCGAAGAAAACTTTTAAATGCTGGTGTCAAGGGGGAGTTTGTTGGTGCATTTCTGGGTGACAACATCATTATAGAAGTTCGTCTTGAGTCGTTTGTATATGTAATTTATTAAACGGTTTGTTTTTGCACGAAATAAGGTCAAACACGACCAAGTCAACTATAGGGTTGACCAGGTCGAACTCAACCAGGTCGAGTTCGACCATGGGTGGTCGAGTTCGACCATGGGAGGTCGAGTTCAACCATGCTAGGTTGAGTTCGACCATGTCCAATGCCTATATATACAGATATAAGGTTTAGGTTTCAGCAGAGGTTTTAGTTGCAATGTGTTAATCTCTCTAGTCTTTTGTTTTTGTTTTCTCTAGTTGAGAGTTCTATACCCATACTTATGTCCTAACCTATTTATGCATTATGATGTATATTGTTGATTTAATGTTATGTTATAAGACTCTTAAGATTAGTCTTTACTACCATAATGAAGTGCTCTTATTAGTCTTGATGGAAGACTCTTGAGAGTCCACTCCTTAATGTTTTGGGAGTTGATCCCTGTCTTGACTCTCCTATAAATAGGGGCTTATGTCTAACCCCATACTCACCACTACAACACACACATAAGAACATATTACTAAACATGTTCAATCCATCATAATAAGGAGAGGTTCAAGTAGAAGATCAAACATCCTAACGGTGTACCTATCATGGCATCATCGTCTCTCAACTCAAGTAAGCCCATGCTTGGCCTATATATATTATGAGATACATGATTACGATCATATATGTTTAACATGTGGTATCAGAGCCTGGTTAAAATCATGTTTCTTTATAATATAAGAACTTTTCGTTTCATTTCTTGATGATATGTGAATCATTCTGTTTTGAATCTGTCAGGCATGCGATACGTTTTTTGTCACTTTAATTACATGTCATGCGTGATTCAATCTTATGTGATTCTCACTATTGTCATGATTTAAATTTTTAATAATTTAATTGGTAGAATTTTACACTTAACTTGCTTAGTAAAAATCTGCACAGTTTAGTGGAAATGATTGGATTATCGTAGTTGATTAATTTTTCGGATTATTACGGTATATGTGACATTGAATCTCATCACTATTAAATAGCACCTGAATGGTCTTGGAGGTTACCTTTTGATTACTTATTTCGATTATTTTATGATGAGGTGAAATCCAATCACTTAGTTTTTCCTTTTGTTTGAATTTTTTTTTTAATGTAAACTCACTGCTCACATGATTAATTATTATCTTGATTGAGAATGCAATAATATGTTACTTATGTTCCCATTCGTAGAAAATCACCAATAAAAGAAATTTTCATAAAAGGTTTCAACAGAATTTATAAGTGAATTTTATAATTTTAATTTTCCATCATATTAAGTTTTTCATGGAGTCATGATAGTGACCGAACATTTCTACTCATCCGATATGATCAATAAATTAAATGATGGATTTATTTATTTATTTTTTTTCTGTTCCTCTTTTATGATTATGATTTAACCTTTTATTTTTTATTTGGTGGAATATGAAGAGCTAACTTTTAAAGGTCATAACCGACTAAACTTTTTGTCTACTGCCATCATTTGATATTGTGACATAAGTTATGTGCTCTCATGTTTTATGATGGTTACCTTCATATTATTTTTATCCTATAATTGCTCTTCTATATAATGTTTTATTGAACAATATCATGTTCAAAGAAAGAAGATTAGTATATTTTATATTTTCCTTACTAATATTTACAAATGGGGCATTAGGTACAAGACATCTAAATATTATTATTAATTTTATGTCTTATGACTACTTAATGGTTGAGATTAGTTGTCGACCCAACGGAGGCCACTAGTCAAAATTATTTGTGAATGAAAAGTCATATTAAGTTACGTTGATATTTAGAGGTTGTGAGATAGCCCAACGGTGACTCATAATTTTCGAGATATTATACGGTATGTAGCAAATAAATATAATTGGTTTACTTATATTTCTGCCCAAAGGTGATATATTTGTAAACTAGTTTTGCATTATGTAATAAGAAATTATTAGTGTGTTGTTGATGGAACCAACGAGAAGTCAACAATTACACCGAATTTCTTTAATAAATCTAATTTTGTGTTGTGATTAGATTTATTATCCAACTTAGCCCTATGGTTGGTTATTATTATTATAGTTATTATTATTTTTTATGTCACTAACATAGTCTTAATTATTATTTATTTTACCTTGTACCATGGATATTATTAATTTATTATAGTCCTTAATGAGCATAATAATTTTAAGTCTTATATTTCAGCTTTGACACCCACTTCTATTGCAAATTGTATTTCTGGCATAGAACATTTGAACGGTACTAACTTTACAACGTGGAAAGAACAAATTAAAATTGCCCTCGGCATTACTGATTTGGACTATGCACTAAGATTTGATCCGCCAGATGCTCTCACAGCCGAAAGCACGGCTGAAGAAAAGAGGACTTATGAAATCTGGGAAAAATCAAACCGCATGTCCTTAATGATAATGAAGAATTCTATTTCGACAGCTATTCGAGGAGCCATTCCTGACTCTGAGAATGCTAAAGAGTTCTTTGAATCCGTTGAGGAGCAATTTAAGGGCTCGTCTAAAGCTCATGCGAGTACCCTTATTCTTAAGATGCTTACCACGAAGTATGATGGTGTTAGTGGTGTTCGTGAGCACATCATGATGATGAATGATATGGCCTCAAAACTAAAGGGAATGGACATGGAAATATCTGAAGGTTTTCTCGTTCATTTTATCATGACATCTCTCCCTACTCAGTTTGGTCCATTTAAGATCAACTATAATACTCAAAAGGATAAATGGAAAATGAGTGAATTAATGGCCATGTGTGTTCAAGAGGAGGAAAGGCTTAAAATTGAAAAGCCAGATGTTGCTCACCTTACTGCTACTAAGACCAATAACAGGAAATCTTTTAAAAATAACAAAGGTTCAAAATGGGAGAAAACGAGTTCCTCCAAGGAAGGTTCATCAAAGGCAACAACAAGTAAGGGTATGGGAATGGGTCCTAAATGCAAGTTTTGTAAAAAACATGGACACATCCAGAAAGAATGCCCAAAGTTTAAGGAATGGTTAGCAAAGAAAGGTCCTCTCATTTCCTATGTTACTTATCATGAAAGTTTTTCTATTAATGTTCCCTCTAATACTTGGTGGACTGATAGTGGTTCTATGGTCCATGTTACTAACTCATTGCAGGGATTCCTTTCAAAGAAGAAGCTACAAAGGGGGGAAAGAATCATTAAAGTAATGGAGATGAGCTACATGTTGAAGCCGTTGGAACTCTCTTATTAGTTTTAGAGGGTGGTTTTAACTTGTACTTAAATAATACACTTTATGTTCCATCAATGACTAGGAACCTTATTTATGTTTCTAAACTTGATCGTTTTGGCTATGATTTTAAGTTTGGACATAATGCTTTAAAAGTGTATTTTGATTCTCAAATTATTGGTACTGGTTCATTAGAGCATGACCTTTATAGGCTTCATTTGGATAATAATTTTGCGGAATCCCTATTGTCATTGGATGTAAATATAATCACTAAAGGGAAAAGAAAAAATCTTGAAATAGAAAATTCTTCGAGATTGTAGCATAAACGTCTAGGTCACATATCAAAAGACAGAATGCAACGTCTTACTAAAGAAGGAATTCTTCCAACTCTTGATTTTTCTGATTATAACCAATGTATTGAATGCATTAAAGGGAAATTTGTGAAAACTAATAAGAAAGGATCCACAAGAAGTAAAGAGCTTCTTGAAATTATTCATACAGATATTTGTGGACGTTTCATCACTGACATAGGTGGACATAAGTATTTCATCACTTTCATTGATGACTATTCTCGTTATACTTATGTATACTTGATTAAGGAAAAATCTGAATCTCTTGATGTTTTCAAAATCTTTAAGGCTGAAGTTGAAAATCAACTTAAATGCAAGATTAAAATTGTGAGGTCAGATAGGGGTGGAGAGTATTATGGTAAACACTCCGATATTGGACAAAGTCCCGGTCCATTTGCCTTATTTTGTCAAGAACATGGAATTGTAAATCAATTTACTATGCCTTATACACCACAACAAAACGGTGTTGCAGAAAGGCGAAATCGTACCCTTATGGATATGGTGCGAAGCATGTTTTGAAATTCAAGTCTCCCACAATACTTATGGAGTGAGGCATTAAAGACAGCCACTCATATCCTTAATAGAGTGCCTTCTAAGTCTGTCCCTAAAACACCTTATGAGCTTTGGACAGGAAGGGTACCTACTTTGAACTATTTTAGGGTATGGGGTTGTCCGGCTGAGGCTAAGATATTCAATCCTCAAATAAAGAAACTTGATTCCAAAACCGTTAGTTGTTATTTTATTGGATATCCTGATCATGGTAAAGGGTACCGTTTCTATTGCCCAAATCATACCACTAGAATCGCCGAAACAAGACATGTTGAATTCATTGAGAATGGTGAAATTAGTGGGAGTGGGGGAAGAAGTATTGAACTTGAAGAGAGTGTATCAAATACTCATAATTTTGATGTTCAAGTACCAATTAACACAAATAGCACACCATTAGTACCTCAAAATGAGGTTGGTGCCCCTGTTGTTAATGATCCATCACATAATGATCCCATTTTTAATGAGCCACCACATAATGGTCCTTTAGCCAATGATCAACAAGATAATGTAGCCCATAATAATGAACCTAATGAGCAACCATTACGAAGGTCTACGAGATCTAGGAAGCCTGTCAACTATGATGACTTCATAATCTACTTAAACGAGGTTGATTATGACTTAGGGAAAGTTGAAGACCCAACTTCCTATAAAGAAGCTATTATGAGCAGTCAATCAACTCAGTGGCTTGAAGCCATGCACGATGAGTTAAAGTCGATGCATATAAATGATGTTTGGGAACTTACAGAATTACCAAATGGTGTCGAACCTGTTGGTTGTAAGTGGGTCTATAAAACAAAGTTAGACCAAAAAGGCAACATTGAAAGATACAAAGCACGACTGGTTGCTAAAGGCTATACTAAAAAATCAGGCATAGATTATAATGAAACCTTTTCTCCTGTTTCAAGAAAAGAATCTTTAAGGATAGTTATGGCTCTAGTAGCTCATTATGATTTAGAGTTGCATCAAATGGATGTTAAAACCGCATTTTTAAATGGAAACTTGCATGAAGATGTCTATATGACACAACCAGAAGGTTTTAAGGTTGAAGGCAAGGAACATATGGTTTGTAAGTTAAAAAGATCCATATACGGTTTGAAACAGGCTTCTCGGACAATGGTATCTGAAATTTCATGAGGTTATGGAGAAATTTCAATTTAAGAAAAATCTAGTGGATCAATGTATATACCTTAGGATCAGTGGGAGCAAATATGTCATTCTTGTGCTGTACGTGGATGATATTCTTTTAGCATGTAATGACAAGGATATGTTGTATGAGACCAAAAGATTTCTTTCATCTAACTTTGACATGAAGGATCTCGGAGAAGCCTCTTATGTAATTGGCATTGAAGTTCACCGAGATAGGTCTCGTGGGACTTTAGGTTTGTCTCAAAGGGCTTATATTGAAAAAGTCCTTAAGAAGTACAACATGCAAAATTGTTCACCAACAGTTGCTCCTGTTGTTAAGGGTGACAAGTTTGGCTCAGTCCTAAAAATGAGTTGGAACGTGAAGAGATGAGACTTATACCTTATGCTTCTGTCGTTGGAAGCCTTGTGTATGCTCAAGTATGTACACGCCCTGATATCGCATACATAACGAGCATGCTTGGACGCTATCAATCCAATCCTGGAATGGATCATTGGAAAGCAGCCAAAAAGGTTTTGCGATATCTTCAAGGGACTAAGGACTTAATGTTAACTTACCGAAGGACGGATAACCTTGAAGTTGTTGGTTACTCGGACTCGGTTTTTGCCAAGTGTAAGGACGATAAGAAATCCACTTCGGGGTACATTTTTATGTTTTCAGGAGGTCCCATATCTTGGAGGAGTCATAAGCAAGAATTGACCACCACTTCCACCATGATGGCTGAGTATGTTGCATGCTATCATGCTTCAAGTCATGCTATTTTGCTCAAAAACTTGATTTCTGGACTTAGGGTGGTTGACTCCATTTCACGACCTATAAGACTACATTGTGACAATAGTGCGGCTGTTAGCTTTTCAAACAACACTAGTTCCAGTGGAGCTGGTTTGTATCTCGACACTAAGTAGCTATATGTTCGAGAGAAGGTTGAAGACAAGAGTATAGCCATAGAGTACATTTCTACTCATGACATGTTGGCTGATCCACTTACAAAAGGTTTACCTCCCAAGCTCTTTTTAGAGCATGTTGCCGGCATGGGTTTATGTAATAGCCTAGTTTAGTTTATGGATTATACTCATTTGCTTTGTTTCATCCACTTTATTGTTATTCTCAAATTTTGTGCACATTAAGAGATCTTATGGACAAACATTATGTATGGATCATTATTATGAATGGCTTTATCTTGGTTAACCCTTATGTTTTGTTTGCCATTCAAATTCATTATGGATTATGAAGAATCATTAATTAGATGGAATTACTAATTGTATAATTGATAGGGGTCCTGTGTCGTGAAAGATGCAAGTGACTATATTGGTTTGCGTTAGTGGTCCTAACTAATCACGATTAATCATAAAACCGATAACTTGGCCACATATAATTTATACACGCATAAATAGGTATACGGCCAAGTGGGAGAATGTTAGACTATTATTATCTATACCCATACTTATGTCCTAACCTATTTATGCATTATGATGTATATTGTTGATTTAATGTTATGTTATAAGACTCTTAAGATTAGTCTTTACTACCATAATGAAGTGCTCTTATTAGTCTTGATGGAAGACTCTTGAGAGTCCACTCCTTAATGTTTTGGGAGTTGATCTCTATCTTGACTCTCCTATAAATAGGGGCTTATGTCTAACCCCATACTCACCACTACAACACACACATAAGAACATATTACTAAACATGTTCAATCCATCATAATAAGGAGAGGTTCAAGTAGAAGATCAAACATCCTAACGGTGTACCTATCATGGCATCATCGTCTCTCAACTCAAGTAAGCCCATGCTTGGCCTATATATATTATGAGATACATGATTACGATCATATATGTTTAACAGAGAGAGCTCGTGTCTTACTTGTAATCGTTATTATTGAAGTAATACAAGGCTCCGATTTCTCATATGTAGTTAGTGTTTATTGTATTGTTGTTTGCTAGCTCTTGAGAGTTTCCGCACTCAATAGTTAGTTATCTAATCTCGTAGATCCGGTGGCTAAGGGACTCACAATTAATTTCGAAAATCACTCCCTTTGGGTTTTAAAGAGGTAAAGAAATATCAACTTTGAAGAGAAATTTCGAAAATCACTTTCATAAAAGGTAATACAAATTGTTGATCAATTGCTTCATCATACAGATTTTGTTTTCGTTTCAATATTTATTAATTGTAGACATTATTTATTATTTACTCATAGGTTTTGTCATCTACAAAATTTGTTTTCTTTGTGTGTTTCCTCAATATTTATTAATTATAGATATTGTTTATTATTTGGTCATAACAAGGCTTTTTATATATATGTCTTACGAATTCTAGCTTTAGACTAGATGTGACAAGTAGGGATGGCAACGGGTCGGGTATGGGCCGGGTTTAGGTAATCCCGGACCCGGACCCGATTAAAATTCCCCGTCCCAAACCCGGAACCGTACCCGACGGGTCTCCATTTACTTATTAACCGTCGGGTAACGGATTTCCCCACGAGTAATCGGGGATCCGTTAATTATTCTTTTAATTCCGTTTTGTGATGTTGTTTATGAGATACAAGCAGGTTATTCCATTTGAATTTCTCACAGGTTTAAGAATAATGACATACACCTCATATAACTTTCTGTAACTGAATTACATTTTTGTTATAATTGATTTATTAATTATTATATACTCTTAATCTTAACTAGCATCTTCTAAATACCAATAAAACAAGTACTGTGATGAATTAAAAACTATTCCGTTGTTGGTGTGACCGCTTATGCATTCCATGAATGGTATAGAATTAACTAACTATAGCATATTACTACTGGTGTGTTCATGTCTCGTTTGCCTATGTAATATCATAGAAATAATCAGATTGTATCTCTTAAACTACAATGTCTAAATACACCGGGTCGGGTATATGGGTTCGGGGCGGGTTTCGGGTATACGTGTCGGGTATGTGGGTTTTTATTTGAAACCAGACCCGGACCCGGACCCGCAAAAAAATATAAAACCATCCCCATACCCGGACCCGTCCCAAAAATGTCGGGTTTCGGGTTTCCCCGTCGGGTATGGGTTTTATTGCCATCCCTAGTGACAAGTTGGTTTACGTAATTTTTTTAATTATAGTCCTCGGGGTTTAATCTCTTGTTTGTTTTTTATTAAGTTATTATTTTTGATGACACTGGTCACACATAATGAAAGTTTTGTATACACCCTGTATATGACCGACCTGTTGATAGAGAATATTACTCCAAAAACAATTAATTCTGTTATTTATTTGTGTATCAAATAGATATATAAAATATATTATAAATAAAATGAAATATAGATATAAATAATTATGAGTCAACCGTGCAATGTGCACGGGAATTGATACTATAAAGATAATATAATGACTGTTTATCGTCACCTCGTTAGAACTTTTAATAAGTAGTATGATTGGATTAAGTGGTTAACACCCTTATTTTTAAGACAGAAGTCAAGAGTTCTATCTTCACTTCATTTAGATAGAACTTGAAAGCAGTTTCTCTACCTAGATAGAGGTAAGTCTGTCTATATCTCAACCCTCTCATACACCGTCGGTGTATTGAGACCCAAAACCTGTAAAAAATGACATTGAGTGTTATATTTACATTTATTTATTTCACAGGAATTTTTAATATACTCAATATTGGAATTGTTACGGATCAAAAGCCGAGCTCCGCACTTGAATCTGAAATGGGGAAATGGAGAAACTTTTGTTTTATGCAATCGTATAGTTTTTGTTTACCGTGTATATCTCATATCTAGGTTTTAGGTACAATAAAACAAGTATTAAAGTAAAATAAATAAAACAATAGGTTTTTCTTCACTGAAAATCACAGTGCATCATGAAAATCATCGTGTATCAATTGCTTCGTGAATCTTCGTGCATCAATTTAACCATGATCCAAGGGTCAAGATCTTATCCTATTTGTTTTATTTTAATACCTGTTTTACAATACCCAACCACCTCACATCTAATATAGTTTTTTTTTCTTTCAACATTGTAATATTTTTATGGGAAAATTCCATTAAAAAGTAACTTTTTTACTTAAAATTTCTAATAAGGGGAACGTATTTAGTTTTCGTCTATTAAAAGAATCATATTTCGAAAAATTCCGCAATAAAGGGAATGTCGTTAGTTTTTAACGTCAGCTCTCTGTTAAGTACCACGTCACCACTGTCACATCATTAAATTTTGCTTATGTGGACTTTGACTTTGATTGAAAATGAAAATGATACTATATTTTGTCTTTCATTAAGTAGTTAAATTTTAAAT
This sequence comes from Erigeron breviscapus, assembly GCA_034093135.1. Classification (NCBI taxonomy): domain Eukaryota; kingdom Viridiplantae; phylum Streptophyta; class Magnoliopsida; order Asterales; family Asteraceae; genus Erigeron; species Erigeron breviscapus. The sequence goes on from CM067172.1 coordinate 93,289,993, forward strand.
AATAAAATGCAAGTATTAAGAGTAGCTTTTAATTAATTTATAAAAGCAAAGAATGTAATTGTGCACTTTAACAATGATAAAATATACTCCTCCGTCCCACTAGAAGTGTCATGTTTTGAATTTTCAAAGTCTTTATTCTTCAACTTTGACCTTAAATATTTTTGTTTGTGTTGTATAATATTTGATGAAAGTTATATGAATTGATTGAGTTTTAGATATATTTTCATTGGGTATAATTTTCATCAAGTATTATATAACAAAAAATATATATATTTAAGGTCAAAGTTATAAAACAAAGACTTTGAATATTCAAAGTGAGACACTTCTAGTGGGACAGAGGGAGTAATAAATAAACACGTTATGTTGGTCGTGAGACTAAAAATAAAACAAGATTTTCTTAAAAATACTACTAATAGTATTAATTAATAAGATAGAGAAAATTACATTTTTGGTCCTCAAGTTGGCAGGATTTTCAGTTATTGCCTTTAAGTGAATTAATTACAGAAAAAACCTTAAAGTTGGTCAATTTTTTCACTTTTCACTCCTTGACTAACAGCCGTCTATCAGGTCCGCTAAGTGAGGGACAGATTTGTCATTTCACCATGATCATTTCTTCTTCTTCTTCCAAACTCAAACACAAACCCAGATTCGTCAGGTTTTGTAGAAAACGTAATGTCAACCGAAATCAAGGCGGACGGAAATTTGAAAATCACGCCGGAAAAATTAAAATCTAGATTTATCTCTTGTTTCTTCGAATCAGAACACGAAACATATTGCAATCGATTCAAAAATCAATCGCGCACGAACCCTAGCCAAAATAAATCCGCTCTAGATTTCACCGGAAAAACTTGTTGAATCGAAAAGAAAGACAAAAAAGCAATTGCACTTCGAATCCAACCAAATCTAGCCAAAACTGATCCCGATCCAAGCAATTCAGAATCCAAAAACCCTTGTTTCCGATCTCAGATGTGTGTGTTTGTGTGCTCAGTGTGTGTTTTTCAGTTGACATTTCGTTTTCCGGCCGTCGTGAATTTCAAAATTTGGGTTTGTGTTTGAGTTTGGAAGAAGAAGAGAAGGGATCATGGTGAAATGACCAATCTGCCCCTCACTTAACGGACCTAATAGACGGTTGTTAGTCACGGAGTGAAAAGTGAAAAAATTGACCAATTTTAGGGTTTTTTCTGTAATTAATTCACTTAAAGGCAATAACTGAAAATTCTGCCAACTTGAGGGACCAAAATGTAATTTTCTCAATAAGATAACTAATGGAAAATGTATAACCCCCGCGTGAAAGAAATGTGTGCAGTAAGGTATGAGGGAGTGGAAGCGGTAAACGTGTTCCCCGCTAGTGGCGCCGCGCGGGTACACCGCCGCGACCACTTTACCGATGGAGAGAGAGTGGCCAAATCGGGGGTCTTCACCGGCAGGAGAGAGGAGAGAGAGGGAGAGAGGAGAGAGAAGGGCGTTTGTGTGGGGCCTCAACCGTTCTTTTCCTTTTCTTTCCTTTTCCTTTTTCATATTTCTTGTATTAATTTATATACATATGTGTGTGATTTGAAGGTTTATATATATATATATATGTATATGTATTGTGTATGTATATCTTGGAGGTAGAAGAGAAGAGAAAAGGAAACTGTTTTTTTTTTTTTTTGTTTAATATATATTTTTTGTTTTAGCCCCTCAACTTTTATCTATTTACGGAATAATTTATATAGTTTTAAATGTTGTTACTTTGAGTCCAAAACTATTATAAATATTTCATTTGTTTGATATACATTGTTTAGAAATAGTATTTTTTGTTTTGTTTTGTTTATTATGAAATGTTATGTTTATATAGCTTTTGAAATGATATAGTATTAAAAATAAATGAAAAATAAATGATGAGATGGAGATTTGAGGAAGTTGGAGAAAGTGACGCCAGTGATTTAGGGAAGATGAGAAAAATTGAGGTGAAATGTTTTTATTGGTTAGTATGTGGAAAAGTGGTAAAGTATGGGGAAGGGTGACCACTCCCTCCCCCCTAACGTGAATGAGTCTACCGCTTTAAATGTGTTGTTCGGTACAACAACGACATTAATGCGCACACACATATTTATATACAGATTGAATGCAATTGAAACTGAAAGAAAATAAAATTAAAATAAGACAGCTCGGGGGAGGGGGTACATAGGAGAGAAGCGACGACGGATATTATAGACTATAGAGGAATAGAAATCGCAATTTGTGTGCTTTTGTGTGAGGGAAAAGAAAGAAAGAGAATGGAAATTATATGAATTTTGGTTAGAATGAATGGCGGGTGGTTCCTGAAAAATAGAAGATTTTGTATATATATGTTTTTATATATTTTCATTTTCAGTCAAAGTCAAAGTCCATGTAACCAAAATTTAATAACGTGACAATGGTGACATGACACTTAACGGAAGGCTGGTGTTAAAAACTAACGACATTCCATTTATTGCGAAATTTTTAGAAACATGATCATTTTAATAGACGAAAACCAAATAGAATTTTATTTAAAAAGGTTATCTTCTTATGGATTTTTTAAAACAGTCATCTATATCTATATTGAATTATAAAGGTCCGCTTAATCGGACCATTGAATCACAATCGTCCTTAAGGAAAATTAAATGTTAATAAAATGTTAATATAGATAATTAAGTGAGAGTACAACATTAAAAGATACCTTGGCCACAAGTATTATCATTTTTTTCACGTTTGATGATCATAGTTTGTTTATCCTGTTACGGTCTTTACGCGATAGGCAGGATGTTTTCTCTCAGATTCCAAAAGAAACTCACAGAACATCTCGCCAAGCGATACGACAGCTAATCGGGGTAAAACCCGTGTCTCCTTAGACCCGGACTTGGGTCTTCCTAGATGAACCTTCAAAGAAGGGCTTTGGATGCCACTGAAATGTGAACCCATTGGCAATTATTATCATTTAAATGTTGACAATAAAATCCCAATGATGGTTCGAATTAAAGGTCTACAAAATCCGTCTAATTTTTTTTTCTCCTTTTAAATCCATTAAACGCTCCATGACTTCTATATGTATGTTCCAAATCTATCTCGGATATTATTTACTACACTGATATTTAGGAATTGAACTTTAGACTTCACCCAAAAACATGAGCTAACCCCATTTTAACTAAGATCGATCTATTTGGTTGTTATTGGGTTTATCGTTTGCATTAGAAAATTACTAGACAAATGTCTGCGCGGTGCGACGGTGGCACCGGCGGTAGCGGTGTGGTTATTAATCTAATAGTAATTGTTGTAAAATGGTAGTGTAGTTATTTTCATAGTCGAATGATGTACGTCGAAAATAATTTCATTAAGGCTATTAGATAGAGATATTTAAATATGTGAATAAAGGAGAGGGGTAATTTGAGTTTATCAAGTTCTTTATTGAGAAATTTGGAGGGGGTAAATGTTTTATAAAGCCACTAAGTGTGGTGCTCAGTCTATGAAGTGTTTGATAGGGGTATGTCCCCAATAGCTCCCTAGATTTTTGTCATAAAAAAATATATTTTTTGTATGACCATGTGATGTATATATTTTTATGTAAAGGAAAAATATTTTGTGTAGTGATGAGTTCCTTCTCAAATGACCTGTTTTAGATAGATCACTACAAGAAAAATGTCATTTAGCGACATGTTTAGCGACATATTTGAAGCTAGCGACATACATAGCGATGTCAAGTGTGAAGTCTCTAGAAAAAAGTCGCAGATTTTTGCGACATCAAATTATAAGACGCTAAAAATAGCGTCAATAATAGCGATGCCCTAATTGTGACGCTAACTTTTTTTTAGCGACATGACTACTGTGACGGTAATCTTGTCGCTAATCTTAAACAAGTCGCTATGCATGTCACTGTCTATGGCGCTAATTATAGCCTACAATTTCATGTTCCATGTTATTTGTGTCTTTATATATGTCAAACAGTTGCTTATATTACGAGCTAAATAGCGGAAAATAATAAAAATGAAGAATTTGATATTCGAATTCGATAGGGGTATGTCCCCAATAGCTCCCTAGATTTTTGTCATAAAAAAATATATTTTTTGTATGACCATGTGATGTATATATTTTTATGTAAAGGAAAAATATTTTGTGTAGTGATGAGTTCCTTCTCAAATGACCTGTTTTAGATAGATCACTACAAGAAAAATGTCATTTAGCGACATATTTGAAGCTAGCGACATACATAGCGATGTCAAGTGTGAAGTCTCTAGAAAAAAGTCGCAGATTTTTGCGACATCAAATTATAAGACGCTAAAAATAGCGTCAATAATAGCGATGCCCTAATTGTGACGCTAACTTTTTTTTAGCGACATGACTACTGTGACGGTAATCTTGTCGCTAATCTTAAACAAGTCGCTATGCATGTCACTGTCTATGGCGCTAATTATAGCCTACAATTTCATGTTCCATGTTATTTGTGTCTTTATATATGTCAAACAGTTGCTTATATTACGAGCTAAATAGCGGAAAATAATAAAAATGAAGAATTTGATATTCGAATTCGATCTATTATATATTACATTATCTAGTTCTTTTAGTAAATATCCAAGGAACTTCTAAAAAAAGCTAAGCATCAAAAAGTATTTAAATTTAAACCAAAGATCTATTGCTTAGGTCAAAGTGCATCTCATCACAAAAGATTATAGCATTTTGAGTTAATTACAGAAATCGTCCCTGTCGTGGTACCCAGCTTGCAGGTTTCGTCCCTACCTTTCAAAAATTACAGTTTTAGTCCAAAAAACTTTGCCCCGTCAACACTTTTGGTCCTCGGTAATAACTTCCGTTTAAAAACCCATCACATGCCAGCCACGTGATGGGTATTTTCGTCATTTCCCATCTTTCATTTCTTACACTTTTAGTCCAATTTTTGTTTTACCTTTTTTTTTCCAGATCTATATCTATGTATCTATATCTATATCCTACCACAATCATTCAACAACAATTCAAATTTCATACCAAGTAAACTAAAATCATTCATATACAAATCTGGTAATATATATACAAATCATCATCCAAATATATATATTATCATCATCTTTCATTTCTTACATATGTATATATATATATCCGATCTATATATATCCAAATATATACAAATCCCATCTTTCATTTCTTACATATGTATATATATATATATCCGATCTATATATATACACTCAAATATCGTAGTGGAAAAAGAATTTGTACATCACATTTAGCAACTTCAGCCACTGCTTCCTCTCTACCCCCCCACACCCCCCCCCCCCCCCCCCCCTCTCTCTCTGTAAACATATATATGTATGTGTGTGTGTGTGTGTGTGTATGTGTGTTATATAAAATAAACACATACATTCACTCCCGAATATCGATGTCGGTGGTGATGGGAAACCGGATTTTTGTGGTGGTGTTGATGGGGTTGCCAGATGTCGGTGGTGGTGGTGAATTGGTGGGCGGATTTAACACACACTTTTGATCGGATCTTAACAAAAAAGACTCGTAAGTAGTTGCTGAAACTTGAAAATCATCCCATTTAATTAGATCAGTTGTTGCGCTTATGATCATGATGATGATTATGATTGTGATTGTGATTTGTACATCTATATGTATTGATGTTTACTAAATTAGGTCTCATCCGATTCATAGTAATATATGTTTGTATATATATATATATATATATATATGTTGTGTGTGTATGTGTGTTATATAAAATAAACACATACATTCACTCCCGAATATCGATGTTGGTGATGATGGTGAATTGGTGCCCAGATCTCGCACACACACACACATCTAATCGGACCCACCGTCGGATATTGATGACGGTGGTGATGAGGTGACCGGATTTTTGTGGTGGTGGTGAATTGGTGGGCGGATTTAACACACACTTTTGATCGGATCTTAACAAAAAAGACTCGTAAGTAGTTGCTGAAACTTGAAAATCATCCCATTTAATTAGATCAGTTGTTGCGCTTATGATCATGATGATGATTATGATTGTGATTGTGATTGTGATTGTGATTTGGATCGTTATTGGCTGCTAGAGGAAATTTGTGTTTTGTCACTCATTTTGTGTTTGTGATTTGTACATCTATATGTATTGATGTTTACTAAATTAGGTCTCATCCGATTCATAGTAATATATGTTTGTATATATATATCTGGAAAAGTTATGTATATATGTTTGTATATATATGTTTGGTTACACTTTTGGTCCTGTGTTGTGGAAATGACGAAATTACCCATCATGTGCAGGTCATGTGATGGGTATTTTAACGGACGTTAAGTGTTTGGACTAAAAGTGTTGACGGGACAAAGTTTTTTGGACTAAAACTATAATTTTTGAAAGGTAGGGACGAAACCTGCAAGTTGGGTACCACGACAGGAACGATTTCTGTAATTAACTCTAGCATTTTATACTACTAAAGTGACGGTCCGCTTCTCCAAGATGACCTTTCCAGCTTTCATGAGCTAGTGCTACAGTTTGAGCTGAAAACATAACAAAAGAACTGTTAAATAAGAACTGTTAAATAATAGTTGGAAACACCCATATTTATACCTTTAACTAGATAACCTTTTGTATCATACTTACCGAGCATCGTGATATAGCAGATTATTTAAAAGAAGAGCTCCCATGCTAGCCTGCAGAAAATGCAAAACATGAATGTTCATATGATTAAAATCTACATGTACGGATGGAAAGTTATAGCTTACTTTTGCAGAAGCTATTATAGATGCATTTACCATTATGTCCACAACTGCATGGCAAGAGAACAAGTGCAGAGAACCGATGAGGAGGCAAACCTATTTGACCCATTACCCAAACTGCCATTTTTTCACCTCTGAACAAGTGCAGGCAAACCTATTTTGACCCATTACCCATTACTAATCTAGATGAAGCCAATGGATTTGGCATCACTTGCAAATGTTGGAGCTGCTATAACTCGTAGCATAGTAAGTAAAATGAAAAGCTTCAACAACAAAGTCGGGAATTCCTAAAGGACTTACATTACTATGCATAAACTAATATACCAAACTAGTTATGATTAACGGCCAACACTACAAGAAAAATGTCATTTAGCGACATGTGGAAGGGTTCAAGATTAAGAGTGATTAGCAGACAAAGTAACAAGATTAAGAGCATTCTAACCTTGTTCTTTGTAGGCATGTGGAAGGGTTCAAAAACCGAGGGAATGGAGTGTCCAGACCACAAACTATAGCTACATGTGCTTCCAACTGAAAATTATCCAATTTCTAAGCTTTCTAACAAAACATACTAGTTCTACTATAACAACTGTGAACAATGCATGAAGTAATACCATGACTCACCTTTAAGAAACAATGTCCAACTATCAACACATCGATCTCAGCCCCAAATCCACTTGTAATCAGAGCTTTGGGACTTATCTACATACACAATAAAGACACGAAGTAGGCAGTTAACATGACAGGGAAAAAGCTAGTCAAGATTGCTTATTTCATTAATAATAAAACACCGCACAGTATACAAGTAATACATTACACAATATACAACAGGTCTAAGTAGTACACTATACGATATACAGCTGTGCATATAAAGACTAAGCATACCGCGATAACAAAGATCAGAAAATATATAAAAATAATAATCTTAGATCAGAAAACTATTAAAAAGATCGAGAGGCATACCGCGATAACAAAGGCGTTGGAAGAACGAAGCCAGCAATGTTGGCAGCATCAGTGCACTTTTGAGGAAAATCTTTAAGATTGGCTTGAAGTGATTAAGATACCTTAGCTCATCCACATGACTCCACACCAGAGGCACTGCAATTCAAAATATCATACATTTAAATCAAGCAATTCAAATAGAAATGTAACAGGATTGGAAAAGACCGCCACTTCCTATTTGTACATACAGAAAACCAAAATCAAATCCGTTAAATTTTTTCTTTTATACCTCTCTAATCTGTATATATGTAAGAATTTCCATTCAGTGCGTGAAGATAAAGTTTCCGTGAAGGCCTCTACTGTTTATAATCTTGCAATAAAGATAAAAAAAAAATAACTTCAAGTAAGTGACTTTTCAACAAAACTTAAACTTTAGGACTCAGGAACGTGGTTATAAGATATAGGTCTTACTTGTATAAATACTCTGGAATATTTGGAAGGCCGTTCATCTGTATCATTAACTGCATACCTGTATGATATCAACCCGTTCTTACGTAGATGCATTACTTTTATTTCATATAAACAGAAAATAAGCTAGTGCTCTATATGGTTAAATGTGTTGCTTTGCCAATACCAAGCGATAAAAAAGAAAATAGAATATAGAGCAGATGCAGGACCTTATACACGGTAAAGACTTGTACACTGTAAAATCAGGATAGGTAAGACACATGAAAATAAATACCTCAAGAGCATCAAGACCATCTAAACCGTCAACTGCAATGTTCACCAAAAGCAGCTCTGGAAAACAAAGCTTCCATCTGAGCTACAATTATTGAAAGTACAGGAAGGCAAATGATAGTCATTAAACGAGTACCTTATCAATACTAGAAACTAGTACAGTGAATGGAGCAATATTTCTGATACAAGTATTGAAAGTACAGGAAGGCAAATGATAGTCATTAAACGAGCACCTTATCAATACTAGAAACTAGTACAGTGAATGGAGCAATATTTCTGATACAAGTATTGAAAGTACAGGAAGGCAAATGATAGTCATTAGTTAAAAGGCATATGGTTTTTATGTTCTTGTCACTCTACTTGACCAAGACCCTTAAGCAGTAAAAGGCCAACATAAATTATGGAATTCATTACCTGCTTCCATGGTCCTTGAGATGAAAAAAGCCTCGATGAAAGTTGATGCCTATTTTACAGCCGATGACATCGCATATACCCGAAAGTCTCTCTTTGAAATCTCAAAAGTACCCAATAACTGTAGAAATGCATAACACCGAGTTTGAAACTTGAACTAATAGACTCAAAACAAAAGGCAACTTGTATGAACTTTGAATTTGCTAAAGAAAATTATATCCTTCTATAATAAGTCATAGACTATGAACTATTAAACAACAATAATAAGTCAGTCTATGAACTACTAAACATCAATTTGAACAGGAATCCGCGCCACATTGTATGTCCGACTATCCGTTTCTTAATCACGTTTGACCATAATATCCCACCCAAATAAAGCATGTTTGATCAAGATTTTTAGGTGTCAATTTCAAGCCATATACTTGCGATGGGTTGGGCTATATATGGTTTACCCGAACCTAAAGGACGACACAAAGCTACAAAAGTTGAAGGACGACACAGGTTCTCAATAGACTCTCTCACACAAATACATAACTACTAAACTAACTATAAATCATCAAATAATTCTACAAAATAATACTAGAAACATCGACAACTACTTTCGACTTCATCCAAACAGAAATATGTTTCATTTTATACACATATATATATATATATATAATATATATATATATATATATATATACACATCCGATTAACAAATTAAGGTAACTTATAATATAAAATAGATAAATCGACTTATTGAAATGTTTCAACTCTTACCGCTACTGGTGGTGGTTCTGTGCCGTGGAGCTGCGGCGAAACTGCTCGGCGAAAAAGACGGATACAAAACTGCAGCAAGCGATGGTTAACGGCAGCAAAATCGACAGTGCAACGCCGGCAAAATCGGTGGTACATGGCGGCGAAACAACGGTGTGATGTGGCGGAAGAAGCGGTGTGAGGGTGGCGAAGCTTGTTGGAAGACGGAGAATTTGGAGATAGGAAATTAGGGCACAAATGAGTGATTGGATTAAAAAATGAAAGGGAAAATATTGGGGATGATATTTATACGGGGTATACACATTTTGTAAGGGGCATATTTTGACTTTTTGAGGAAAACGAGATCAAGTACCCGCGCGTTGCGGCGGTGAGACAGTGAAGGTGTCATAGAGTATGATAGGTCATAGAAGGTGATATGTCATAGAGTGTCATAGCCAAATATCTTAGTCGTACGGGCTCCGCCCTCGGATTTAAAAATTCGTCGAAAGTATGTCGAATGACATCTCTAATGAAAGAGAATGAAATTTTAAGAACACCCATATAATTTTTATAATTTATCGATGTACGGTTTTTGAGATAAAAGATTTTGAAAGAATTAGAGGAATAAAATGATTTATGGAGGAGAGATAAAGTTGTAGGCATTGATGTATGGTACATTATGTATTATCATGTGTACATTGTTGAAATTGAAAGTTGAAAGTTGAAACTTTATTTGCTTTATAATATATATATATATATAATATATATATTTTTATAATATAATATTATTATAATTTAATATTAAGTTATTATTAATATTGTATATATATATATATATATATATTATATATATATATATACACATCCGATTAACAAATTAAGGTAACTTATAATATAAAATAGATAAATCGACTTATTGAAATGTTTCAACTCTTACCGCTACTGGTGGTGGTTCTGTGCCGTGGAGCTGCGGCGAAACTGCTCGGCGAAAAAGACGGATACAAAACTGCAGCAAGCGATGGTTAACGGCAGCAAAATCGACAGTGCAACGCCGGCAAAATCGGTGGTACATGGCGGCGAAACAACGGTGTGATGTGGCGGAAGAAGCGGTGTGAGGGTGGCGAAGCTTGTTGGAAGACGGAGAATTTGGAGATAGGAAATTAGGGCACAAATGAGTGATTGGATTAAAAAATGAAAGGGAAAATATTGGGGATGATATTTATACGGGGTATACACATTTTGTAAGGGGCATATTTTGACTTTTTGAGGAAAACGAGATCAAGTACCCGCGCGTTGCGGCGGTGAGACAGTGAAGGTGTCATAGAGTATGATAGGTCATAGAAGGTGATATGTCATAGAGTGTCATAGCCAAATATCTTAGCCGTACGGGCTCCGCCCTCGGATTTAAAAATTCGTCGAAAGTATGTCGAATGACATCTCTAATGAAAGAGAATGAAATTTTAAGAACACCCATATAATTTTTATAATTTATCGATGTACGGTTTTTGAGATAAAAGATTTTGAAAGAATTAGAGGAATAAAATGATTTATGGAGGAGAGAGAAAGTTGTAGGCATTGATGTATGGTACATTATGTATTATCATGTGTACATTGTTGAAATTGAAAGTTGAAAGTTGAAACTTTATTTGCTTTATAATATATATAGATATATATAGATATTAATATAATTTTTATTATAATATAAAATAGATAAATCGACTTATTGAAATGTTTCAACTCTTACCGCTACTGGTGGTGGTTCTGTGCCGTGGAGCTGCGGCGAAACTGCTCGGCGAAAAAGACGGATACAAAACTGCAGCAAGCGATGGTTAACGGCAGCAAAATCGACAGTGCAACGCCGGCAAAATCGGTGTCTTAATATTCCCGACTGTGTTAACGTCATGTTAGAAATGTCAAAAATATTGGCGACATGCTTTGCGTCACAAGTAACAACATTATGAAAGTAAAAGTAGTTAGAACTGACGCTATTTGAGTCGCAACTTAGCGACATTGAACATGATGTCGCTAAACTTGTCGTTAATTGATAGTTTTCTTTGTAGTGGATGATTATTTCCCTAAAAGCCCAACTGCTTTGTGATGTAAATTATTGGTTTCTTCAATTTCCGTTGAAGGGGAATATAACGAGGTGATATACCTTGACCAACATTTGATATTGCTAGTTTTGGTACACATCATTATTGAGATTTTAGCCTTATTAAAAGAATGCACGTTATTTTATTGTTGACAAGGAACTCATTCAATTATCCTACTTCTTATTGATGATGAAAAATGATTCATACGTTCGTCAAAACTTACAACATCATGTCAATTTAATGAATAATATGTATGCCTAATTTTCATAAGCTTAAATATGTCAAAAAAAAAATAAAAACCCGAGACACGTACGTGACAAGATTGAAAACAAACAAACATACGAAACTTTAAGTTAATTAAACATATTTAAAAAAATTATACATTTATAAACTTAATTATACGATCGAAAAAACAAATTAGGAAACGCCTCGTACCATTCTACTCAAGTCAATATGAGTCAGATACTCTTTAAGTCGTAAGTTCAGTGACAGATCTATGTTTAAAATCACGTGTTTTCATTTATACTTTATTCACTTGAAATACTTACATTACGATTAATCTAGATCCAAAATCTTATAACATATGTCCAAACTTAATTTTTCATATTCTTGTTAGAAAATTTTCCAATCTAACGTACCCTAAGTCTGGACCTAGGTAGCAACCATGTAGAAAAAACCTAGGTAGCTTAAGTTAATTGGCACCGAGTATCGGGTTATAAAAAACAAAAATAAAGATACAATAAAATCAGGCTATTCTACTCGACATAGACCAATTGTTTATCAAGTATCGAAAGCCTTATTACCGTCTTACCGGCGAATGTTATGCCCAGTTTACACACCAAGAAGGATCAATAGGATTTAATACCTTACACTTGGCTTGCCTTGAACATATATCGCGAAATAAGATTTACATTATCAAACAATCAATAGAGCAATACCTCTATGAATTTAGCCTTCTTTGAACATGAAGGTCACAAGATTAAACAAGAAATATTGGGCGCCCATCATACACTTTATCTAGGAATTTGATATCTTATGAGGAGGTTCGGTATTGTAAAACAAGTATTAAAGTAAAACAAATAAGACAAAATCTTGACCCTTAGATCATGGTTAAGTTGATGCACGAAGAAACACGAGGCAACTGATGCACAATGATTTGATGATGCACGGTGATTTTCAGTGAAGAGAAACCTATTGTTTTATTTGTTTTACTTTAATACTTGTTTTATTTTACCTAAAACCATCGTATGAGATATTAGACTAAAAGGAGTGGTAAGTGTGGGAGGAGGGGGGGCGACTTGTGTCATGTGGCATGTGGGGTAGAAAACAATTAAACATAAAATAAAAGTACATCTAAAAAAAACAATTAAACATAAAACACAAGTAAAACATATAACTAAATTGCATATTTCTAACGAAGCTCTTGTTTTTTGCGTTCTATGATGGTTCTCTCCGGCTCAGCAAGGTTGGAATAGTCGGTACTCAACACTTTCCAATCGTTTTTTTCTTCAATCGCCTTAACTTTCCTTTCCTTCAACTCAACTTTTTTCGAACTCATATCAAACAACTTGTCCAACTTAACCGTTATTCCTTCAAACGTCTCATTATACCTACCTTTGCCCTTCCCCTTGCCGGCCGATCCCGGCGAGCCTTCCCTTCTCGATGCTCTCTTAGATGCGTCCCTACCAACAGGACGTTCTTGAAACGTCGGCGCCTCATCCTCCCCCTCCTCCTCAAACGAGTTAAGGTCAAATTTGACCCTAGCATCCGACCCTTGACTTGCCACTGGATCGGCGGATGATGACGACTTGGACCTTTTGGCGGTGGGTTGACCGAGATTTCCCCTCACATTGATCTTCTCTACTAGATGGAACTTCGAACCTTTTCTCAATTTTCCCTAAATTTGGAAATGCCCAAATGCTTTATTATAAGTTCCTTCACACTCGGCTAGGGCCTTTCTAACACGGTCTAAATCATTTACCCCACTTGCATGACCGGTGCGAGTATAGATTTGGCTGAAATTTTGAATATTTAGACGCATTTTCCTCCATTTTGCACTCATTTGTTGATTCGAAGACATTTGTTGATTCATACCCATTTGTCGATTCAAAGACATTTGTTGAATCAATTGAAAAAGAGCCGGGTTTTTGAGTAAACTAAGGTCTTTCATCGAATCGGGTTGTTGATTTGGGTTGTTTGGTCGTGGATTCCGATAACCGGGGTTAAAAGAATTGTTGTTGAAGTTGTTGTTGGGAATCATTTTTAAAAAAAAAAATGAAGAAGAAAGGGGAGAAAGGTGAGATGTGTAGAAAGAGTAAAAGAAATGGGTAATATATAAAGTAAAAGTAAGAAAAATAAAAGGAAAAGATTATTTTTTATAAAACTTGGTCAAACTAACCGGTACCATTTACCTCTCCCCAACGCCCCCTTTCTTCCTTGGTCAACGCGCCAGTCAAACGAGAATGGAACCCTCTAGTTCGCCGGACACCCGGATCGCCCCTCGGGGCCGTGTTCCGGGCGAACTAGGGCGGAAAACGACAAGGGTCGGCCAATAGTTCGCCCACTCCCTTCAGTCTTATATATACTTGGAATAACAAATGATTAAGAGTTGTATCTTTCCAAAAAAATAAAAAAATAATAGATTTTTGTACACATAACTTCTATGACTAAACTTTTACACACATCATTTATATGAAAACGGGTTCTTCAAAGTTAAAAAAAGTATAACAGTCTTTGAGTCATATAAACACAGTCTAACCCGAGTTTAATTTTCATATCTTTTTGTAAACATGTACTTTTTTTTTTGTCACATTCAAAATAGTTTAGATAGTCCCTAAAATTAAAACCTAAATTTTGAACATAAAATCACGTGTGAGGCTGTGATCGCGCGAGGAACTCTATGTTTCTTGGTCATGAAAAATAATTTGATAAATTGTTATATATATACACATATATTTTTAACAGTAACTTGTTAGGAACAGTAGATAAAATGAAAAGGAATTTTGGAAGGGGTAGAATGAAGCACACACAGAAAAGGTTAAAAAGTCGTATGCATGGAAAAGTGTGTATTAAAATGACAAGACAGTTGAATTGGGGCAGAAGGCATGGCCGGGTGATTAAAGCGACTAACCATCTGACACTAAACCCCTCTTAAACCTTACACACAGTCCCCCCCACTTTTCTCATTTCCTCAAAAACTTTTTTTATTTTTTTATTCATTAGATAAATAATTATATATGTTGCTTTTCAAGAAAAATTATACTCGTATATATTTGTTCAACCAAAATTCCAATGTTATTATGTGTACAATGTTTATATCAAGTAAAACCCCAGTGGCCATGGGTGTTTCACTAAACCTGCTATGCGGGGCCCCGGGGGAGTTTACTTCAAGGTCTCGAGTTCGAACCTTGGTAGGTTCTCCTCGACGGTATTTTCCAATTAAGGAGGTGGTATGGTGAGAAAGACTATTTAAGATCCGCTTAGTGCGGGACCCTTTCGTTGTGCGATTAACACACATCATACGCGTCTGAAGTAAAATTCACTTGTCAAAAAAAAAAGTAAATATTTATACAATTGAAAAAAGAAAATTAAAAGGCTTAATTAATTACAAGAAAATTAAAAGGCTTAACTAACAGGGCTAACCAATTCTTCTATTACACACAATAAGTACAAACATGTTAATGAGTAATATATAATCATATAAATCAGTAATTTATCTATATCTATACTCCTTTATAATAATTATCAATCCCCCTATTTTTGGAAAGTGTTAGAAAATGGTTAGATGCAAAAGTACTAAATTACCCTTAATAAATACCCACTATGGAAAGAGTTTTTTATAAATTACCAAATTTGCCCTTAATGAATTAATTTACACTCTAAACCTTTATTTTAATAATTAACACTTTAAGTCCTTATCTTCTAAAATATTCCACTATCACCTTTACATCAACCTACACCACTTGACACCGCCACCACCAATAATACCGTCACCGACACCACTAGACCGTCGTCCCCGCCACCGCCGCCGTATTGCGCGGGTACCATGCTAGTATATAATAATTAAAAGCTGTTATGAAATTATCATAACTTTTTATCTCCGATGTAATAAGACCACTAAACTTAGGAAATAAACAATTATCCACGTACACAGACACACACATACTTACAAATTACTAGTATTCACTTAGACTAAAGACTATCGGGTCCAAAAGTATATGATCGATTAGAACAATGTAAAAATCGAATCCAATATTCTTGATAAGTGTAACTTACCCACAACCTTTTTCCAATTCATATTCATATAAAATATAAAATATATACTGTTTTGTTTATACCTTGTGATCTTTATGTTCACACGCTATATTTGTAAAAGTTGTATAAACAGATGAAGGCATGCTCATAACATATAGGTCATTAGTTAAACTAATTTCTGTATATTAAGATAAGATATGTCATCTTTGAAGGTGATATATGCTACTTTATTTCGTAATTTCTTTATCCTCATAAATAATATTCATAGGTGATTTTTTGATTATTCTATATCAGAGTTGGTGTTAATTATGAGTTTACATGGAATTAAAAATCAAACGGGTAACAAGCTGCATTCCTAATTAATGTTTTTTTTTACCTCAAAACCAATAATTAAATTCCCTGAAATATCTCTCTACTGATATGCATATATAGTTACTTATAATACATACATCAACTTTTTTGACCTAAAAATCATAATCTAATTAATGTAAGTTTCTAATGATATTCAAATCTAACTTTGCATTGTCATGTAGATCTCATTGCACTTAATAGATAAATAAATAAACATAAGATAAACATCATAATATAAAATAAAATGAAATAAATATATAATAATCAAAAGGACAAACCTGTCATCATAAGAAAAAGCTTTTACTTGCATAAGAAAAAGCTGATAATAATAATAACAAAATATTATATCTTGTAAGTTGTTTCTACTTTTCTAGCATTAAATCTAGATTGAGCCGTCCCCGCCAATATCACAACCACCGTCATCACCACAACCGCCGGAACCACCTACTACCGCCGCAATCACCGTCTTCTGCCGCCATGAAACGGATGGAGGTACATCACCTTAATTATAGTACCATTATAGAAATAATGGGTTTTCTCCATTTTGTTGTAGTAGTAAGTTGGTCAAAGAAGTATTTTCTGTACATTTTGAATAGATTTGTCTTGGTTTGTTTATTTGGCAGAAAAAAACAGGATTCAAAGACTAAGCTATCAGATAAATGCTGATAAAATTAAGGAGGGTGATTATAAGTAAAATACAAGATAGAGTGTGTGTGTGTGAGAAATGGTGTGGGGTTAGTATTTCAAAGGGAGGTACGTGGTGTTGGACTGTTGGGTATTCTTGTCTTATATTGGGAAACCCTCTGCATGTGAAAAAAAAAAAAAATGTTTTCTACATATACAAGTAAAATAATCCACACCATATTTGAAGGCTACAAAGTTGTTTAGCATAAAAATAAAATTTTCATAGAAAAATCGTAAGGCCAAGGGTCTAGTTGGTAAGTAAGATCGGCTAGTAGCATCGTGAAAAATCAGTAAGTCGGTTTCATTGCACCCCATCCATCGGCTTCAATCGGCAACTAGCATTGGTTCCTTCCATGTCATATCTAGTCGGTGTTAGTGAACGTTGGGAGTTTTTTTTTTTAATTTTAAAATTTTTTTTTTAAAAAAACTTTTTTTACCCTTTATCAAATTTACACTTTTGGTCCCTATTTATCATCTATATATACAAATCATTTACTTCCTAAATAAACACAACAATTTTATACGTCATATACACCATTCTTTCACATATCTTTCACATATTCATCCATACGCTAATACATACGCGTCCATTTTTGAACCAACCATGGCAAACTACAGGCCAACTATGACTCTCTTCAGGTTAAAATCTCGATGCAGCACCACCTTGCCGATGACAAGCATAAAACCGACGTCAAGTCTGTGATTAACGACATTCACGCTTAAAAGTCGTCTCACCTTGACGAAATTGAGGAACGACGAGCGCACCCTAAAAGCTCGACGTCCAGTACGTTACATACTTGCAACAGCGGGTCGCCTGGTTGGACCAAACCCTTTAGAAGCTTATTGCTGTCGAAGTCACATTAGCGATGACGTTTTAACACGCGGGGTTATGGTAAGGTAGTGTCGGCGAAGTAGACCCGAGAGAGAAATACGCGACTGACCCGGCTGGATCAAATCCTGATGACGGTGAACACTATGGATACATCCACCGCAACGAGGTTACAATGATGTGGACTCTACCGATTCACAATTTGGTTGGTGCTAAGGCCCCTCCTTATAGTGTGTCTCCCCTCCGTCCGCCGCACGTCCGAAGCAGCCAAGCATGTGGACGCTGCTAGCACCAGACGCGTCTAGGCGTGCGTCTAGTGCTTTCTTTCGTTGTTAGACGCAAGGAAATGGTGAGGTGTGGGGCCCGTTCGAGGTTTAATGTGATACAAATAAAAAAAACGTTTTTTTTTGTTAACGGCTTTTTTGATTTTTTTTTATTTTTTTTTTTTTTTTTTTTTTTTTTTTTTTTTTTTTTTTTTTTTTTTTTTAAAAAAAAAACTTTTTTTACCCTTTATCAAATTTACACTTTTGGTCCCTATTTATCATCTATATATACAAATCATTTACTTCCTAAATAAACACAACAATTTTATACGTCATATACACCATTCTTTCACATATCTTTCACATATTCATCCATACGCTAATACATACGCGTCCATTTTTGAACCAACCATGGCAAACTACAGGCCAACTATGACTCTCTTCAGGTTAAAATCTCGATGCAGCACCACCTTGCCGATGACAAGCATAAAACCGACGTCAAGTCTGTGATTAACGACATTCACGCTTAAAAGTCGTCTCACCTTGACGAAATTGAGGAACGACGAGCGCACCCTAAAAAGTTGTACGTCCAGTACGTTACATACTTGCAACAGCGGGTCGCCTGGTTGGACCAAACCCTTTAGAAGCTTATTGCTGTCGAAGTCACATTAGCGATGACGTTTTAACACGCGGGGTTATGGTAAGGTAGTGTCGGCGAAGTAGACCCGAGAGAGAAATACGCGACTGACCCGGCTGGATCAAATCCTGATGACGGTGAACACTATGGATACATCCACCGCAACGAGGTTACAATGATGTGGACTCTACCGATTCACAATTTGGTTGGTGCTAAGGCCCCTCCTTATAGTGTGTCTCCCCTCCGTCCGCCGCACGTCCGAAGCAGCCAAGCATGTGGACGCTGCTAGCACCAGACGCGTCTAGGCGTGCGTCTAGTGCTTTCTTTCGTTGTTAGACGCAAGGAAATGGTGAGGTGTGGGGCCCGTTCGAGGTTTAATGTGATACAAATAAAAAAAACGTTTTTTTTTAAAACTAGCAACGGCTAGTTTGCTTCCACGCTCCTCTTTAATTTTTTTTGTTTTTGTTTTCCTATTTAAACAACACCCCTTATTCACATTTCACCACCATTTCTTCACATTTTACTTCCATCTTCCAATTTCTTACTCAAAAACACATCTTTCTCTCAACATTTCATCAATCAAAATGCGTAGGAGAATCAACAAAAACCTTCTAAATCAAAACGAAAACCAAAACCAAAACCAAAACCAATACCAAAACACTCTCGATTCTGATTTTGACGCGCTTCTAGGTTTGGGATCTCTACCAGTGGGATCTCCCCCGTCCATGTCGTCTTCTAATATGACGGGGGCCTCTAGCAGTTTAGGTTCGATGAACCAATCGTTTTCGAATTTGTTAAGTTCGCCCATGGTTAACGAACAGTTTCAGCAGTTCATGTTACTGCAACATTTTCAACAACTTCAAGCTGCGAGTCAACCCTACCAGAGGCCTGTAGGTGAAACTTCTTCTTAACCGGCACGAACTAGTGTTGCCTCTGCAGAGTAAGAAGAAGTCGAAGAAGTTCCTGCACCGACCAAGCGAGTGACAAAAAAAAGGGTTGCTGCAGCGGAGTCGAAGAAGTGGTCCATGGAGGAGGCGGTTTTGTTGTCTAAGGCGTGGACACATGCTTCACAGGACTCAATTGTTGGTATTAGCCAAGATGAGTCAATGTTTTGGCGTAAAATGGTCGAATGGTTCAACGAGGACCCCCCAGCGGGAGAGCGAAACAAGAGTCAGTTACAAGGGAAATGGAACAAGATCAAGAGTACTTGTAAGAAGTTTGGAGCAATCTTGAAGAAGATTGCAAGAGCAGGGACGACAGAGCGGTGCAGATGAGAGACAAGTGTACAATGCCGCTCATGAGCAGTATTTGAAGGTTCATGGACCGCCCCGATTTCAGTATGAGCCGTGCTACGATGTGCTGAAAGATTGTCCCGCCTTTTGGCAAGAACATAGTGTGGCCAGACGAGGCGTAAGTGATTATGTTGATTTGGGGCAGTCGAGTGTGGACCCGGATGTGGCGATAGACCGGTTGTTTGGAGACGACCCAATTCGGAGACCACCGGGTCGTAATGTTAGTCAGAAAATGTCAAGTGGTTCAGATGCCACTTCTAGCCGTGGTGGTTCGAGTGTGTCAGAACAGGCCTTGAGCAAGCTTGATCAAATGCTCTTACTGCAACAAGAACAGATGAGAAAAATTGATGAGGATAGGAAGAAAATTGAGGAGGACCGGAAGATGAGACATGATGATCGCTTCCGAAAGCAGGTCAGGGCGGCGTTTAAGTTTCTGCAGCAGCCAATTTGATGCGGAAATGACCCCGAACCGATTCCATAAAAAAGGTTGGTTCGTGTATTTGTTGATCGAGGATCAGCAAGTAACAAATTACCCTTGGATATCCTTTTATGGAATTAAGCCACTAGTGTATATGTTAATGCAAAGTCAAGCACTAAAGTTATGCAACCAAATCAAGTGTTGCTGGTCTTGAAGTTCATCAGTGACACTAGCCAAAGATGGGTGATCAGTGCCTTATTTAAGTTATACTTCAGCAAGCATCCACCAGTGAACTTGCGAGGCTCCAGTGAAGATTCTCCAGATCACTTCTCCAGTAAAGATCCTCCAGATCCATTCTCCAGTGAAGATTCTCCAGATTACTTCTCCGTGAAGATCCTCCAGATCCATTCTCCAGTAAAGATTCACCAGATTACTTCTCCAGTGAAGATCCTCCACTCCAGTGAAGATCCTCCAGATCCATTCTCCAGCGAAGATTCTCCAGATTACGTCTCCAGTGAAGATCCTCCAGATCCATTCTCCAGTAAAGATTCTCCAGATTACTTCTCCAGTGAAGATCCTCCAGATCCATTCTCCAGTGAAGATTCTCCAGATTACTTCTCCAGTAAAGATACTCCAGATCACTTCTCCAGTGAAGATTCTCCAGATTACTTCTCCAGTAAAGATTCTCCAGATTACTTCTCCAGTGAAGATTCGCCAGATTACTTCTCCAGTAAAGATTCTTCAGATTACTTCTCCAGTGAAGATCCTCCAGATCCATTCTCCAGTGAAGATTCTCCAGATCACTTCTCCAGTAAAGATCCTCCAGATCCAGGCTCCAGTGAAGATCCTCCAGATCCAGGCTCCAGTGAAGATCCTCCAGATCCAATCTCCAGTGAAGATCCTCCAGATCCATTCTCCAGTGAAGATCCTCCAGATCCAGGCTCCAGTGAAGATCCTACAGATCCACTCCAGTGAAGATCGGAGTCGAAGAAGTGGTCCATGGAGGAGGCGGTTTTGTTGTCTAAGGCGTGGACACATGCTTCACAGGACTCAATTGTTGGTATTAGCCAAGATGAGTCAATGTTTTGGCGTAAAATGGTCGAATGGTTCAACGAGGACCCCCCAGCGGGAGAGCGAAACAAGAGTCAGTTACAAGGGAAATGGAACAAGATCAAGAGTACTTGTAAGAAGTTTGGAGCAATCTTGAAGAAGATTGCAAGAGCAGGGACGACAGAGCGGTGCAGATGAGAGACAAGTGTACAATGCCGCTCATGAGCAGTATTTGAAGGTTCATGGACCGCCCCGATTTCAGTATGAGCCGTGCTACGATGTGCTGAAAGATTGTCCCGCCTTTTGGCAAGAACATAGTGTGGCCAGACGAGGCGTAAGTGATTATGTTGATTTGGGGCAGTCGAGTGTGGACCCGGATGTGGCGATAGACCGGTTGTTTGGAGACGACCCAATTCGGAGACCACCGGGTCGTAATGTTAGTCAGAAAATGTCAAGTGGTTCAGATGCCACTTCTAGCCGTGGTGGTTCGAGTGTGTCAGAACAGGCCTTGAGCAAGCTTGATCAAATGCTCTTACTGCAACAAGAACAGATGAGAAAAATTGATGAGGATAGGAAGAAAATTGAGGAGGACCGGAAGATGAGACATGATGATCGCTTCCGAAAGCAGGTCAGGGCGGCGTTTAAGTTTCTGCAGCAGCCAATTTGATGCGGAAATGACCCCGAACCGATTCCATAAAAAAGGTTGGTTCGTGTATTTGTTGATCGAGGATCAGCAAGTAACAAATTACCCTTGGATATCCTTTATTGGAATTAAGCCACTAGTGTATATGTTAATGCAAAGTCAAGCACTAAAGTTATGCAACCAAATCAAGTGTTGCTGGTCTTGAAGTTCATCAGTGACACTAGCCAAAGATGGGTGATCAGTGCCTTATTTAAGTTATACTTCAGCAAGCATCCACCAGTGAACTTGCGAGGCTCCAGTAAAGATCCTCCAGATCCATTCTCCAGTGAAGATTCTCCAGATTACTTCTCCAGTGAAGATTCTCCAGATTACTTCTCCAGTGAAGATCCTCCAGATCCATTCTCCAGTAAAGATTCTCCAGATTACTTCTCCAGTGAAGATCCTCCAGATCACTTCTCCAGTGAAGATCCTCCAGATCCATTCTCCAGTGAAGATTCTCCAGATTACTTCTCCAGTAAAGATACTCCAGATCACTTCTCCAGTGAAGATTCTCCATATCACTTCTCCAGTAAAGATTCTCCAGATTACTTCTCCAGTGAAGATCCTCCAGATCCATTCTCCAGTGAAGATTCTCCAGATTACTTCTCCAGTAAAGATACTCCAGATCACTTCTCCAGTGAAGATTCTCCAGATTACTTCTCCAGTAAAGACTCTCCAGATTACTTCTCCAGTGAAGATTCGCCAGATTACTTCTCCAGTAAAGATTCTCCAGATTACTTCTCCAGTAAAGATTCTCCAGATTACTTCTCCAGTGAAGATCCTCCAGATCCATTCTCCAGTGAAGATTCTCCATATCACTTCTCCAGTAAAGATCCTCCAGATCCAGGCTCCAGTGAAGATCCTCCAGATCCAGGCTCCAGTGAAGATCCTCAAGTCTCCAGGCTCCAGTCTCCAGTCTCCAGGCTCCAGGCTCCAGTCTCCAGTTTCCAGGCTCCAGTCAAGACCCTTCAGTGAAGCTTACCAGTGAACGACTCCAGTCCAGATGTACCAGAATAATGTCACCAGTTTTGTTCAGTTCAGTTTATTTCGGTGACATGGCAGTGGACCCAATAAAGAAGGAATATACCAAGTTTATGCTAGGCTATGGAAATGGATAAGGATGGACCACTAGATGTGACCTTTCCTAACGGTTTGCATGTGCCAATTGTGGGGACCATTTTTAAGGGAATAATTCTAGAAGCTTCACATGCCCTTTTTCTATTGGTTGTCTAAAAGTAGTGGTGGTCCTTGTTGTTTGTGACAGCCTTTTTATTTATTTAATATTTGTATTTCTTTATTCCTAAAAAAATAGCATGTGTGGCTATAAATAGGGGCTTATTTTCTCATTGTAAGATAGTTTTTGATGTTGAATGAAATTAATAGAGCAGCCTCTATTTCTTACAAAAATCTTCTTTTACCTTTATAGATCTTTGATCTTGGTGGTTAGGAGTGACCCCTTTATCAATATTTGTGGTGGCTCGTCCTTTATCAAATATTGTGGTGAGGTCTAAATCTTGGTTTCCTTTATCTGTAATCGTGGTGGCTAGACCTTTATCGATTATAGTGGTGGGGCGGAGTGTTTCCTTTATCCTTGATTCCGGTGGCCTGGCCTTTACGAATCTTGGTGGTGGATTCTTTTATCTATCATTTTATTTTTGTTGTCTCGTGTTTGTTTATTTTATTTCATAAAATCCAGAAAATACCAAAAATAATCTTCCGCTGTTGCTTGTCGCGTGATTTACGCATCAAATTTGGTATCAGAGACAGGTTACCAAAAGGTTTCTTAATCTTTTAGTCCTTGGGTTTTTGTTATTTTGTTTGTTGGGTCAGATTCAAAAGGGTTATCTTAATCTTTTTAGTCTGTTGGTGTTTGTTTCTTTGTTAAAAAATCTGTTTGGGTAGAGTTGTCTCAAAATTTCACAGATCTGATTCTTCTTTGAATATTATTGTTTAGATCTGAATGTGTTTATTCATGAAATTGTGGTTTCCAATTTCAGATCTGATCTCTCTTGTCTAGATCTATTTTTGATTATCTTTTCATTTAGATAATAGAAATGGGTTATAATAGAAATCTTGCTTTAGAGAATTTTCGAAGAGATAGACAGCTTAAATCTCTTGAAAAACAAATGGGGATAATCTTAGATGTGTTAGAAAATCATGTGAGAGAAACAAAAAAGAAAAATTCTCGTAAGAAACTCACTGATTGTAATTTAAATCTCATGGAGATTAGATCAGTCCCTAATTCTTTCAAAAAGAAAAAAGTTGAAGTCGATGTTGAACAAGAGCCTATTTATGATGAAGAAGAAATGTGTGATGTTGCTGATGACTTTTTGCTCTTCAAGAGAACTGATCATTCACTTGATATGGATGACGTTCAGCAAGAAGATGATTTTTCCAACCATGTGTTTATGATGACGATGGTGAAGAAGTAACTGAAGCTGACCTTGATGATTTCTTGATGATTCGGAATGCTAATCATCCTCATGAAGCTGTTGTTGATGAATCTCGGCAAGGAAATATTTTCCAGCCTTGTGTTTGTTATGCTACTGGTGAAGAAGAGCCAACTGAAGCTCCAACTGAAGCTCCAACCAGATGGGTGTTGGCAAAAGGCGTTCATGTGCTGGAAATGTTTAAGGAAGAAAACTTAAGGCCTTACTTTAAGGACTTGAGGGTAAGTCCCAAAAAAGAGGGAGAGAATGATGCGGAAATGACCCCGAAACATTTCCATAAAAAAGGTTGGTTTGTGTATTTGTTGATCGAGGATCAGCAAGTAACAAATTACCCTTGGATATCCTTTATTGGAATTAAGCCACTAGTGTATATTGATGTTAATGCAAAGTCAAGCACTAAAGTTATGCAACCAAATCAAGTGTTGCTGGTCTTGAAGTTCATCAGTGACACTAGCCAAAGATGGGTGATCAGTGCCTTATTTAAGTTATACTTCAGCAAGCAGCCACCAGTGAACTTGCGAGGCTCCAGTGAAGATCCTCCAGATCCATTCTCCAGTGAAGATTCTCCAGATTACTTCTCCAGTGAAGATCCTCCAGATCCATTCTCCAGTAAAGATTCTCCAGATTACTTCTCCAGTGAAGATCCTCCAGATCCATTCTCCAGTGAAGATTCTCCAGATTACTTCTCCAGTGAAGATCCTCTAGATCCATTCTCCAGTAAAGATTCTCTAGATTACTTCTCCAGTGAAGATCTCCAGATCACTTCTCCAGTGAAGATTCTCCAGATTACTTCTCCAGTAAAGATCCTCCAGATCACTTCTCCAGTGAAGATTCTCCAGATTACTTCTCCAGTAAAGATACTCCAGATCACTTCTCCAGTGAAGATTCTCCAGATTACTTCTCCAGTAAAGATTCTCCAGATTACTTCTCCAGTGAAGATTCTCCAGATTACTTCTCCAGTAAAGATACTCCAGATCACTTCTCCAGTGAAGATCCTCTAGATCCATTCTCCAGTGAAGATTCTCCAGATTACTTCTCCAGTGAAGATTCTCCAGATTACTTCTCCAGTAAAGATACTCCAGATCACTTCTCCAGTGAAGATTCTCCAGATTACTTCTCCAGTAAAGATTCTCCAGATTACTTCTCCAGTGAAGATTCTCCAGATTACTTCTCCAGTAAAGATTCTCCAGATTACTTCTCCAGTGAAGATTCTCCAGATTACTTCTCCAGTGAAGATCCTCCAGATCCATTCTCCAGTGAAGATTCTCCAGATTACTTCTCCAGTAAAGATCCTCCAGATTACTTCTCCAGTGAAGATCCTCCAGATCCATTCTCCAGTAAAGATTCTCCAGATTACTTCTCCAGTGAAGATCCTCCAGATCCATTCTCCAGTGAAGATTCTCCATATCACTTCTCCAGTAAAGATCCTCCAGATCCAGGCTCCAGTGAAGATCCTCCAGATCCAGGCTCCAGTGAAGATCCTCCAGATCTCTCCAGTGAAGATCCTCCAGATCCAGCTCCAGTGAAGATCCTCCAGATCCATTCTCCAGTGAAGATTCTCCAGATTACTTCTCCCGTGAAGATCCTCCAGATCCATTCTCCAGTGAAGATCCTCTAGATCCATTCTCCAGTGAAGATCCTCCAGATCCTTCTCCAGTGAAGATTCTCCAGATTACTTCTCCAGTAAAGATTCTCTAGATTACTTCTCCAGTGAAGATTCTCCAGATCCATTCTCCAGTGAAGATTCTCCAGATCCATTCTCCAGTGAAGATTCTCCAGATTACTTCTCCAGTAAAGATTCTCCAGATACTTCTCCAGTGAAGATCCTCCAGATCCACTCCAGTGAAGATTCTCCAGATAACTTCTCCAGTGAAGATCCTCTAGATCCATTCTCCAGTGAAGATCCTCCAGATCCATTCTCCAGTAAAGATTCTCCAGATTACTTCTCCAGTGAAGATCCTCCAGATCCATTCTCCAGTGAAGATTCTCCAGATTACTTCTCCAGTGAAGATCCTCCAGATCCATTCTCCAGTGAAGATTCTCTAGATTACTTCTCCAGTAAAGATTCTCTAGATTACTTCTCCAGTGAAGATCCTCTAGATCCATTCTCCAGTGAAGATTCTCCAGATTACTTCTCCAGTGAAGATTCTCCATATCACTTCTCCAGTAAAGATTCTCCAGATTACTTCTACAGTAAAGATTCTCCAGATTACTTCTCCAGTGAAGATTCTCCAGATTACTTCTCCAGTGAAGATTCTCCAGATTACTTCTCCAGTAAAGATTCTCCAGATTACTTCTCCAGTGAAGATTCTCCAGATTACTTCTCCAGTAAAGATTCTCCAGATTACTTCTCCAGTGAAGATTCTCCAGATTACTTCTCCAGTGAAGATTCTCCAGATTACTTCTCCAGTGAAGATTCTCCAGATTACTTCTCCAGTAAAGATTCTCCAGATTACTTCTCCAGTGAAGATTCTCCAGATCACTTCTCCAGTGAAGATTCTCCAGATTACTTCTCCAGTAAAGATTCTCCAGATTACTTCTCCAGTGAAGATTCTCCAGATTACTTCTCCAGTAAAGATTCTCCAGATTACTTCTCCAGTGAAGATTCTCCAGATTACTTCTCCAGTGAAGATTCTCCAGATTACTTCTCCAGTGAAGATTCTCCAGATTACTTCTCCAGTGAAGATTCTCCAGATTACTTCTCCAGTAAAGATTCTCCAGATTACTTCTCCAGTGAAGATTCTCCAGATTACTTCTCCAGTGAAGATTCTCCAGATTACTTCTCCAGTAAAGATTCTCCAGATTACTTCTCCAGT
This sequence comes from Erigeron breviscapus, assembly GCA_034093135.1. NCBI lineage: Eukaryota > Viridiplantae > Streptophyta > Magnoliopsida > Asterales > Asteraceae > Erigeron > Erigeron breviscapus. The sequence continues at coordinate 93,317,346 of CM067172.1, forward strand.
GAAGATTCTCCAGATTACTTCTCCAGTAAAGATTCTCCAGATTACTTCTCCAGTGAAGATTCTCCAGATTACTTCTCCAGTAAAGATTCTCCAGATTACTTCTCCAGTGAAGATTCTCCAGATTACTTCTCCAGTAAAGATTCTCCAGATTACTTCTCCAGTGAAGATTCTCCAGATTACTTCTCCAGTAAAGATTCTCCAGATTACTTCTCCAGTGAAGATTCTCCAGATTACTTCTCCAGTGAAGATTCTCCAGATTACTTCTCCAGTAAAGATTCTCCAGATTACTTCTCCAGTGAAGATTCTCCAGATTACTTCTCCAGTGAAGATTCTCCAGATTACTTCTCCAGTGAAGATTCTCCAGATTACTTCTCCAGTGAAGATTCTCCAGATTACTTCTCCAGTAAAGATTCTCCAGATTACTTCTCCAGTGAAGATTCTCCAGATTACTTCTCCAGTGAAGATTCTCCAGATTACTTCTCCAGTGAAGATTCTCCAGATTACTTCTCCAGTAAAGATTCTCCAGATTACTTCTCCAGTGAAGATTCTCCAGATTACTTCTCCAGTGAAGATTCTCCAGATTACTTCTCCAGTAAAGATTCTCCAGATTACTTCTCCAGTGAAGATTCTCCAGATTACTTCTCCAGTAAAGATTCTCCAGATTACTTCTCCAGTGAAGATTCTCCAGATTACTTCTCCAGTGAAGATTCTCCAGATTACTTCTCCAGTGAAGATTCTCCAGATTACTTCTCCAGTGAAGATTCTCCAGATTACTTCTCCAGTGAAGATTCTCCAGATTACTTCTCCAGTGAAGATTCTCCAGATTACTTCTCCAGTGAAGATTCTCCAGATTACTTCTCCAGTAAAGATTCTCCAGATTACTTCTCCAGTGAAGATTCTCCAGATTACTTCTCCAGTAAAGATTCTCCAGATTACTTCTCCAGTAAAGATTCTCCAGATTACTTCTCCAGTGAAGATTCTCCAGATTACTTCTCCAGTAAAGATTCTCCAGATTACTTCTCCAGTGAAGATTCTCCAGATTACTTCTCCAGTAAAGATTCTCCAGATTACTTCTCCAGTGAAGATTCTCCAGATTACTTCTCCAGTAAAGATTCTCCAGATTACTTCTCCAGTGAAGATTCTCCAGATTACTTCTCCAGTGAAGATTCTCCAGATTACTTCTCCAGTAAAGATTCTCCAGATTACTTCTCCAGTGAAGATTCTCCAGATTACTTCTCCAGTAAAGATTCTCCAGATTACTTCTCCAGTGAAGATTCTCCAGATTACTTCTCCAGTGAAGATTCTCCAGATTACTTCTCCAGTGAAGATTCTCCAGATTACTTCTCCAGTGAAGATTCTCCAGATTACTTCTCCAGTAAAGATTCTCCAGATTACTTCTCCAGTGAAGATTCTCCAGATTACTTCTCCAGTAAAGATTCTCCAGATTACTTCTCCAGTGAAGATTCTCCAGATTACTTCTCCAGTAAAGATTCTCCAGATTACTTCTCCAGTGAAGATTCTCCAGATTACTTCTCCAGTGAAGATTCTCCAGATTACTTCTCCAGTAAAGATTCTCCAGATTACTTCTCCAGTAAAGATTCTCCAGATTACTTCTCCAGTGAAGATTCTCCAGATTACTTCTCCAGTAAAGATTCTCCAGATTACTTCTCCAGTGAAGATTCTCCAGATTACTTCTCCAGTGAAGATTCTCCAGATTACTTCTCCAGTGAAGATTCTCCAGATTACTTCTCCAGTGAAGATTCTCCAGATTACTTCTCCAGTGAAGATTCTCCAGATTACTTCTCCAGTAAAGATTCTCCAGATTACTTCTCCAGTGAAGATTCTCCAGATTACTTCTCCAGTGAAGATTCTCCAGATTACTTCTCCAGTGAAGATTCTCCAGATTACTTCTCCAGTGAAGATTCTCCAGATTACTTCTCCAGTGAAGATTCTCCAGATTACTTCTCCAGTGAAGATCCTCCAGATCCATAGTGTTAGACGTGGGTTAGAAGTGGGGGTTATAAGGAGGGGGTGTTCTTGGTGTGTCTAGAAGAGAGAGAAACTGATGAATAGTGTTAGACGTGGGTTAGAAATAGGGGGTTATAAGGAGGGGCCTAAGTAATGGTTTTAGGACGTGTCATTTCTATTTCTAAGATTATTTACTTTTCTAGTTTAGGACTTGTAATTTCAATTTATGTACGTTTTCGAATTTGAATGAAGTATGCGTTTTATTTAGATTTTGTTAAATTAATACTGGAGATGTTTTGAATTTTTAGACGCTCCAGCGACTAAATACATAATTATTTAACTTATTGGCCGTTTTAAGGACTAAAAATGTAACTATTTTGAATTATATCCGTTCAGGGACTAAAAGTGTAAACTCAATTTGGCAAGTTTGACACATTTTGGCACTATACTATCCTTTCGGCAAGTTTTGGCAAAAAAAGCTAGTAGGACATGTGGCGCGTTCTTATTGGTCTATTAACTTGCCAAAACTTGCCAGTTTTTAGCAAATTACACTTTTGCCCCTAACTGTTCATTATTTCATCTATACTTTGTCTCTTACATCGTTTTTACACCTTTTTATTATTATTTTCTTTAAAAATTTAACTTTCAAATTTAATCTAATCTTACTATATAACTAAAGAAAAATGGTAATAACATACAAAAAAGCTTAAAATTTTGATTGAACATCAAACCGCTTTTAGTGTTTGTTTACTAAAGGAATCTTTTTATGGAAAGGTGATTGTGGTTTTATGGTTTATTAACGATTCCACGAAGATAATTTGACACCAAGAAATTGTATGTGTGATGTGACCGATTGTGATCGTGTCAATTAGCCTTTTATAGGAGAAGTTTTGCGTAGAGGAGAAGTTGGGAGAGTTTATCCCTTCCCATGATTTCAGTATATCAATACCATTATGTATCCGATTTACTTCTTTGAATAGTTATCTTTAATTATGATCCATATATTTATTAAAGAACTAATTGCGTTTTTGGTCCCTGTGTTATCATACTTTTTGCACGTTTGGTCCAAACTTTTCATTCGTTGCATTTTTGGTCCCAAAAGAGTGACTTTTTCGCAAGAATGGTCCAAACTGACGGTTCTGTCTATTTCCTCCGTTAATGAGGTCATGTGAGAGGCACATAAAGGACAATATCGTCTCTTTACCCATATTCTTGCAACTAACTTACTCTTTATTTGTAGATCTTCTTCCCAAACACATAGACATACATAAATCAAATCAACACCAACTTATATATCTAGTCTAATTATATATTTAGGTTTTAGGTAAAATAAAACAAGTATTAAAGTAAAACAAATAAAACAATAGGTTTTTCTATATATATTATAGATCGGTATAAGTTTAATAAAAATTCATATTACTTGCACATATCTCTAAATCTAAAAACTAATATTAAAAAATCAATAAATATTCATACATAATTTAGATTAGGCACAAAACCTTTCTTTTCATTGTGACAGAGCCACGTAGCTAAAGAAGCTCATATCCAAATTCTAGAAACTCTTGTTGATCTTCCAACTTCTGATTCTTTTTTAAGCACACCATATCCTAATCGTCGTATGGTACTCAATTTTCAATCTAATCGTTTATATTCCAACTATTGATTCCTTTTCTACCAGTATCTCATTCGTGATTGTGTCAAGTGTTAAATATTATTATGTCGATTGCTTCACATTCTTCCTTGCTGAGAATAATTCAGTGGCAGCAGGCGGCGGGTGGTGGGTTGCGGATTTGACCGGGTTACGGGTCAAAGTAAACAGTGATGGTTTCCTGTGGTGGTGTGTGATGTCTTAAGAATTGGATGTTAAGAATTGGGTTAAGGTTTGTGGATTCGGGATTACATAAATTGGTTCACAAGTGGTGGCCGGTGGTGTGGCGGTGGACGATGACGAGGTGGTGGAGGTGGTGTTTGGGGAATGGTTTCTTGGTGGTCTTGAAAGAAAAGCCATCGAAGTTTTTTGATTGAATCTTGTCAAAGAAATCTGCTGGTGTAAGGGATCTTTAACCGGAATGATTTTTAAAGGTTT